>JASCZW010001862.1:0-134890 GCA_034211315.2 Aedes japonicus | reverse complement strand
CTGAAGAATTGATGTAGAGCAAATTTGTCGAACACTTCATTCAGTCTGTGATTTTACACACACATTTTTTTTGGGTTGTTCCGCACGGAAAATATTGTTTAACCAATCCTATTCCAGAACGCAAAGAGTATGCGTTCCAAGAAAAATATGTTACAAACGAACCGGATTGGACTTCCGAGTGCGCGCGTCCGCGACCGCGAGTGAAAAAGTGAAAGTTATATGAACTTCCTGCTGAGGCAGAACAGTGCGAAAAGTGAAAAAACGAAGAATTTACCTGCGGAAGCAGAAACAGGATGTTAAAAAAAGAAGCTAAAACGAAGAACTTTCCTGCCGAGGCAGAACAGTGCAAAAACAAAATGGCGTTGCAACATTCGCCGATAAGGGTACCAGAACGTCGTGATTCTTCAGATTTTTTTAGGATTCGAGGACGTTCATGACACGGCCCCCGGAAGAAGGTCACCTGCCACGAATGAAAGAGATGAAAACTCGACACCCGCCGAAACAGATCAAACAACATCCGCTCAAATCAAATCGCTAACACGCCAGAGGAATCAAGCGTTGAACAAGATTCTTCGTATCTACGAGATCGTCAGGATTCAACTTCCGATCGAGTTAGCACAACTGAAGGTGTATGCTTCAAAGTTGCAGTCGGCATACACCGAGTACTCGAAATACCACAGTGAGATCGTCGCGATAGTTCCGGACGATAAATTGGAGGCCGAAGAAAATGAATACATTCGCTTTGAGAATTACTTCGACCATACCTCTGCCGCAGTTGAAGCCCGCATCCTAAGTCAGCCGGTAATACAGATGGCTCCTCCAGCGCAGGTCGTCATCCATCAGCAACCATTAAAGGCACCGATCCCACATTCGACGGTGAGTACACGAAATGGCCAAAGTTTAAAGCCATGTTCCAGGATGTAATGGCGCAGTCCCGCGATTCTGATGCGATTAAGCTCTACCACTTGGACAAGGCTTTGGTAGAAGCAGCGGCAGGAGTCCTAGATGCCAAAACGTTAAACGAGGGCAACTACGCGCAGGCCTGGACTATCCTCTCCGAACGCTATGAAAATCAAGGGTGATCGTGGAGACGCACATCCGTGGTCTTCTGTCATTGAAGAGAATGGCAACCGAATCGCATAGTGAGCTGCGATCCTCTCGATGAATGCACTAACCACGTGAGAGTCTCAGTACTTGAAGCAACCAGTAACTGGTGTGTCTGAGCTGATGATTGTTTATTTGTTGACAGCAGCTCTAGACAAGTCGACTCGCAAACAATGGGAGTTGACTCTGTCGCCAAGTAAGTTGCCACAATATCGCCCCACAATAGCCTTTCTCAAATCCCAGTGCCAAGTGATGGAGAGGTGCGAAGCTGCTTACACGCAGACAGCAGTAAAACCAGCTCCGAAACAGCAGGGACCGACACCGAAGGTCGCTAGCCAGCGATCGCACGCAGTGACAACGAGATCCGAAAGTTTTAACGAAAAATGCGACTTCTGTGAAGCACCACATCGGAACTATCAGTGCAACAAACTGAACGCTCTTACCAGTTCCGAGAAGTTCGAGAAGGTACGATCGGCAGGCATTTGTTTTAATTGCCTCCGAAAAGGTCACCGCTCCAACACTTGTCCCTCATCGAAAACCTGCCAGAAATGCCACAAGCGACACCACACACAATTGCACGACGACTCGAATCCGAAACAAGATTCCAAGACAAACGTTCGCAACGACTGAATCGTCTCCAGAAGACCCAGTTCAAGGTCCGTCGTCCCCAGTGGTAGTTCCGCTGGCACCCAACACACCAGAATGCAAAGTAGCGACAACTTGTCGCATGGAAAAGACTCACGCTCCGAGAACAGTGCTCTTGCTAACCGCGGTGGTCTTGGCTATCGACCGAAACAACCAAACCCACCAGTGCCGAGCCCTTCTGGATAGTGGGTCTCAAGCAAACTTCATTACCGAAGACATTGCTAACACTCTTGGAATCGAGAAGAAGCGAGCTAACGTTCCAATTTCTGGAATCAATAATGTCAGAAGTCTGGCGCGGGAAAAAGTAGAAGTGCAATTCCACTCCCGATGTAGTGACTATCGTGCATCAATTGACTGCCTGGTGAGTCCACAAGGTTACTGGAATGATTCCGACAACTGACATCGACATCACTGGTTGGATGCTTCCAGACGGTATTCAGCTAGCCGATCCATCGTTCTTCAAAACTAGCAAGGTAGATATGCTAATTGGCGCTGAGTTATTTTTTGCCTTGTTGAAACCAGGACACATCACCGTCGATGACGATTTGCCGAAACTTCGGAACTCTCATCTGGGATGGCTGGTTACTGGTGCGTACTGGCCGAAAGGGCACGATGAAGCGGTTCAATATTCACACGTTACAACTCTCGATTCTGTTGAAGAGATGATTCGTCAATTCTGGGAGGTCGAGGAAGTTCCACAAGCTGCCAACATGTCATCCGAAGAACAACGAAGCGAAGACCATTTTGTTTCCACCTACTCGAGGGACCACACTGGACGATTTGTGTCGATTACCGCTAAAAGAGAACGCCGACCAGATAGACAGCTGCCGAAATGTAGCCCTGCGACGCTTCTTCATGCTAGAAAACAGATTACAGCGAAACCCCGAACTGAAAACGCAATATGTGAACTTCATACGGGAGTATCAGCAGCTCGGCCATTGCCGAGAAGTGGATATGACCGACGACGATCCAAACATGAAGCCATATTTTTGCCGCATCATGCCGTACTCCGTCCAGGCAGTTCGTCCTCAAAGTGTCGAGTTGTCTTCGACGCAAGTGCCAAATCTTCTGCGACGAACCTCTCTCTTAACGACGTACTGCTGGTAGGTCCAGTAGTCCAGAGTGACATAATCTTCATCATGCTGCGGTTTCCGATTACACCGAAACGTTTTCTCGGCGGATATGACGAAGATGTACCGCCAGATCGGCGTCCATCCCTACGATACACACAAACAGCGCATCTATTGGAGGGAGCAACCGAGCGAACCGCTGAAGATCTTCGAGCTAATGACCGTCACCTACGGTACCGCTTCAGCACCTTTTCAAGCCACACGATGTCTACTGCAACTTGCGAACGACGAAGCAGAAACACTTTCCTCTAGCAGCAAAAATAATAAGGAACGACTGTTACGTTGACGATGTTTTGTCAGGGACTACTACGATCGACGAAGCCATCGAAGCACAACGCCAGCTAAAAGAGATGCTAGGCCGAGGTGGGTTTCCAATCCATAAATGGTGCTCCAACTCGCCCGAACTCCTAGCAGGCATCCCTGAGGACGAAAGGGGAACACTGAAGCCACTTGCAGATCGACAGGTTAACGACGTGATCAAAATTCTCAAATCAAATGTCATCATCAGTCTCTAGTTACTCTTTTCTGTAACTGTGTGAATCATTCCGACAGTCATTTTATATCAATTAGAGTATAAGTGCTTTGATAACTGGTACTGGTTCCACACAACACAAGTTAGGATGGTATTTTGAAATTTAATAAAATGCAGCAAATACTATTGTTACAACCAACAACCCATAGCCATGATCAACACGTAACTCTTTTCAATAATAATGCAATTACATTCAGTTATTATAAATGAAACAAAACAGGGAGTTGGTTATTTATTCATTACAATCCATGATGAAATAACAACATAAGTTGTCACGCAAATTCCCATATCTATGTGATTTTTTTGCTTTGTCTAATGAATAGTGAAATATGACAAACCCTGCTAGTATCACACCTGCCATCAGTGCCTTTTTATAATGGTACTACGACGTGGTAGAGAAATGTGGCAAAACTTTTAGTCTCCAATGCGGATCTACAGCTTGAAATTAAGCCATTCCATCTTCGGAGTGCCATTTCCACCGCATTGAATTCTGAATCTTCATGTAACAGAGGCGACTAGATCTGTTTTGAAAACAAATTCCCCCAAACATATGGAAATATAAAACCGCATGTGCAGAAATTTCACCGAATAAATTGAGATTTTGCACATCTGTCAGAAGACCGACCAGAAAGTTGGACAGAACAATAGAAAAAATGATAATGTAACTCCACTCTATTATTCATCGATGCCCAATGTTGCTTTGAATCTTATTTAATAATACCAGAAATCAATAGTTTTCCCATTCGATTGCGCACATAAAAGTTAATATGTTAAAAATAATTCATGGCTACGGCAGCCCAATTAGACATCTATTCGCATTTTACGACTTTCATTTCAATGATTCCGAATGCAATACGAAAAAAAAACCAAAGACTATCGAATGAAAATCAGCTCTTTTAACCGGTGCAGCCATCCTTCGATAACTGGTCCCGGGATCAACGACTCGAAAAGGTAGCATAGCTGAATTCACCACCAATAAAACACTTAAAAAGCTCAAAGCTCGCGCGTCTGATGTGCCTGAACCAAGTGCCGCGCCGCAGTCAGTGCCGATAAAACCAGTTTACGCACTTGAGATCACATACAATCAACGGAGGAAATCTCCTAACGAGCGTATTATCTTAATTGTCATTAAGGTGGCTTGTTTTTCTTTTGCTATCTAACTCGCAATACAAAAATTTTTCCAACTGGTTTTCCACACACCCAAAACGGGAGCGTTTCCAACGTTTGAAATCGCGTCTCTCGGCGAGAAGGTCGGGTTAGGCTGATTACAACATTTACAAGAAAATAAAACACCTTCTTCGAGTGCTCAAGTTGGCGACCGCCTTTCGTCTAACAACAACAACAACAACTATTGTCGCCCTTAACGAATTGGTCCGTGTCCAGTTATTTCAGCGACCGTGCAGATCAAATCACAATCACCTGTTAAAAAAAAGTATGCGAAAAAAAAACTCAGGAAAATACAATCAAACAAAAAAGTAGAAGATGATGAACAGTAAAGGGGATTTACTGCGGCAGTCAGTCGGTGGCGACGCGCAATCCGTTATCTACGCTCTAGTTGCTGGGCCCCTTCGCGCTGCTGATGCGGTGTGGTAGATCAAATTATTGCCTTCGGGTCTTTCGGTTGAATGGCTGCTTGAGGCTGCTGCTGCTTGGAAAACGTTTCCTCGGACTCTGATGCAATTAACGATTGCATTGTATCACACCTTCAGGCGTCTCTTTTGCTGGAGAGACACGAGACGGACCGGCGGTGACAAAAGTCGTTGCCCTCTTACGACGGTTTTCCGATGAATCTTCGATTGATTGTCGGAGATATTGGAGATGACCCGAGGCGAAGCAACCGGTGACAATCCCTTTCAAAGTGGGTAGGTGAGAATGTTCGGCTTGAGAGTTGGAGAATTCTAAATTCGAAGGTTGACCAGTTTGTCAATGCCTGCTATGTTCGTACAGATATGTTGCAATGATCGCGCGCCGTTCATATCCGATGGGTCTTGAGGCGAGTGGGGCAGAGCGGGAGGAAATGACTTGATTGCATGCGGCTCGTTGGGGCACATTAGTCACACAACATCTATCAGCGTGGCTGAGACGTCAATCTTGCATCCGCAGGTGCACGGTGGCAGGGGTTTCCTCGTAAGGTGTATAATTAACAAACTCGGCAAGAATGGAACATAATGGAATCATCAAACGAAAATTGGAACTCAGACCACGAGGTCAGGCAAGTCATCGCTGATGAACTGTTTGAATTCTTGAGATGGATGGCTTCGAAGAAACGGCTTTCCTGAACACTTGAAGCGTTTCGTTGAAATGCATATCACAGTAGCGCTAAAGGTTGTGCACATGCAAATGATTAACAGCAAATAGCTAATACTTTTTCGTCCTTTGGGTACAATGTTTGAAACTTTAGGTAATTTTCATTCTGTATGTATTGGCTGAAAATTCTTCTTCATTTTGTATTTTTATAACTCCGATGCACAATCAGTTCATCTGTCTAGCATAGAATGGCGAATCAAGCGATTTGGTGATTTAGTCACATCGATCTCTAATCAGATCAACTAGCTTTAAAATGGCTGTCAACGGTGTAAGCGATAGATGACAAAGGATAGTACAGGGAATGAGTGGGAAAAAAACCATTGTTTTCGATCATAACAGAGTGGTTAGTTTTCTGATTGTTGAACTTAGAAGTTGGACCTTAAATTAGTGCTTTCTATATTTAGCTTAATGTGAATTTGATCGAATCATTAAAAATATCCACAAACACAGTAAGTTGTTCACTTAAAATCTAGTTAGAATGTTAGAACCAATTGAAAACCTTAAATTTTATTACAGTTAAACACAAAGACAGACTTAAACAACAAAGCAGGGCATTCATATAAAGAACACCGAAAGTGTAAGTGAACAAAGACAGAATTTAATAATAAAATGTTTAATAAATTACATTTGCAGTTTAAAGCTGCACTTAACCACAATTTTTTTGTGAGCTGCTGAGAACCCGGTGTTAATTGTTTCGCCCCCGCAACACCGATCACTTTGATCGGCTGAGATGGACAGCGTAAACTATTTGGGTGAGGTTTTCTCTACTTACCAATCAGGCCAAGGCCGAGGTCGGATCGTTATCGCGAATCATTTTAAGTGAGCTCTAGTCCAACATTCTTACGACATGCCCAGCCCATCGTAGTCGACCGATTTTAGCGGTGTGTACGATAGGAGGTACTCCCAGCAATTCCGTAGCAACTCCCACCGTAGATCGTGCGCAACATCTTCCATTTGAAGACGCCTAGGGCAAGTTGGTCCTCCACGAACAAAGTTCAGAGGACTACCGGTCTAATTAATGTATTGTAAATAGTCAACTTTGTAGTTTGACGAACTTTGTTTGATCTTAGCCTCCTTCGGAGTCCAAACTAGGTACGATTCCCAGGTATAATTCGCCATTGTATCTCTATACTGGTGTTATTATCAGCGGAAGGAAATTCGTCTACCATCTCGACTTAATCACCATCAATCAGAACTCTATAACGCTTGCATTAACAAAATGGAACACTTTCGGATGGATGAAAAAAAAACGATAAAAGATATCAAAACAAAACATATTTTCATTGATTCCTGTATTAATTCATGATTATTTGAAAATCACTCCACCTCCCGGACAACCACAAGTCGTATAACAGTGTTCAAATAGTATCGTATATTCCTATATTTTTAGTCAAAATCACAATTAATTGTGGCGTTTATCGTATTATGTTTAAGTTAAATCGTAAATTTTCGACTTATACACGATGTGTCATTTATTCATCGTACTGCGTCACAAACTAACTCGGATATACATCGCTAACCTTTTTAAATCGAATTTTTTATTACATATTAACAACAATGGAGTATGCACGTATATGGCCTCCACTTTTGCACGTATAAGCCATATTTTTGTATTCTGTACGATTTGTTTACTTACATATAGGTTTGTATATCATAAAAACAACTTTCAATATACGTGCATTTTGGTTGTCTGGGTACCTGTCAGGTGGCCTAACGACAAAAAAAGCGGCTTTGACATCCCATTCTCATTAATTGTCAACCACAACAGGACCTTTTTTGGAAGCTTCATGTGGGAGGTATAGCTTACTTGATTCTTCATCAACTTCCTAAAGGATGAGCCCCTGCCAGTCATTTCCATCGATTGCCAAGTTCGTCTCTTTGTCCATGATCACAACCACGTTGGACTTCGCAGGGAAGACATCCTTGACGAGCATCTTCTGCCGCTGCATTTGAGTGGCCGCTTGGGTTTCCGTCAAGGCGGCATGTTGACCAAATACTTTTTCACTGTCTGGCCGGTTGCATCGGCCTCCTGTCCTTACCTACGGTCTTCCGCATCAGCGATTGATACTTTTTATAGACATTCCCTTACCTACACTTGACCATGGTAACGGAAAATCTGCAACCATACTCCTAAAGAACTCTTGGAGCTCTTAGACAATCTGAGAAGCCACTGTGCTTACAGCGTTCAGGGTACAAATGTCCCAAGATGTACATCCTATGAACAAAGTTGTCTGGGGTTGTGTCTTAACCGCTTACAGTCATTATACCGTTTCTCGCACCGTCGAAGCGAGAACATGCGAAGCACACATGTTCTGCGCTTTCCTCTGCATAAGCGGACTCGGCGTACTTCTGCAGATACTATCCAAATAAACCATGTCCTGACAGGATCTGTGTAAAGTGGAAGTTTACTGCACAGTGTCGCCGACCAATCCATCTAAACAGCTGCGAAATTAGTCGATGGGTCAACCGTCCATTGGTAGAGCTACCTAAGTAGCTCTTTGTACTTCGAGCGGTGTCCCACGCCGGACAGGATGACACTGGCCTGGAGCTTTCGCTTGCTCCTTTGCACCGCTGAGATATTCGATGTTATGCGGGATAATGCCGATATAGCCATGGAGTCCTTCTTACAGGCGCAATTGACGTGGCTGATAAAGGACAGCTTGTCGTCGATCATAACCCTCATTTTTCTATTGTTGTCCACAGTAACCTCTGTTTTGTGATAGGCTAGTTTCAATTTTCTTGAGCTCATCCTTATCTCCACGATGCCAATTGAGTGTGTAGCATTTAACTCCACCTCTTCTTTGGATTCATCATAGACCTCTATTGTGATTCATCAGAAGCCGACAATCTTCACCCTATTCGGCAACGTAAGTCGCAACTTCGTCATTCGTATTCCAGAGCACCTGGCCCAGGATTGTGGAACTCCTGCGGTGACTTGGATACGTTCCTGACTCGCTTCTGTGTTATAAATAAGTACCCCAGTCTGGAAATAATTTCCAAGAATCCTGTACAGACTCAGGAATCCGCAGTCGTTGGAGCGAGTTGGCGATAGCCTTCCAACTGTTGCTATTGAACGCGTTTCTCACGTCACCACTGCACAGTAGCAGGGTCTCCGTCTCTTGCGCTGGATTGCCATCTCTGCCGTCTTGATGACGGAAAATATGGCAATCCAGTGTTGACGTGTCCTTACGGAAGCCCAACTGATTGTTTGACAAGCCCCCTGTACCCTCCGAGTAATTCAACAGCCTGTTGAAGTTTACCCTGTCAAGCATCTGACCCACCGTGTCCAACAAGCATATCTGTCGATACGCCGATGGATTACCTGATGTCTTCCCTGTCTTGAATAGCAATATGAGAATCTGCCATTTCCAGGCGTCCATAACAAACTCTCGTCCGAAAAGTTCTGCATTACCACCCTGAACATTTCGGGAACCAGTAAAATAGCAGAGATTGGTTCGAGATACCATCTAGTCTTGACGTTTTGTTCACCTGGAGTGACTTTGCTATCGTTATGAGTTCAACGTTCCTTACCATCGTCTCACCTCAGTACCGGTGTCATTGCCCTCGTGATTGTTGATGTTGGGCGTGTGTGCTGACCATCCGTCCACCGCTAAGACAGCGTCTGAGATACTGGAACGTTCGATACTGATGTGACTCGAGTCATGGCTCGGAAAGAGTCCCTCAATGATCACTCGCAATACCTCTGGTAATTGCTCGGTAGGAGCCACCGCTCCCTTGGTTTTGCCCATTACCATCCTACAGACGTTAACCCATGCGACCGTATTAGCTTTCAAACATAAGCTCTCGTAGCAAGCTCCCTCCAGCGCGGTCTTTACGGCGACTAGCGCACCTCGACGCCACGTCTGTAGTATAACCGACCGTGGGCATGTTCTACGGAGGTTGGCTATCGACTCTGTCCATTAATAAACCAGGGCCTTCCCATTTCTAGACTTGACCTTCCTAGGCATAGTTGCATCGAAAAGCCATCGTTTGAGGTGAGCACAATCTCCTGAACCGGGTGATTGTCCTTCGTCCATAATGCCGCCATATTGAACCTATCCGCAACCCATATGCCGTAACTGGCCTAGTTTGGTTCAGGTTAAGTTAAGTTACCTGCACTAGGATTAGCTTCAAGGTTTACCCTTTGTGCCCCCCAGAGGGTGCTTTCTGGAATTTGAGCGTACGTAGTCCAGCCCAATTTATGATCATTTGCACAAAACTTTTGGTCAAGGTTAACTTTTTAGCAATATCCCGGACAGAAGCGTTTGTTCTGCGCCTGAAAGCTTCAACTACCATCTTCTCGTCTTGTGCGCTCCTGCAAGAATATTTTTGTCCACTTCCCTTTTTTCTAATCAGTGGTCATATGTTCTCTGTGACGTTTGATGACACGGGAAACAGAAGAGTTCCTTTTTCCTAATTTATTTGCTATGGCTCGATCCGAAAAAAAAATGAATTTTCGAAATGCGCTTGCAAAATTTCGTCACGAATCCTTTGCTCTTCCGATTCCGTTTCGCAAACATAACCACACTTTTCAAAGAAAATTACTGAATGTTTACATACAAACAATACAGACAAAGTTTCAAAGTAGAATAGGTAGAATTGCGTGTTGCAATTCTAACGTGGACAACCTTTATGCAATCAGTGGCAGCCGTGGCAGCGAATTCAAAGACCATCCTGTAAATGAACACGTGCAGAATTTTTGACGGCCACATTTAGTAAGGACAGTGCATCTTATAAATGTCAATCGAGTATTTGGAAATTTACAAAACAAATTTCTCACTAACAAAGGCCAACCGAGAATTAAGCAGCAATTTGGAGTCAAGTTTCAAATCGAAATTGCAGCAACTATTTCGGCTCCTACACCGAATGCGTCCGAATTCGGCAGAGTGAAACTAATGGCGGCTCACAACGTAAGATTCATTGGATTGGTCACATTTGACTGCAAGAAGCCGGCAAAAATACCCAAAACAATGTCCCTCATAACTCGAACCGCGCCGGCTCATTTCAAGCCGTTCCACCAGAATAGCCAAAACATAGTTCATACAATTATTACGAAATAAATTGTCCCGCGAAATTTGCCCACGGAATACCAATATTGTCTCTCGCCCGCCTCCCCTCATGGGACCACAATTTGCCTTTGGTCATTAACGTTCCGGCTCCGAATGTCGCCCAACCAGAAGCGCCGAAACAACGTCGTCGTCGTCGTCGTCGTCGGCATGCATAATGAGCGAACAAATTTCCACAGCAAATGTCTCATTCGATTCGGCTGAATCACAAGCTGTCATTTCTTGAGACAAAAACAAAACAAAATGGAATTTTCACTTTCCGCACAGCCTGCCCCGGATCGAAGGAAACTTATTTTACTACGCTTACTTAGTTCGGGGCAATAGAAGTAGCCGGAAGGTGCTTGCTGCCTACTGTCTCGATGGAAAGTGAAATGCATTCATTTCAAACGATTCCATTTTGTAAACACTAATGTTTTATTCATGGCGGGTTCAGCTTGGATGGCAAAGACAGGCAAAAAGTGATTTACATTCCAAATTACCATCCAGGCAGGGTGTAGCCCGACAGCTTATGTTACCAGATGAACAAATGTAGATTTCATGCGAAATTCACCGATCTAGTTCTCTCACAGCTGTCAATTAAAGGTGACGTGTGATCAGTCTTTTATTTTTTGCATTATGATTTTTTTTTTCATCTTAAATTTAATCGGATTTGGTCGCGGCCGGTAATTACCTGTTACAAACCGTACGAAGTCAGCCCGGTGAAGGAATTGTTTCGAAATTCCACGCATTGGAGATGATGGTCATTTGCCGGCACCGGTTCGTGTAATTAATGAAATTAAGAGCAATGCACAAACGGTTCAAACAAAAGTGTGGCTTGGGTTTTGGTTTGGCTTCTATTGAATTCTATAATTGAATTAATTGCTGCTGGTCAATCCGTTGAACATAGAAGAAAAAAAAACCTATTTCAATAACGCAATCGCATAACCTAGAACGCACCAAAATATGGATGTTATGACATGACATAGCGGACGGGCTTGGTAAAATTTGGAAATGTGGTAGTGCGTTTTGGACGAAAACATGGCAAACAGCTGTCAGAATGATCTCTTCTACCGCCAACCACAAAGAAAACTTTAAGGTTATCTGTGGGAAAACAAACAATTTTTACACGACGATAGACACGATAGTGTGCGTGCGTTAAACGTCAATAAGCTTAATATCGTAACTCACACCAACACACCATCAAATATTGTGTCAAAATAACATAGCGAAACAAAACAAAAACAAAGATAAATACCAGTTCCGAAAGGTACCAAAAAGCGCAAGAATTATTGCAAGGTGCAGACTGCAAGGTGTACTTCGGACCTTGGGGTTCTACAACAGTGGCCCAATTTCAAATCGCTAGTTACATTCTAATTGTTGTTATTAGTACGTATTCAAAATGTTTTATTTTTATTTTTTTAAATTTCGCCTGAATTCAAATAACACAATGTTTTTCGACGACAATATGAAACTGATGTGAATTTCTCGGATTGAAGAACAACCAAACATTATAGCAGTTATAGCTGAATAAGGGCTTATCCAGGCGATGCTAATAAAGCTGTGCTACCGCTTCCTGATAAAATTAAAACATACCGACGTATTATTACCACAGAGAACAAACATCCAAGCTTGATTGCCCTTTGAGTAAATTGCTGTAACTGTTATTTTAAAATTACAGCTGGTTTTCGTTAGTTTTTGTGAATCGAATATTTGATAGTCGTTGACTGTCTGTCAAATTTAGTTTGATGAAACCTAGCTTAGGTGGCGCTGTTTTTCTAACAGTTTGCTTTTAAAAATTTACACAGTAAATTTAAATAAAAATCGATGTCTGTTCTCTGTGTTATTACTACAATTGAAAGTATCTTTTCTTTCGGTCCAACAAGTAAACCATCTAACTATTAAATCATTTAAAGTAAACCAATGAACCAGTTAATAAATTTTTCAAAGCATATTTATAGACTTGCTGAAGAATTTTTCAACTTTATTTTCAAGGAACCAATCAAACAGCGTGAAAGTTTAAAAATTGTTGAAACTAATCAAAACCAACAAACAATAAGATACTAGGACCGTAGACTAACTTTAAGACCCGTAGGTCCCGAACAAATACGATTTTTTTTTGGCTCAGTCAGTACTAGCACATCGGTCTCTAGCTCGGTCCCAAGCTAAATAAAGCGTCCCTAATAATGAACTCACAAGAACACACTCTCAAATATTCTGTCAAAATAACACAACAAATCAAAACAAAGACAGAAATATGTATAAAAAGGTGCTAGCTTCAAGGTGTACTGCGGACCAACAGTGAACCAATTCAAATCACAAGTTGCATATTGATTTTTGCTAAAGACTGTATTCGATGAAATTTGGACACACAAAATAGGTCACCAAAAATTTTCCTTGATCCCGACCTTGATCCTTGATCAAACTTTCTGGAAATTAAGTACTACTAAATGGTTAGGTTTTGACATCATTGGTTTATTGAACCTCTTCTCCCAACCCAAATGCCCGCACCTTTGCCTTGACCCCTTTCATCAAATTTTGGGCAATAATAGGACCGACTTGCTTACTTACTTTTAACCACACTTTCTTTAGTTCAAGTTCATTTTCTATCAGTTTTGGAGTTTTAACGAGGTTTGCCTTCATGATTACCCAAAATTTTTCAATTGGGCGGAGTGTTCCGGAGTGTTTGGAGGGTTGACGTCTTTTGGTACAAAAACTACATTATTATCTTTGTACCAGTCTAAGACGGGCCGGGCATAGTGGCAAGATGCCAAATCCGGCCAAAACAGTGTCGGGCCATCGTGAGATCTCAAGAAGGGCAGAAGTCGTTTTTGGAGGCATTCGTCCATGTAGATTTGTCCGTTGACGGTCCCAGAGGTGATGAAGGGCTGACTCATTTTGCCACATCCGCAGATCGCTTGCCAGACAAGGAATTTTTCGGCGAATTTCGACAGTTTCTTTTTCCGTACACTCTCCGGAACGGCCAACTTAGAGGTGGCGACGTAGTGTTCCTGTCCTGGCATTTGTTTGGTGTCGGCTTTAATGTAGGTCTCATCGTCCATCACAATGCAGAACGGTTTTGTGAGCCACTCCCTGTACAGTTTTCTTGCACGAGTTTTGGCCACCGAGTTCTGTTTATCGCTCCGGTTCGGTGCCCTCTGGACCTTGTACACATGTAATCCAGAACGTTTCATTGTTTTCTGCACAAAGCAAACTGAAACTTTCGCCTTTTTCGCAACATCCCTGATCGAAATGTTGGGATAACGCTTAAATTGGTTCAATACCATCCTGGCCTTCTCCGGATTTGATGTGCCACGTTTTTGTGCCACTATCATTTTTCCGCTTGGTTGTCTTATGGTCCTTGAACGTTTTGATCACATGAGATACGGTTGAATGTGCGATTCCGAGCTGTTTTCCGATCCATCGGTGAGAAGCGTTTGGGTTTTCGAAGTGAGTGCCCAAAATTTGTTGGCGCACTATTTCTTCATTCGAAGCCATCACTGAAATCACTTGACCGATTTTCACGAAACTCATTACACAATTGACATAACACAATGAAACACATTCAGTTAAAATTTCAAAAAAAATTATCCACACGCTAAAAAGTTACGAACAATTGCGTGTGTCCCAATTTCATCGAATACAGTCTTTAGAACCCCATTGGTCCCAAGTCCCATGTCTTTATAACCCCATTGGTCCCAAGTACACCATTCCCAAGTTCCCACGAGGCTGTAATAACATTCATGTATATGGCGTATGTATTACGTCTAGTACATCATTGAAGTTGGATTAAAGCTGAAAAGGGCCCACTAAGATCGAACTAATGCTATATCTTTCGTAGTACCATAAGACATTGCTAAAGCAGCATTATTACACTTCTATTCATTTTTTCACAACCTGCCGCACACAGATGGAACTATTAACACTTCTCTTCAAATGTTACTTTCTAGCAAAAATTACTTCCCACTCTTTGGGGCCTCATGATGTCTAGCGAAATATTACATTCCACTTCATCATAATCGTTACGCCACGTACGGAGAATACAATAACGTAACCATGTTTCCATGTCAGTTGTTGTACCGACTTAATTTTGCATCTTCTCAACTTTCACACTCTTCCATCTTCTACCGACTTCTAATCTGCATCCTCTACTACTTTCACAATCTTCGGAAAATTTTCCTCTGACAATTTTTTCCGCGAATGTTCAACGGATTGGGTAAGTGTAGCAAACAATTTGAGTTGATTAAAAGCTGAATAAGATATTTCTTTCAGCTGAAGAAGCTACTTTTTAATTAAACAAGGTGTTATGTACAAATACTTGCTGGGAACTTCCATGTTGAACCACAGAATCCATGTGAGCCTGCTAGTCCAATGGCACTGGATCTTCCGATACGGGAAATATGGAGTCCCAATCAGATAGCTATAGGTTTCAGATTCCTCATCCAGAATTTACCGCTTAGAATCGCAATGTCATCGGAGATCTTTGACGCATAGCCAACGTACGCCACATTTATGAAAATCTTCCCATCCTCAATCTTGCTGCATGCATCGTACTTAGATTGTATGAATTCAAGCTCCTTCAATGCGAAGTCCAGTTAAAAGTTCTAGATCCGACTGAATTGCTAAATCCCATAGTTTACGTTCAACGGAGTTAGCAAAACTTAGTGGTTGTAAAAGATGTCTTTTATCATCTTCTTGCAGCTCATCAGGTTACCATCGTGACAGTAGAACGCTTCAGCTTCTCCAGCAGATTTCGATGGCGGGTCATGTGTACCGTTACACCTGAATCAAAACCCAGTCTACCTCCTCAGATGAAGAACGGGTCTTAATTTTAGTTCCAATCTCTCACGATTTATCCGAACTTGCAGAATTTTTAATGATATTTTGGTCAAGCTGTAGCAAGTTGCAAAAAGGGCCAATCCACTTCACAGAATTGGTAAACCGAATCCCATCTAGTCCCGATGCTAAAATCTACACTATTTGGTTAACGTAGTCCGCTATGAAGCAGTATGCTCCGTATTTAGTAGCTTGTGCTGAAACCCGGTTCTTTCCCGAGAAAATTTCGAAAGGAGGACAAAGAGACTTCAAATAAGCTTAGAAAAAAACCTCAAAGGAGCTCAGAGATGGCTTTAGAGAAGGAGAGCACTTTGATTCAAAAACGTTCATATCCGGATGCCGGTGAAGGAGGAGAAGTGGTAAGCGTAACCGCTACTTGGCACCCTATTGGGTCTTGGTCAATCCCAGTTGAGCTCAAAGAGATTTTTCTGAGGCGAAAAAAACTCTCGTCACGTCTTTCTTTGGAAAGGAAGAGTAAGCCGTTGGTCCCGGCTGGAGTGTTGATGAGTGCGATATGTGAGGATTGTTCATTTTATAAAGAGTGTACTTTTGTAACTGGAAGAACTGTCAGAACTTATAAAAGGTTGGATGGCATCAGACAAAAATCTTCACTGCCTCAAATTCAAAAAGTTCAGAATGTACCTCTCGCAACTCGAAGAATGATGTTGATTTGGAGAATTTTGAAAATTTGGAAACAAAGTCACAGAGTAGGGTAAACGCTTCAATAGTTACGCTACGTTAGCAGCGTTAGTATACAATAGTTGTGTTTGAAGCCTCTATGTAAAGCTATCAACACACTAACGCTTCTAGTGTACCGGACTATTGGGGCGTTTATCCAAGTTTGGAAAGAGCTTTCTGAACATTAAAGTGGTCTGAGGAGAACTTTCGAAAAGGTTCAATAGAAACTTTTTGGAATTTCGAAGAGAATACAAGAGTTTTATATTTTAACGTCTTCAAACAGTTCTTTACAGTTTATTTTTAGCATGGGCAGTCAACACTTCAAGAGAGCGATTCCCAGCTCGCATCGTTTATTTATTTCTATTCATATCAACAATATCGTGATTTGCATGAACTCGTAATGTTAATTCCAATCGTTCTGCCCGCCATTGCTGTAAAAGATTCCAATACCCGGCTCGATCAGTGTCGAAGAGACTTGACCTGCCGGTATATTTGATCGATATGTTCTAAACTGGAATGGTGCGGCGCCTTTCCACCATGATCCAGTCCATGCGGTGTCATCGCTTCATGCAGACCTGGCATGACTTGGTAAATATTGCCATGCTGCAGACCAGCTGGTGTCAATCCGCCATGTTGTAGATCCCCAGCTGTAAGACCACCATGCGCCAATCCAGCGGGAGAGTCCTCCATGTGCCGTGCCAGCCCAGCAGGTGTGAACCACCTGTTTTACCTTTTCGGGTCTCGCTGACGAATGCTTACTTCGTTTATTAAACTTTGCCTCGCAGCCGATTACACATAGAAAGAAAACATCGAACGAGTGGGTAACAGTTTAAACGTTCATAGAAAGCGCATGTTGAATGCGCAGGCCATCAATACACAACAGTTCTTCCCCTCTTGAAAAGAGATCTCGATTTGTCAATTTACCTGTTATCCAAAAAAAAGTTTAACCTATTTAATATCGAATTCGTGTTTGAACCTAGGTTGGAACTAGTTTAAATCTGCGATACCCGAACTTATTGTTAGCGCAAACCTCAACCCGATACGAGTTATAAATAAAACCGTATGCACTAATGTTTAACACACAAAAAGCCTACCCAGTTTTGATACCCGATTTAGTTTGGAACTGAATCAAAAACGAATTCGCTATAAGATAAACAACAGTTCCAAACGATAATTCATCATCGCTTATCGCAGCTAAGTTCCGCAAATCTTTTCATATTTGTGATTCGTTTGGATCCTCTGAGATATTCTTCGCGATTTTTCGTTGGAGGTCGTTATGTTTTCTCGTCCTGTTTGATTTGTTAACTTCGCTCTACGGAACCCCCATTGTCATTCGACCTCTTCGCTTGGTTTTTATTTCTCCGGGACATTTGGATTGCTTTTGTTGAGCATCACCGAATTTTCATGGGTATACCTTCACCCGCACTAACAAAACAACCCATGCAGCATCAATCACAGTAACCCATGAGTCAGAAGACAAAATTTGACAGCTCTATCTGTCGAACTCTAACCGTGATGGCAAAAACAGTGAAGCAACTCCGTTCAGAAGTGTGCGCGTTCAAAGAACGGCACTCCGCCGCGTCGAAAACGGACATCGTGCGGCACTTTGTGGACACAGGATACGCCGGATACATCTTGACACTATTGGACAACAATCAGAGCATCGAAACAAAGCCCGGTTCCGGACGGCCGACGACCCTGAGCGAAAAGAAGCTCCAAAGGATGCTGAAGAGAAAGACCGAGGGAAAAGTGGCTACATCGCTGCGTGCGCTTCGCCGGGAGGTCGATTCAACCGGCCAAACATTGAAAAAGTACCTGACGAACATGGGCATACATGTAAGGAAGCGGAAGTCGCGTCCACTGGTTTTGGAGCTGCACATAATGACGCAGCAGCAGCGGCTGAATAAGATGGTCAACTCGATTTTCCCGGCGAATCGCGACGTTTTGGTGGTGGTGGACGACGAGAACTATCTCACCCCGGATGGCAACTACTGGCAGGGCACTTCATGTTTTACTTCCCCCACGAAGGAAGTGAGCTCCGAGGTGAAGTTTATTTCACACACCAAGTTCCCCAAGAAGGTACTGCTGTGGCTGACAATCAACGAGAAGGGGATGTCAAAGCCATTCTTCTTTCGCTCCGGACTAGAGCGGCTGTATATCGATGTGGTACCCAAGTCAGCGAACCCGCCCAACGTCTCCCAGTTGCGTCCCATCGAGAATTTCTGGGCCAACCAGAAGCGTAAGATCTACACGTATGATTTCGTCCGCCATGGCGAATGTTCCGGTTAACTGCCGGAAGGCTGCTCGCATGGGCGTAGATTTTTTTGCAAGTAAGCTTAAATAATTACCTTCCATGGAAAATTTATCAAAAGGAATTATCTGTGTTAGTTTTTTTTATCACCATCCAAAAAGGTCAATTTTTTAATGCAAACGTTATAAGCACTAGAAGAAGATTTAGCACCAAATCCTAGCTTTATTTTTTTTACTGTCCTCTCCGCCATTTTCTTGTACGCCAAAGGCAGGGTAATTGTGAACCGGAGTCTGTAGTCTGAGTCGGATGTAGAAGAAAAATAAAACCCAATTTGGAGAAAACTTTAGAGAAAACGAGTTTCAGAAATAATTGGAAAAAGGTTGAACACACAAGACGAAGAAAAAGTGTCAAATATGTTCAGATAACATGTTTCTAGAAAATATCAGGCAATGAGAATGCACAACAGAGATAATTAGAGAGAAGTTCACGGTCCTCCCTTAGCCCAGCCGGTTAAGGTACAGCTACAAAGCAACACCATGCTGGAGGGTGGGGGGGGGGTCGATTCCCGGTCTGGTCTAGGAATTTTTCGTTAAGGAAAATTTCTCGACTCCCTGGGCATAGGGTGTTATTGTACTTGCCACACAATCATACTAATGCAAAAATGGTACCTGGCATCGAAAGTTGAAACGCTAAGGAGAAGAAGAGAAAATTTCATAATTTTTTGTTGAGAACTGTATAGAATTTAGAAGATAATAATTTTGTACTGTACCTTAAAGAAATGATAAAAGTACTCACATAAGGAAGAGAAAACATTGAAACAAAGATTAGAAAGACTTTCATTAAAGTTGGAAAGAAAGTGTTAAAAGAACTTCTTAGAAGCTTGAAGAACGTTTTAAAAAATATGAAGAGAGCTTCAGCGCAGTTTGGAAAGAGTTTCAAAATAAAACTTCAAGGAATCCAATCTATTTCAATCCAGCCCATGGAGATAACTTCAAAGAAGTTTGTAGAGAGCCTCAAACTTCAAAGATGTTGAAGAGGAATTTAAGAAAGTTCATACAAAATTTTGAGGAATACGTCAGAAGTCAGGAGACAGCTTAGGAAAAGAGAAAAGTTTCGAAAACCGAACTTCACAGTCATTTTTAGGAGAATTTTCGATAACTCTTTTCAAAATTTCAAAAAAGTAAAAATGTGATTCAGAGAAGTCGAGGTAAAGGTAGCAGGTAGTAGGAAAGGTAGTTGGAATTAAATAAAAAATACCAATTTTTTCTTCACATTTTTAGATTCAAAGAAGTATGGTGAAAACGGAAGCAAATTATCAACGTTGAAAATGTTGAAGAAACATTTGAGAAACGTAAAAATGTCAGACAAGTTAGGATAAAGTTCAGTGATAAAAACAAGATACAAATCAGACGTTTTTAGTTCCTTGATTATCGAGATTTTTAGCACTGGGCTGGTTAATCTCCTGTCGTAGATACTCAAATACCTCTTGGGTATTTTCGTAACTTGTCCGGGGGTAAGATTTGAACTCGTGACTTAGGCGTAAGAGATATGGATGTTGTGAAACAGTCAGATGCTCAAGAAGAAGAGTCTAGGTTTCTCTAGAGAGAACTTCAAAGAGTTTCAAAGATCCAGAGACATTTAGAGAAAACTTTACAGGAGTTCGAAAAGCATTTCATAGAAGATTGAAGGGAGCTTGTAAAGTTGGAACTGTGATCTCTGAAATGTGGGTTGTAAAATAATCACTGACCCAAATAGCCATAGGATGGTCTCCTGGAAGATCCGGAATAACCTTATAAGTGAGCACTCCACGGAAATAATCCATTGGCTATGAAATGCTTTTTCAGACCCAACCGATTCCAATGATGCCACAAGTTTTTCTATTCGTCAGGAAATGACATATCATCGTTGTTATACACGCCAACACAAGCTGCATTTGAAAAGGTTGAAAAGAGCATCAGGTATATTGGAGAGAATGAAAGAATGTGAAATCTTGAGAGTTTTCAGTAGAAAAATTGGAGGCAGAGAATGCATAAAAAATTGGAAAGATCAAAAAAAAATTGGAAGATAACTTCAAGAAAGTTTATCAAGCAAATAGGAAGAGAAGTTCAGATAAAGTCAGAGCCACAAAGAAGAGATAAAACCTCGACAAAGTATAGAGAGTACTTCAAATGTGCTTTGAAGATAACAACAGACATTTGAGGAGTACTTCAGGGATAGTCGGAGTGAATTAGATAGTTGCTGAAAGAAGCTGCGCGAATTTCAGAGAGTATTTCACATAAGGTCAGAGTAGATTTTGTAACGGTTCAAAAGATGCTTAAAAGAAATTAAGAAAAAGAAGAATAAAAAAATTAAAAAATTAAAGGACATAAAGGAACAGTTAAGGAAAGTTTAGGAAAAAATGTGAATGAAATTTCAGAGAACTAAAAGTAGTTCACAGGAAATTTTAGAGAAATTTTACATGTCCACAGAAACTTCTTAGGATTCTTAAAAAACGAATAGAAAAGTTTAGAGAACACTTGAGAAAATCAGCCTAAATCTTTAGGGAGGCAGGACAAAAACTTTGAAACAATAAAAAGGAATCGTCTGAACAGTTCACAGTGAACCGAGATCTGAGAAGAATTTCAGAATGAAGCAGGAAAAAAAGGCTAAGTGTTTTCATTTTCAGCTTAGGACTCAAACATTGTCTTCTCATTGCCTTTTTACTATAATTGTATCTACTCTGTTTTTCATCTTCTTCAGGAGTATGAATGTATTAGTACATACCTAATTATTCTTCTCAGTATCAAACTGTGGATTTCAAATATATTTGTGACATAAATATGAAATATTCTCTTACGTATAAGTTCATATAATCAGGACATGGTTGGACCACCAATGCACCCGATTTAAGTGAACTAAATGGGGAGAGTGGGAATGCCAACTCTCCGTTGCTAACAGTTTGTGGATAAAGGGAGGTCTTTTCACTGCACTTATTGGAGTGGGCAAAAATATTGAATCGACTTTATAGGCGCTATTCGCCAAGTTGAGATGGATGAGTTCTGTTAACATAATGTTTTAAATCTGGCACCCCTGTCATCATATACCCACACTGAGCAAAATCTCCCTATCACCTTCTTCTTAGATTCTCAGATAAAATATTCTAACAAAAATTCTCCCCTTTCTGATTCCAGGACGCCGACTGCATCGAGCGATTGAACGAAACCGGCGAGCTGCGGAAGATGCTGAAACCGTACAAAGTATCCCATCGTCACGACCGACCAAACGAACGCTTCAACCGAAACTAACTTCCATTTTTTCCCTCCTTTTCAGTGCCTGGAATCGTCCTTTACGTGCAAAACCTGCGGTGGCTACCGGCTGCTGCCGTGTCCTTCCTGTGGCGGCTCGAAGAAATCCATCCACCGCAATCACTTCACCGCCGAGTTTATCGCCCTCAAGTGCATGAACTGCGACGAGGTGGGCCTGGTCAAGTGTCACAACTGTTGAGCCGCTTCGCCGGAACACCTAGCATTAATCCTTAGTTTGGCAGCCTGTGTGATTGGGTGTGTATGAGTGCGCTGAAAAGAAAAAAACGTAAGGTAGTCGAATCATTCTTGTCTGAAGTCAGCTAATCGCCATTCCCTTTTTTAGATTAAATCGCTTAGAAACTTGACTTAAGAAAGCTGTTGTTGCCGCCGGAAGTGATTGAACCACGCAGTCGCACTTGCAATACTAGTTTTTAATAAGGACTAACAGTTAATAGTTGTGATAGAATCAAAACAATATTCGGTTTTAGTTACACACTTCCAATTTGCTCACATTTAAAGTTATACATTCCGTTACGAACAGTCCTATTCATATTCAAGTTGTTATTCACTGTTGTTAACTATCCTCTTCCCCCCCGTTAAGAGGCAGGGAACCCATTATTTATATTTACCTCCCTGGCGACCGTATGTCACAATAATCTTACTCTAAAAATGCAATATTTTACTATTAGAGAACCCCACGTTAAGTTGTTATCGCATAAATAGGGAACAATGTTTTGAGGCATTTTCGTCAAACCGTTCGAACGTGGTTCCAGTTGTAAATATTTAACTTTGATGACTAATTTTAATTCGCAACAAAACTGAACTGAAGCAACACGAACACCGGCTACCGGGATGGGAATGGTTGGAGTTGCTTGCTCAAGCTTAGAAGGAACTGAAGGAAGATCCGAAACCCGCCCCCGAATCAGGCGACGGAGACAAGCGGACGCGTTTTGTGTGGAGTTTTTAGCTTGCTGGATCTTAATGTTTTGTTGGCAGCTAGCAGGAGAAGAAAAATTATCGTAGAACAGTGTTATAGCTTAGGAGAAGTAGAAATGAGTATTATGTGAAACTAATGGATGGGGATTTTTAGGTGTTTGTTAGAACTGAAAAGAAAGCCTTCTTCCGAAGCAGCGATAGAAGCATCCTGCAATCTGAAAAACTGCTTAAATACATCTGTGACCATGGCAGAGACTGTCATTGGACTGCAACAAAAAGCAGTGGTCTCAAGGTCAAATTCTTAATGTCAGGTAAATGAACATCCGTTGTCATCCGACGGCACAAAAAAGCCTTCAAATTCGTTTCGTGTGATCATCTCTGGCGCTGCCCTCCCGAATTTCCTCGTGTTGGGGAAGCTTCGGTTACCTGTTCGCCTCTACATACCGACTGTCATGCACTGTGACAAGTGTCAGCAGTTTGGTCATACTGCACCTTACTAGTGTAACAAAGCAGCGGTCACAGCGTTCTTAAGCAGAAAGGCTCCAAAAGATCGCACCGGCCGCTGTCCCACCAGCCTAATCTAACAACAATATCAAGCTGAACAATGCATTAGGTCCTAAGTAACATTGAGAGATTCTCTTCGTCGACTTTCTCTTTGGTTAATAGCTTGTCTATTAAACGATTTGCTGATGTCTTCGACGTATTGGATCCTTAATCACACTTTATACTACCGTACTGTATGTTGAAAATACTTGAGTATGTTTTTACATAGCCGTAGGAACGCAAAGAGAAAGTCGACAAAGAGAATCTCTCAATGTTACTTAGGACCTAATGCATTGTTTTGCTTGATATCTTCTCTATCCTGCCAATCGACTGTCTGTTGTTCAGACTCTGAGGATGCTGAGGAGTATTCTGTTATTCATACGGGAGCGAAGAGAAAGCGCGCTTCAGCAAGACGTCAATGGCACCGTCAGCAAGCATTCCAAAACGCGCTGACTGTAGAACAAGCTCCTCCTCTGAACAATTCAAGAAGTGGTGGCAATACAAAAAATAGTTTCTCCACCAAGTTTTAAACCACTGGCTGGTGACTTTCCAGCACTTCCGGGAACATCTAAAGCCCCAGTTGTTTCAGTTTTTTGCCCAGAACGCCAACTAACAAGACAGCCGGGACTCGGCCGGATCTAGTCGAAGACTCCGATAAAATGTCTTTTTCTGGGATTGTGGAATTCATCATCACCATTTTCAATGTCTTAAGAAACTGTCTCTTCTAAAGCAAATGTCTTCAAAATGGCCTCTTCTTGATTCGATCATATCTTTCGATGTATCATTTATCCAATGACGTTGAGGATATGATCGAAGCACTACAATGTAATAGTAGAAGTATTCCAAAACAATTGGACGCTTTTACGTTTTTAGTTCGCAAATTGCGTTGTGACGTATTTGTTCTTCATGAAACATGGCTCTTTTCAGATAAAGATTTCGCTTCCCATGATTTTAACATTATTCGGTAGGAACGAGGGGACTCATCTGGAGGGGTGTTGTTGGGGATTGTTGGATCAAAGCAACACAGCCTCAGATGTTGGAGCAACCGAGCTGCATAGCAACCTAGCAACCAACCCAATCAACAAGTGAAAAATATCTCATTTCTTACTATGCATCTGAAGTAAATACACGCTTATTAGTTATCACTCGAGTTCTTGTTCCCTTACATCAATATTGTGTCACCACGGTTGTGATACTTAGCAGTTGGCGACGAGTATTTCCTGGACGTTACGACTTTCAAGCGATCCAGATCACGAATCCATCCGGAAGAATGCCTGCGAATCTACCCCCGACGGAAGATAGCAGTGGAAGAGCTAACGGAGGAAACGAACTGCAAGAAATCATTCTGCAAATCACGCAACTTCTTACGTGGTTGGCCGTTCCTGCACCTCCGAACACTGAACCAATCTTAGAAGCGCTATCGACCAACATCAGTGAATTCACCTTCGATCCGGACAACGGGATTACATTCGAGAAGTGGTTTTCCCGGTACACGGAGCTATTCGAGAGTGATGCCAGGAATTTGGACGACGCTGCCAAAGTTCGGTTACTCCTGAGGAAGCTGGATACCGCATCTCATAGCCGATACGTGAATTACATTCTTCCGAAGCTTCTTCAGTTCGAAGGATCTTCAGTTCGCCAAAACCATCTCAACACTCAAGAAGATTTTCGGCATGCAATCCTCTATTTTCCACCGACGGTTCCAGTGTCTGCAGCTAGTCAAGTCGGAAAGCGATGACATAATCAGCTATGGCGACATGGTGAACAGAGCTGTGGATGAATTCGAGTTCCAGAATTGCAAGATCGACCAGTTCAAGTGCTTAGTGTTCGTCTGTGGACTCAAAGCTCCTCGATATGCAGACATCCGAGCCCGACTCCTATCACGCATCGAAGGCGAAACGGTGGAACATCCGGCAACACTCCAGACGCTCATCGACGAGTTTCAACGCCTCGTAAACCTGAAAGCGGACACATCGATAATCGAGCAGCACTCAAGCTTGAAGTCACGTGCAGTCTCGGAGAAGAAACCCGGTAAGCCTCACCAGCATTCGATGGAGATGGAATCGAAGACACCCCGTACTCCCTGTTGGCAATGTGGCCAAATGCATTTTGTTCGTGACTGTCCGTTTTCTACACATCAATGCAAGACGTGCAATCGAACTGGCCATAAGGAAGGGTACTGTTGCTGCATCAAGAAAGCAACAGACAGTTCATCCAAACGTCAGGACAAACGTTACAAGGGAAAGAAGAACGGATCAGCCACGCAAACTAGAAGCGTTTTCATCGTCATTCAAATTGCGAATCAAAGCAGGAAGAGAAAATTTGTAACGACATCAATCAACGGCGTTGAAGTTTCACTCCAGTTGGATTCAGCAAGCGATATCACAGTGATCTCCGAATCAACCTGGATGATGCTTAAGAACCCAGAAGCAAAGCTACCCTCAATAAAAGCTGTCAATGCGTCCGGCGAGCCTCTAGATCTGATCGGTGAGTTCCAATGTGATGCAGCTATCAATGGCGTTGTGAAGCAAGCAAGATGTTTTGTGACGTCTGTTGCTAATCTCAATGTTCTGGGCATAGAATGGATCGACGTGTTCAAACTGTACTCAATACCGTTCGACGCAATCTGCAATCACATTGGATCTGAAAACAAGCCATCAACCAATAATTCACTTCAACAACTTCAAGCAAAGCACGCTCAAGTTTTCGACGAATCGTTGGGTCACTGCACAAAGACCAAAGTGAAGCTTTTCCTGAAACCTGATGCCAAGCCCGTATTTTGTTCCAAGCGACCGGTTCCTTTCAACACGGTTCCACTCGTTGACGGCGAACTAACCCGCCTGCAGAATCTTGGAATCATTACACCAGTTGACTTCTCAGAGTGGGCAGCGCCGATTTTAGTAGTTCGCAAGCCAAATGGACGAGTACAGATTTGTGGAGATTATTCGACGGGATTGAACGATTCTCTAGAAGCCAATGACTATCCTCTGCCAACGCCGGAGGAGATTTTTGCGCAACTCAACGGAAGCACCGTGTTCAGTATCATTGACTTGTCAGATGCATATCTGCACGTAGAAGTGAATGATGACTCCAAGAAGCTCTTCACTATCAACACCCACAGAGGATTGTTCCGGTTCAACAGACTCGCACCAGGACCATTTCAGCGTTTGATAGATGGCATAATGGCAGATATTCCGGGAATTCGTTCGTTCATCGATGATTTGATCATTTTCGGAAAGGACTGGAAGTCACACAATGCTTCACTCAACATGCTACTCAGCCGTTTGCAAGAATATGGTTTCCACATCAAGCTAGAGAAGTGCAGTTTCAACCAAACGGAAATTGGATATCTAGGACACATCTAGGACGTCTGGATCCTGAGAAACTGAAGGCCATTGCATCGATTCCACCTCCGGCCAACATTTTCGAGCTTCGATCTTTCCTTGGAGCAATCAATTTCTATTGAAGATTTGTTCGGAACATGCACAGTTTGCGACACCCAATGGACAAGCTGCTGAAACAAGGTGTCAAGTGGGAGTGGAATTCGGAATGACAACAGTCTTTGATCATTTCAAGAAGACATGTTGTCAAGGCTTATCGATCGCATCATTCGACCAGAAGAGGAGTACGTAGTTGTTGCAGTTACTCTAGAAGAAGACATGGCAAGCATTCTGACGGACAAGGTACCCATATCTTTCGATGCTCTTCAAAAAGCTACCAGATCAAGCAAAACGTTGCAGCTGATTACGAAGTACATACGCGAAGGATGGCCGAACAATCAAGCTTCAATCTCTAATCCAGAAACCCTACTCTACTACCACAGGCAGGAATCGCTCAGTCTAATCAACCACGGCGTGATGTTCCACGACAGAGTGGTGGTACCCGACAAGTTTCAACGGCAGATTTTGAAGCAATTTCACCGTGGTGCATCCAGGGATAGTCCGAATAAAGGCAATCGCTCGAAGTTTCATCTATTGGCCCGGAATTGAAAAGGACAGAGAAGATTTTGTCAAGCGATGTTCACCCTGTTCTGCCGCAGGAAAAAGTCCACCCAAGACGACTCTCGAATCGATAGCCAGTTCCATCGAAGCCTTGGTCACGCATCCACTTGGATTATGCAGGTCCTGTCGACGGTATGTCAAAATGGCCAGAAGAGTTTGCGACTCGGACGGTCACCTCAAAAACGACTATCAAGCTCCTCAAACAGACGTTTTCTACATTCGGCGTTCCGGACACCATTGTATCCGACAAGGGAACTCAATTTACAAGCCATGAATTCCGGACATTCTGTGAAAACCTCGGCATCAACCACATTCGTACAGCCGCTTACCACCCTCAATCAAACAGACTGGCAGAGCAATTTGTGGATACCCTAAAGCGAAGCTTATGGAAAATTCGTTCGGGAGGAGAGCCACTCCTTCAAGCGACTTAGGTGGAAAATCTCCTGCCGAAATGATGTTCCAGAGGCCAATACGAACTGTTTTCTCACTGTTGAAACCGCCAACAGAAGCTCCATCAACATCCTCCGACAAAGCAGAGAAGCAAAATGCAAGCTTTCAATAAGAAGCATGGTGCACTCAAACGGCAGTTTGCAGCAGGTGAAACAGTATACGCTCAAGTACATCGAAACAACACGTGGAACTGGGAGAAGGCTACCATCGTAGAGCGAATCGGAAAGGTTAACTATAATATGTACCTAGAAGACCGTCAACGCCTCATCCGTTCCCATGCGAATCAATTGAAGCAACATGTTCAATAGTTCACATCAAGATCCATCACCTCTATCTGTATTCTTCGACGGATTTGGACTCTCAAGTTCAGAACTTCCAAGGCGCCATGTGAACTCTGATGACGACGAACCCGAGATTCCTGCTGCAAATGAAAATCCCATTGAATCTGATGACTCCTTCTATTCCAAAACATCCGAAGAAGAAGTACCAGTCCCTCCAGGTGTGGATCCCGTTCCTGATCGAGATAGACGGCTGCCTGCAAGGTTCCGATCCTACTTGTTGGATTAAAAGGGGGAGATGTTGGATCAAAGCAACACAGCCTCAGAAGTTGGAGCAACCGAGCTGCATAGCAACCTGGCAACCAACTAGGCGGTTGCTTATTTAACCCAATCAACAAGTGAAAAATGTCTCATTCCTTACTATGCATCTGAAGTGAATACACGCTTATTAGTTATCACTCGAGTTCTTGTTCCCTTACTTCAATATTGTGTCACCACGGTTGTGATACTTATCAGGGATTAATAGGGGTCAATTATAGAAGTCGAGTTGACACTTTTCACTGTCGCACTATGGTCCGAATGGACAAATTTCACGACAAAAATCGATAACTCGAAAACCATTAACTTTAGACAGATGGTGTCTTCGAGAGATTTGATTTTTAAAATAAGATCTATCTTTTGGTTTAGGTTGTGACTAGGGTGGTCCTTTTATGTTCATAATAAAAATTTCAACTTTTTATTCTTATGGTTTAGAGGATTTTTTGCTTCAACAGAATTGTAGATATTTTATTTTAATGAAACTTTGGTGAAAAATTTTAATTCTATCTCATCTACGTATCGTTTTATAACAGTTTTTTTAACTTTCCTTAGGGTGGGACTTGAAAAAACAGTTTTTTTGCTGTAACTTTTTTATTTCAATTTGAATTTGAAAACTCTGCATTGATGACTTTTAGGGTATAAAATGACACACATTTTGAAGATACAAGATAGTTGCTAGTTATTGTATTAGAAAAGTTGTAGGGGTTGAAGTGTAAAAAAATATACGTTTTTGCAAGATATCTTATTCCTTTATTTGCAAATATTTGCAAACACATAGTACGTGAACTGAAAGTAAAAACTTCCATCTACAAGATCTATGCAAAATTGTTTGTCCCCTCTTGTCCCCTTTAGGGAAAAAATCTTTTTAAATTTGGTAGTTTTGCATTTTTTCTGCATAATTTTCGATCAGTAGCATAAAAAATTTTCACCAAAGACCGTAACAACTCGAATTTTTTTTATGAAAATGTTTATATTTTTATATTAATCCATTTCCGTTAATTTATTAACATTCATATCACAGACAAACAGACAAAACACATCGAACATTTTCCACTACAACTCATGGTCACTAACACACCTGCGCCATCTGTTGAGCACACTGTGATGGATGACTAAGCTGAACGGCTATACGTACTACCTGCGGCGATATTACCAACTAAGAAACATTTGAATTGACCGTTTAATGGGTAATCGATGAAGAAACTGCAAGTGTTATGTATGTTTGTCTGTGTTAACATATTTTAATATTCGTTTGACGTTAACACACTACTGCCATCTGTTCAGCTTAGTCATCCATCACAGTGTCCTTAACAGATGGCGCAGGTGTGTTAGTGACCATGATTTTTAGTGAAAAATATTCGATGTGTTTTGTCTGTTTGTCTGTGATGTGAATGTTAATAAATTAACGGAAATGGATTAATATAAAAATATAAACATTTTCATAAAAAAATTCGAGTTGTTACGGTCTTTGGTGAAAATTTTTTATGCTACTGATCGAAAATTATGCAGAAAAAATGCAAAACTACCAAATTTAAAAAGATTTTTTTCCCTAAAGAGGACAAGAGGGGACAAACAATTTTGCATAGATCTTGTAGATGGAAGTTTTTACTTTCAGTTCACGTACTATGTGTTTGCAAATATTTGCAAATAAAGGAATAAGATATCTTGCAAAAACGTATATTTTTTTACACTTCAACCCCTACAACTTTTCTAATACAATAACTAGCAACTATTTTGTATCTTCAAAATGTGTGTCATTTTATACCCTAAAAGTCATCAATGCAAAGTTTTCAAATTCAAATTGAAATAAAAAGTTACAGCAAAAAACTGTTTTTTCAAGTCCCACCTAAGGAAAGTTAGAAAACTGTTATAAACGATGCGTAGATGAGATAGAATTAAAATTTTTCACCAAAGTTTCATTAAAATAAAATATCTACAATTCTGTGGAAGCAAAAAATCCTCTAAACCATAAGAATAAAAAGTTGAAATTTTTATTATGAACATAAAAGGACCACCCTAGTCACAACCTAAACCAAAAGATAGATCTTATTTTAAAAATCAAATCTCTCGAAGACACCATCTGTCTAAAGTTAATGGTTTTCGAGTTATCGATTTTTGTCGTGAAATTTGTCCATTCGGACCATAGTGTGTCGAGTCGAAAAAGTGTGTGCATTATAGAAGCCGACTGAATCTGATCGAGTCGGCAACCGAACTCGACTGCTAACTGAAATGTTGAAATTTTTCAAAATGTCATTGAAATATTACAACATTCTCAATTTGGCTGTCATTTTTGACAGTCGAAGAAAAGTATTCATGTTTTACACTATTGTTTTGTGAATTACACTTATGGTTTTGCAATGTTGTTCCAAAGTTGCTATTTGAGTTATTTTCCGTGGAATTTATTATCTAATTTGCGAACAAGAGTCGATATTTATTTTAATGATGATACAAAAAAACAAGTTATTATCTAGTCACCAACTAGTTTATTGCCAGAAATACTTCTTTAAGCTTTTACACATTCTTAGGTTGTTTCAACGATTTTATCTTGAAGTTCTCTGACCTTCTGGAAAAGCATTCAAACTTTTCACTTAGATTCTACACGGAAAAAAATCCGTGCTCAAATCCATGAACTGCAGTCATGAATTCGAGAATAAGCCAAAATACACCGTGAACAGAAATACGTAATCGTGAACTATATAACGTTTAAAGGGAAACATTCTAAAAGCGTGAACAAGTTCACGGTCCGTTTTCATTTTCGGGAACGCTTTTTTTTCTGTGTAGAAGCCTTAAAGGGAAAAAAATTCAGAATCAAAGATTTTGTAAATTTTTGAAAGATTTTTTGAACTTCTTGAAGCCTTCTTTGATATATTGATAAACTTCTTGATTTTTTTTATACTTCTTTGATAAATTGCAACTAAAATTTTTAGTACCGATAAAATCTCTCAAACGAGGTGAGTTGTTAACCAAAGAATTGTAATTTGTGTTTGTGTCCTGGCTCATAGTACGGTGCGAATGGTTACGAAGATGGGGTTTTCCATATTTTAATATGGTGTCATGAGCAATGAACATAATTATGGTCATATGAATGATGTTACTAAAGCTTGCTTCATCGGTTTGCCTCTTGAATTTCAGAGAAGTTCTCTCCTGATATTCTAAAAAGCTCTTTGCTAAAATTCTGGAAAGCTTCCTCGTGAACATCTTGGCAGTCAATCCTTATTTTATTAGAAATTCACATCTTACAACCCAAACCTAAGCATTTGGTAAGTCTATCTCTGAACTTAATTACTTTCTAAACTTCTAATAATTCACATCCTGAACTGTGAAGAAAATTTGTTCGTAACTTTGGTAACGTTTTTCCAGATTTTTATGAAAATCTTCTTAAATTTTGTGGACTCCTGAGAAGTCCTCTTCTGAACTTTAGGGAAGTTAACTTGAGAACTTTGGAGAAGTTTTTCCCCTCTCTGGAAAGTTATTTCTCAAAATTCGGAGATGTTTTCATGAGCTTATTTTTTCTAAACTTTTGATAAGTCCCATTTGAATTCCGAGGAAAATGGTACTGAAACTTTGAGAACGTCCATTCCAAAATCTCTAGGAAAATACCTTGAATTTGTTGGAAGTTTCTTCCTTAACTTTTGAGAAGTTCTCGTCTGAACTTTGGAATGTTTTCTCCCTAACTTTGGTGAAGTTTATTCCTGAACTTCTGAGAAATTCGTACTCAAACTCCTTCAAAAGTACCCTCAATGCTTCTGGAAAGTTTCTTTCTGTTCATTGGAGGTTTCTTCCAAAATTCGAGAAAGTCTGATTCTGAAATTCTGAAATTTTCTCTTCTAAACTTCGGGAAAGCTCTCTAGCACTTCTGGGAAGTTCCAACTTAACTTTTGAGAAGTTTCGTCTGGAATTTCTAGAAGTCCTTTTGCTGAGCCTCAGAGAAGTTCCCTCCTGAACTTCACAGACGCTCCATGACCCGTAGCACTGGTAGATCACCTTTTCTGTGGTGCGTTACGGGGTATCAAATCTACCAACAAACCCTAGTCCTCATTAATTCAAACGAGGGAATTTTGATTTTTGTAGGGTTCCGATGCATGGTCAGTATCAGAGTCTTAGTTCGTTTTCTGCAGTGAATCCAGTTTTGACTGATAAAGGGGCGGAAAAGGGTGATGTGTGGTTTAAGTATTGCTGCGAGTTGATCACCACAAGGATCTTGGGTAGCACTCAATCACTGTTCCCGCTCTAGCGCCTCTTTAAATATTTCTTTATCGAAGTACGACGTCACTCCTTCTGCGCGCTGCCTAGCACGAACCACCAGGTGGTCACTATAGGTATAGCCATCCTCCACTCTCCAGTTGTTCAACAGCCCAGGACTGCTGATCGTCACGTCGATAATCGACTCCGCATCCGTTTCTACGGTAGGTACTTTTAGCACCTACGTTGGCCAGTTCTATGTACGTTGAATCAGGCCGGGGCCTCAAGCAATACCTGGCCCCTTGGTTGGTAAGGCGGCTGCCCTCTCTAACGCCCATGCGTTGGTAGTCGCCGCTTTACTACCAGCGGGCTGCGGCCAGTTAGCTACGTTGTCATCCCATCTACCATTTGTGAGAACTGGTCAATCGACCTTCTCGGTGGCGCATAGCAGCTACAAATGAACACTACGTTCACTTTTTGCGATCGTTAAGCTCTTGTTTGAGGTGGACACTACCTCCTGCACTGGGAACATGCCCGTCGATCCGCCTTATACCGCCTTATTAGACCTATCCGCAACCCAGTTTCCATTGCCGGCAGGGATATGGTATGGGTCGGATATTATTGCTGATATCCGTTCCTGACTCGCGAACTGCCTGACACAGCAGTTGCTCAGCCACCTCCCAGTGGTTTAGATTCAATTGGATTACACGCACTGTGTTTAACTTTTTGTTTTACCCTTGTAGGCCGGAAACTTGTGACCTCCCGTGACGTGCTTGTCGTCTGGTTTCCCAGAGCACGTCATGTACCTTTTCCTCCACCCCTTCGGCAAAGATCGTTCCTATCGGGGTCTTTACATTCTCGACATATGCTCGAGGCACTTAACACGCCTGGGCGGCTGGTGTAGACTCAGTGGGCAAACAGACCACGCCACTTTGAGTTTTTCCACCTTTAGGGCCGAGTCTGGGACGGTAACTGGCTGTCGTATTGTCGTCCCAAGTGAACCCTTTCGCAGCTGTATGGCTGCTGTGGCAACCTCGATCCCACATTGGGCCTTGATAGCCATGGTGATTCCGCCAGCCTCCGTGACCTCGTCCTTGTTTTTACATTGGAGAGTCACTAACGTGGCTAGGGCACGTACCTCCACTCCCGCTTCTAGGGCCTGATCGGCTAGCTTTTTATATGCTGGGCCCTTCAACTTCATGTCCTTCTTAAGCATTTGCATAAGCATTCATTTTGCACGCCGGTGCCCAGATCCGTGAGCTTAGCGTCGCCGCGCATCGCATTGAGGACCTCGGAGTACTTGACTCTTGGGTCTTCACGAAGAGGAGCTCACCGCGATTTCGCTTTCTAGCCAGACTTCGGTTCGCTTTTTCTTTCTGGGCTCTATCTCCTTTGGAGTCTATCGGACCATTGTCCAAAGGCCTCTGGAAGGGTTATCGCTCGTTCTTCTTTTTGTTGTCCCGTTCATTACTGGGACCAACCCTATCGCTTGGACCACTCTTAACTACGTGGAGTTTCGCGCACCACCGAGGTGGTGTTGGCGCTGTTGGCACCTTTGTCGCTTTTTCCGCCTTTGCCGCCATTGCCGCCATTGCCTTTTTTGCCACCCTTGGTGCCTCTCTTCACGCCCCGCAGGACGTGCGGTTTGACCCACCAGTCCCGACACCACGCTCGCATATGTCTCTGGACCCATGGGGCGGCTTCCCTAGGCGACTGCCTTGCACGCTTCGATGTCGCTGAGGTAGGTGAGGCGGAGTCTCGCGCTTCCGTCTGCATGTACCTGCGGGCGGTTTCCCTAGTCCTTTTCCGCTGCAACTTGCCGTGCCATTTTCCTGGCAGTTTGGTTGGCTAGGAGCTTGGCCTCCAGTTCTTCTCTCTCGCGGCATGCCACCTGAGCGGACCTACGAAGTTGCAACAAGCTATGATTGAGGACTTTGCTGATGTTGTTGCGAGTCGACGTAAAGTCGATTATCGCATTTAGCTGTTCTGCGACTTTAGGTCACTTTAGGAAGCGTATCGTGGGAGTGTGAATGGCAACACTCCATTGCTAACAGTTTGTGAATAGAGGGCTCTAACAGCGAGGGGAGCCCATTGCTGTCGGACTTAGTTTCCGTGCTACAATGGGTGGTAGTACATATCATGCATCATACATAAACTTCTTTCCATGACTATCGTAGCGGAAACAAACTTCTTCAAAATGAAACTGCAGAACGTCAATTAAAGCAGCTTATAACACTGTTATGCTAATAGAATACCTGTAAAAACGTTATGTTTTCAACTTACGCTACAGACTTCCGAGCTTGGTTTAAATTCGGTTATCTCAGAATCCAGCGACGATTTTTTTCCATTATCACTAAAACGCAAAAAAAAAAACGTAATCGCGGATAGCTCCTGCAGTCTCGGCACTGTGTTTAACTTTACACTTAATGTTCAACAACATTGAAGCTGCAAACAGTGAAACTAGCGAAACCGAACTGATTTGTGAACTAATATTTTCCGACTGTATGAAGTCATGCGACGTTAACACATAAACATTAGAGACACGCCAAACAAAAAGTACTGGTTTGGACAACAGTTTTCTGATTTGTTAGTGTGTTGAAAGTTATCATGTCTAATATCGAAACTCATTCAATACATTGTATGTGTAGTATTTGTTTCTCCCTCCCAGATGTATTCTTATCGAAGAGTTGAACAAATTTTCGATGAAACTCTCAAATGATGATGATGATGATGATGATGATGATGATGATGGTCCCGCCACTTACCCTACAAAGGTTTGAGCTAGACGATTTATCCATCAGATTAATTTATTTACAAACGAACTGATTTCATCTACAGATGTAAACTTCTTCAAAAACTATTCATTTGCTTTACAGCGAAATAATTGTGAAAAGCTATTGATGTCAACCACAAATATTCGCAAGTAATCCCAGCGATCGGAGAATACTATCACAATTCAAATCACAGAATCCCGTATAAGGACATTATCAAAAGACAAGCCAATATCCGATCCTGCCCGCTACAGAGCCAATGCAGTTCAAACACTAATGGAGTCGCTAGCTTAGTTTTGGGCTGTCCAAGAAATGGGCGTAGCCAGGATTTCAAATAGGGTGGGGCAAGATATTTTTTAGAGAGAGAGAGAGAGAAAATTACTCCGTCTACAACACACTGAACACATAACATTATGCAACGGGCAACACAACACTCGGTCGACCAGTAGAGTAGGGACATTTTCAAGGTCCACCGGCTAGAGTAGGAATCGAGCCCTCACTTTGTGACAATCCGCCTGAACGACGGGTGGATTAACTTCTCTACGCTTACCCAAAGTACTTTACAATACCCGTAAAATTTTGGCAACAAGATTCAACAATTCTAGGCTTGTTCTGGAATTAAAAAAAAGCACTTAGGTTTTCCACATGTTTCAAAATCGAACCGCATTAAATAGCAACCATGGTAAAATCTAGCGGGTACTGTCATGTGTCGAAATATTCACTTTACAGTCGTGTTGGATTTTTGTATAGGATAACCACCGAGTTTGATCACAGTTTGTACTGAAAATGTATTTTCCTCCACCACCCTCTAACCCACACTGAAAATTAAATTTTGATTTTATTACGAAATCGTAGGACTAACGAATCATTTCGTTGTATTCGTTGTACTTTGTACTTTTCAAGAAACTACCTTCGTACTCAAAGCCGAGCGCGTAACTGTCTAAAACACGAAGCATTTATTGGCACAGCAAGAACATTCGTGCATTGTACGAAAACAATATAAACTACTTCGAATTGTTATTAATAAAAAAGATACTCTGGTGGTTACATGATTGACTGACAGATCTTCTATATCGACTCAGTATGTAATTGAAAAAAATAAAATAAAAATAAATCAATAATTCCAGCACACCCGAGGAGCAATACCAACATGTATGAGTACGGTTGAAGAGAAGCAACAATTGGTTGATCTTCATGAAATTCATTTCGAACACTGTACAAAGAGGTTTAATGATAGCATTTCACCAAATGACAAGCATTAAGAATGTTTCATACAATTTTCGAGACATTTGTTCAATGTATAAAATCCATGTTTACGAAACGAGTGAAAGCTAATTTACGAAAATAAATTTTCAGTGTATATATTGACAAAGCAACACCGAAAAAACACCGTTTTTCTCCCATAGAAACAGAAAAAAATGAGCTAGCTCATCGAATCTTCCGATCCACCTCTAAGCATCTTACTATAAGGTATTAGGTGGGTCTTTACAGATTGCCTGTCAATATGCAAATTTTGGACGATGTCTGTTTTGAGTTATCTCAAATAATATTGATATATCCAATGTATCACAAAACATACCGATTGATGGAGTGGATTGGAGATACTGATATCATTGAGTATATGAGCAAGTCTCCCCCGGGTGATGCTAAACCAATGAGCCTGGACATCAATATAAAAAAAGTTTCCATAAGGCACGAAATGCATCAACACACTCTTACGTTTACCAGTCCCTAAATCGCAATTTTAAATGGATTCGCATAGATTGTTCTTAAGAAGCTTCTATAAGATTGGTACAGTTGTAAGAATTGAAAGTTTACAGAAAAAGTTTGCTTCGAGCATCGGCTATGAATGGTTGTGTCGATGCTTTTTTACGCACTATTTTGTTATATTGCGCGTTTCGTATTGTTTCAGTTATCTATAATAATCACGTGAGCACAGAAAAATAAACAACAAAAACGCTTCCTGGTGAGATGTTGGGATTCGCCGGGCACCAACCGGTGGTGGGGATCACAATTAATTGTGGTCCATAATATCCATAATAATATGATCGCGTTGGTCTTTCCCTTCTTATGAAATTTCCTTCCCTTAATTGACCTGCATTCTGGTGAGACGCTGGTTATTGCATTAGTTTGAGATCACCAGTTTTAGTTTATAGACAATGTATATAGACCGGACAACAATTGTCTTATGCAGCCAAACGACCTGTCAAAAAATGCAGCCAAACGGACTGTCAACTTTTGATTCACCTTAAAGGAGCAAGTATTGTGATCAAGTATTGTTTTGACAAAAGCCAGTTCTGAACAAATAAGGGATTTTCTACTTCCATATTCAGTAAATGCAAGCCATTTCTGCCTTATATTATCTTTCTTTGTTAACCGGAAGAAACCCACAGAATTCACTTCACATCACGAGTTATTGCCACAATTTCGCTCCAAACAATTCATTTTTTACGCGGCACTTTTCACTGTGCTTTTTAATGAAAATTTTCAAACGGAATCAAAACAAACTACCAACATCGCAACCGAATGCCTTTTACAGCCTATTGCGCAGTTTACTTCAACTTTGTACAAATACAAGTGGTGCCAGATCAATTGCTCAAATGTATGACATTTTTCAGGGTTCAGGTTCAGGATTGTATGATTTTGCGTTGTCCGGTCTATATACAGTGTTTATAGTTTTTTTTCTCACATTGAGAATGTATGCTGGTCCCAAGCATCATCTGGTGGTTCTCTGTGTAACAACAGCTCATCTTTATTATTTTTTACATTAACACTAAATAATAAAAAATTGAAGCAAACTCTAAAATTATAAAAAATCATTCAAAAGTTAGGGGGGGGGGGCAACGGCCCCACTCTGCCCCCCTCTGGCTACGCCTATGCCAAGAATATCAACAACCAGGAATATCGAGAAAATTTTCTAACCGAAAAAATCCTGGACCAGCCCTAGTCAAACTTTTACTTTCAACCACAACAGAATTGGCAAGGAATTCCCCGACAATCAGCCAGGCAACCCACTACTATTTCATGGTATCTTCTCAAGCATAAGAGGCCAATTTTTTTCATGAATTCAAAAAGAAGTCCTTTATACTACTTTTTGATGTTGATAAAAGTGAGAAAAAAAAGTATGAAAAAAAAGAAAATATCCAAATCATTGTAATCCTTTTGTAAAGAACTTCGTCAAAATACAATCTTCATTCGTCGGCGTCGGTGGTGTAGTGGTAAGCGTGACTGCTACTGGCACACCAGTGGGTCTGGGTTCAATACCAGTCGACGTCGGTGTTTTTTTCTGAGGCGAAAATATCTGGCCACGTCTGCCTTCGGAAGGGAAGTAAAGCGGTTGGTCCCGGCTCATAGTCATGAGTCGTTAGATAGGGTCCAGGTGGTGGTATCGTCTCCCTGGCGTTGGTGATTGTCATCATTTGAGGAAATAAGCCGACGGAAGATAAATAAATAAATAAAAAAAACAATCATCATTTAAAAATAAAAACAAGAAATAGTCCATACAAAATAATCCGTTTTATAACAGTAAAACATCGTCAGTTACAATCTTCATAACATACATACATTGATTTGTTCAACATCATATTTAGGATAAGACATAATCCAACAGCTCTCCAACCTCGGTCACGCCCAATGCTTGCCAGATCACGCTCCACCTGGTCCGCCCATCATGCTCTCTGCGCTCCACGCCTTCTTGTGCCCACCGGATCAGTAGCGAACACCAACTTTGCAGGGTTGTTGTCCGGCATTCTTGCAACATGCCCTGCCCACCGTATCATTCCGGCTTTGGCCACCTTCTGGATGGTGGCAATAAATGATTAAAAAAAATTCTCTTACTGTTTAGCATACAGTTTAAACGTGTGAAACACATAGTCTTTTAAATCCTGAAAGTGTTGGCGCACGTTTAATGTGTCTTGGCATGGCAGGGTAATAAAACATCAATAAAAATGGAAAAAATAGCAATAAAAATTTGTGAAATTTCCACTAAATTATTATACACTGTGCCAACAAAAAATAAGAATTCACACTAGAAAAACTTAAAATAGCAATAAAAAATTGATAATTCACTTTCAATAATTCAAAAGTGACCGGTAAAACTTTCAAAAAAAGCAATGGAAATTAGTATAAACGCAATAATAAGCTTATAGTTTTCCGTCATAATAATAAGTTCTAGCGGTAAACATGTGACAAAAGTCTTCAAACACTTCAACTCTTTCCACAAAATCGCAATAAAAAATCAAAACATTAGAAAAAAAATTAAAAGACTTTTTTTTGGTTTCAATTGGAGAGATTTGAAAAATTTGAAGACTTTTGTCACATATTTACCGGTAGAACATATTATTATGACGGAAAACTATCAGCTTATTATTGCGTTCATACTAATTTCCATTGCTTTTTGAAAGTTTTACCGGTCACTTCTGGATTATTGCAGAGTGAGTAATCAATTTTTTATTGCTATTTTGAGTTTTCAAGTGCTAATTGTTATTTTTTCGTTGGCACCGTGTTTAATATTTTAGTGGCACTTTTGTGAATTTTCAATGCTCAATGTTCATTAATTAGTGCCAGTATATATTTTAGTCGTCTTGGAATCAAATTGAAAACATTTATTCCTTCTTAGTATAATGAGTTTTGTGAAGCACATGTCAAGAAATTCGGTGTTCTTATTTCATCCGCGTTTCTAGTATTATATCTATGAATATCACTTCCTCTCTCAATTCGATCACGCAAATATCGAGGCAGCAAACCTTGAACTACTTTAAAAATGAACACCATAGTCAAACATACAAGTCTCTGCTTACCCAATAACCATTGCAACGCGTCTAACATAAAAGTCGAGGAAGTGAATCTGTTACATCTTAAAATCAAACGCATTATTTTATTCTGCAAGCGCTGTAGCATCAGTATTTGTGTATGATTGGCGAAAAATAAAATGGAAGGGCAAAAGTCCAAATGAGGAGAGATGATTGATTTGTATAGCTCTATTTTACTGCAACTAGTTAAATCATTTTCCAATCCGCATAGAATTCCATACTTCTTGGCAATTTTCTTGATGACATTGTCAATGTGAGCGTTGAACTTCAGCTTGTCATCAATAATCACGCCAAGATATTTAATCTCCCGAACGCGATCAATTGCCTCATCATCAATCGTAACTGAGACATCCTCATTTACTCGATTCTGCGAATTTCCATAAATTTAGTTTTGCTTATATTCAATTTCAATTGCCTACATTTCAACCATCTACTTTGAAAACACAAATCTTCGTTCAAATGCGAAACGGCTTAATTTAAATCCTTAGCTGCAATGAATAACACTGTGTCATCTGCAAACAGATTAATGTCACAAAATCGTAAAACACGTCGCATGTCATTAATATACATAATAAACAAAAGGGGCCCTAATACACTTCCCTGGGGCACACCAAGGTTATTCCTCACGGGACTGGAAACAGAATCATTAAAAACAGTCCTTTGAGTTCTGTCAGACAAATAGCTTTCAAACATCAGTTTTCCTGATTATGTATGTCTAATATCGAAACTCATTCAATACATTGTACGTGCTGTACTTGTTTCTCCCTCGCAGAAATATTCTCGTCATAGAACTGAACGAATTTTCGATGAAATTCTCATCTCACCGATGCAAAGCGAAATTGAAATTGGCCATGGTATCAAACAGTTCATCGAGCATTTATCAGAATTGAACACCACTATGTATTCGAAAAAATACGAGCAGCTCTGCTCACTCTCCCTCTGTTGATTACCTTGCGCACCAAGCTTAGAAGCTTTAAAATTAAGTCGCTTTAAATGAAGTTTTCCCTCAAAAGCTCACTTCGTTCAACGGTGTATCCAACCACGTGTTTCTCCGCTACATTCGAACTGTCCCGCCTCTCTTACTATTTTCCTCTCCATTTTCGGGTGATTCGGCGAGCGTGAGCTACCCATCCGATCACAGCCAACTACTCGCTCGGTTTGCCGGCACGCGGTGCGATGATAACCGCTCGGTCACTCACCCACCTCACCCACCGTTCGGCGCACTCAGACGACTGAGTGATTCTACGCAATTTGTTGTTATTCCCCACGGACGAACGGAACGGCGTCTGCCAATAGTCTAATCAGTCGCAGCGCAACCTGCTTACGATGCCAGTCGTCTTTTGTTCGTGTGGTCCGGTCGGATTGTCTCTATTCTAGTGTATTCGAACGACCCTTTTGTTTCGCGAGTGCGTCTTTTTCGGACGATCGGAATTTCGAAAAAAAGAAAAACCGCGCTAAGACCTCGGTTGCCCTTTTCTAGATGATCGCATGCGTCTTGCGTGGCCGGTTCGGTGATCAATGAACCGACGACGAACGACAGAAGTCTTGGGAAGTGAGACGAAGAAGAAAGGTACGTCGACAATTCCTCCGAGTGTATGTTCTTCTTGTCGGTTGGCTGTAAACAGGTTTTTCGGTTGGTTCTTTTTTGCAGGTTGACGCAGCGATCTTCAGGGAACGGATTTCTGGACCGTGAAGCCAGACATACGGACGAATCGAGCAGAGTGTGTGTGTGTGTGGAGATTGCATCATAAGTGCGCGACTTTTGGCAGACAAATTAGGCAGGGGTGACCTTTGACCGGAGGCCCCTCCGATCGGACGAATCCTTTCACCGAATTCCATTTTAGTGTGCTCGCCAGTCAGTTGGATATGGTCAAATTTCCGTCGATCGGTAGCTCCGGCGCTTCATGGTCTATGGCGGCGTGAAGAGGTGCAGAGATAGTGACAATTAGTGCTGGTCGGATTAAAAAAAAAAAAAGGAAAAACTTCGAGCATATGTGCGAACATGGCGACGGAGGCTCGGAGATCGGTCAAATAAACGGTTCGCTGGGGAAGGCCATTTAAAGTCACCGTCTCGAAAAGCCCCCGAAAAGGAGATTAGTGCGAGATTCCGTCAAGCCTCGCTCAATCGGCGGTTTATGAATTTTCAATTGTTTTTCGTGTTCACCGGTTCCGAACTTTTAAGGTGAATTGCCAATCAGGAAAGCGCCGGCGAAAACAGCGGGTCAGAAGAAAGGTTTATATTTCTATCAATTCAATTTTGAAAGTGAAACTCCGGCACCGGCACTAACGGGCCTGCAGCCGAATCGTTAAATGATCCATTACCAGTGGACGATCGCGATTGATCGTGAGCCAATATTTGGCGAAGAATTTGGAGGCAGCTTTTAACCTAGAAATTTTGTCGGCAGACGAAACAAAAACAGAAGAAAAAAAAGAGCGATAAATTCGTCTAAATTTCGATTGAAACCCGTTCGACAGCTAAACCGCAAAAAGAAAAAGTGTTTGGGCAATTATCGGTCACTGACTGATACCTTGTTTTGTTTGGAAATTAAATAGAATGTCGATAGCCGGTGTCTGCTCGCTGCGATAGTGTGCGTGATCTGTTCTGTGTGTCAAAGTTGGAAGAATCTGCATGGGAGAAAAGTGGGGCTATCGAGAAGAAGCCGAACACGAATTGAGTTGCAACGAGAGTTTAGTTGGCCACGGAGTGCGTGGGTGTCAGCGATTATGGCATCGTACAACGAGCTTGACTTCGAGTGGTCCATACTCTGTGGGAAGGACTACAGGAACTGGAGTCATTCAGGTAAGTGTCTTTTTTTTTCGTTTGTTTCCATAGTGTGTAGGAAAATCTGGTTTGGATTGCAAGCTCGTGAGTCGAGTGGGTTACAATGGCAGGGTTGTTACGGCAGCGCGGATTTCGCGAATTTCGCGGATTTCGCGATTTTCGCGGATTTGGCGCGGATTTGTTCATAAAATTCGTTCTGGCGCGGATTTGGCGCGGATTCGTTCAACACCATATTGATATACCCACACAGAAACAAAAGCGTTCACGAAAATGAAAACGGACCGTGAACTAGTTCACGTTTTCAGGATTTTGTATGATATGTACTACCACCCATTGTAGCACGGAAACTAAGTCCGACAGCAGTGAGCTCTCCTCGCTTTTAGACTTGATCAAGCTTTAATAACCGCTGATTATCTTAAACATGCCATTGTATGAAGGACCAAAAAGGGGTTTGGTGGATCAATAGGCAACATCGCTTATACGTATCCACAGGGATATAAAGAATCTCCTTCCAACAACAAGATTGAACAATTGGTCAAAAAAGCAAGCCATCTAACAGGAGGATGCCCCAATGGGCGGGGAGAAGAGCCCGCCCTCTATTCTAAACTGTTAGCAATAGGGAGTTGGCATTTCCACTTTCCCTATCCAGAGTGCTTCAATCGGGTGCCCTGATGGTCCCTCCCATTCCCCTGAATTATTTATATAATATTGTATATATTTATGTAAACGAAAAAATACTACAACCATTCATATCTATTATATATGATCTTCATTCGTCGATTGATCCTGAAATGCAAGAAATGTTGTAGAATTGTTGCACGTTTTCATTCGTTTTCAGCGATAGCAGCTATTAACCAACATCTTGATTTGAAATATCCTGAAAAAGTTTGTTAAGTCTATTGAAATTTCACAGAACTAACATTTATACATTTCAATTTACTCTTGCCATATTCACTATTTGCTTGTTGATGTTGATTTTATAACAGCAATCCATTTTTATTTTTGCTGACCTTATAGTTATTGTTCATGGGTTAGGATTTGCTCCTGAAACAGGGAATTGATTGAAAGTAAGTTAAAGACAAATTGACATACAAAAAAAAAGTTATGTTCAAATTATCTGGATTAAAATCAATAAAACAATATCACCAAATATAATGATATTGTGAGTTATGATACAGTTGACGAAAATTGAACTGTTAAATCAGAAACTATTCAAATGACACACAGCGCTGCACGAATCAGATCAGCTCAGATTTGGGTAAATGTCCATTCGCAAACCGGAAATGAAAAATACTCTCAGTAATAAGTGCAAAAGCCAGATTTCTTTGCAGCTTCTTGTATGCAAGGCACAAGATACTTCTAAATCATAAGAGGAGAAGAAAGGATCAACAAAATAATTGGACAGATAAGACATAATAATTAAAAGTATATATAAACTATTAGCTAAAAATTATAAAATTATTTTAATGTTAATATGTCAATCACGAACACACAAGTAACGATAAAAATGGTGGTGATGATGATAAAGATTAATGGTAATGGCACAGAGAACAGACATCCAAGTCAAATTCAAAAACTGTGTAAGAATCGTAATGAACTGGCAATAACGTGGCGGCGCTGGCATCGCCACCCATTGACCAGCTTGAAATCTTATTCATCAACTAAATTTTTTGGCAGTTCAGTTCTTTCACCGCACGGTCAACGAATCTTACCCATGTTCGATTAAAAATCGCAAGTGGCCATAGCCCGAGAGATGGCAATAGTGTTTTAACGTATTTTAATTTGAATCCTTACACAAGTTTTTTGAGAAATATATTCTAGTTTGGATGTCTGTTCTCTGTGGTAATGGTAATGGATAAACAATGTCCTATAAGATAATATATATAGTGAAGGGATATTATAATATGAACTGAAAATTACATGCATGCCGGCTGCTGTTTTGTTGCGATTGAAGACAAACTTGCGCATCCATTATGAACCAGAAAACTTAAACAATATATGGCAGCCATGAGAAAAAATGAATTTTAAATCCTAGAGGGTTTGAGCTGTTTAGTGGAATACTTGTAACTATAATTTAGAAGAAAAATTAGTAATCTCCATTTAATTCTAAGTCGAGTTATTAGTACGAGACACTGAAGAAGTCTGCACATTGTAAACGAAATACGCGTATCTGTCGAAGATAAGCAAAGGTAGTTGGAATTAAATGGAGATTACTAATTTTTCTTCTTAATTATAAATTTTAAATGTTTTTTTACAATGATGACCTGGAAGACCTGGAAGATATGAGAACGGAAAATAATGATATGATTTACAGGTCGCACCCCTCACTTCGCTATTGTCAAAAATGACAACATTGCCCAGGCTACGCCAACCAGCGTCTCCATGTTTCAGCTGGCAGTCTTTTCGTGATCATATGACTCGTGGAGGCGTGAGGTAGGAACTTGTGAGGACCAGAGATCGGTCGCACCCTCCTTCGATGTTGTCAACTCACCATTTGAAGCCCAGTTCACGTTTTCAGGATTTTTACCTAAAAACGTGATTTAGTTCATGATTACGTGATTCAGTTCACGGTGTATTTTTGCTTGTTCTCGAATTCATGGCTGCAGTTCACGGATCCTGGAGAAAGAAATACTTTGGACGATCCATGTGGTCATGAAAAATATTTCTTTTATGCAGCAGGAACTGATGGAAGCGTCCTGAAGATGATTGCTCCGATTGATTTTCCCTGACTCGTCAGAAAATGACTCATTTGGTAAACGAAGCAATCGGACCCTTTTTCAAGGGCCTGTTTTTGGAAGACATCAAAGGTCAATACTACTCAATTATGTTCGACGAATATGAAGCGAGTCATAAACAAAAACAATTGGCTATACTACTGAAGTACTTCTCAAAGAGGCTCCGAAAAATTAGCATCTTTCACCTGGAAAGCGTATTCCTTGGAAAAGCTACTGCGAACGTGTTGCTGAAGAAAATTCAAAAAGCACTTACCGATAATCACATTAGCACCGATCGTTTAGTTATGGCTGGTCACGATGGTCCTGTGTGGTTCACATTGTTCACAACGCATTCAGGTAAATTAAAGGTTTAATTTTGTTTAAATCATAAGAAACATCAGTAAACAATGATAATTTTTCAAAACTAATAGTTCATCCATCCAAACTAACAGTTTCGACAGATAATGAGCCGTATGAATAAAGAGTATACTTTACTTTCACCCATGCATTTCTTATGGTGAAAGTACAGTATACTCTATTATTCATACGGCTTAATGTTATAATGTGGTAACAACTACCTGAAACCGGAAATTCTCTTTTGAAATGAACTGCGATCATGTGAAATCTGCTATTGAATTAGTTCTGAGGAACTCCATATTTATTGTGAATCGTTTTGGGGAATACAAAGCTAGATAAAAGTAAAATTTCAAGAATTTTCAAGAAATTTGGATCATCATTTAATGATAATTAAGATGAGAACTCCAAAGCAAATGAAAAGAGACAGCCTAGGAATTTCGAATGAATAATTCTAGAAGTTTCCAGGAATAACTCCATGAGGATTAATATCCAACCGAAGAATTATTTCTTGAAAATACGAAGTTTAATATCTAAGAATTCTAAATGGACTCAGGGACTTAAATTCTAAACTATTAGAAATCTAAGAAAGCATTTTATTTTTTGTTTGCTAGTAGATATGTATTATAACCTTCATTTTTTAGGGCGGCTATCAAACAGTTTGGATATGTTGTTTCTGATTTGGCAAAGTATCTGTACTATTACTTTGTCGTTCCGTCGAAGTGGGAAGAATTCAAAGAAAGCTGTATCACCAGGCCTAAACGTTTCCAAAAGCATGTTGAAACCCGGTGGGCAACTCTCGGACCAGCTGCAGAAGTGGTTCTTTCAAACTACAACCACTTAGTTTCTTTAAAAAAGAAATTGCAAGGGCTGGCAAAACGGAGCTTTTATGAAGAAGAAATTTTGAAGATTTTACTGCTGCCAGATATCAAAGAGCAGGTTCTTTTTGTGATTCAATCAGCGGGAGAAACGGAAAAGTTGCTTAAGTATCTCGAAACAAATGAGTTTATTCTTTTAGATATTTATGATAGGATTCTCGCCTTTTTGTTCACTATGGAGTCAAGAGTTTACGATCCAAAACAGATAAGGGAAGCCATCAACAACAAAATGCTAATGGAAGAACATTTTCTTAAGGATAAGGATGTAATTATTTACAAATCTATTCTTGACGCAGCAGGAAATCAACTTAAGACATCTCATTTCAATAAGCATTTTAAAGACCACACTAAGGCTTTCGTCTCGTATTTGTTGTTCTGAATGTTTCGAATGAATTTGTTAGACTAGTTAGCAACTTCAAGGTTGGAAGGATCATAAATAAGGATTCCATCAAAGAAATCGTCCACTTAGTCGATGTTATTGATTTTAAATTAGACAAATCTAAAATTCACGAAGAACTAGTACTTGCAAGTGTCAAGTTGTCAACTAAACCGGTTGAATCAGAAACAGATTTGGAAGAAGTTGATTTTTTATTCCAAGACGATAGTTTCTCTGAAATGAGAACATTGCTCAACATTGTAACTTGCGTATCTCATTCTAATGCAGAGGTCGAAAGAAAATGTTCACTATCTAAGCAAGTGTTACCGGAAAACCGAACTAGGCTCAGTGAACAGCAGTTCAATAATCGTACAAATATTTTGAGTGGCATGCATTTTTTTGAGAATGATATAACCAGATTTGTTGTTTCAAAGGACTTGATTATGGAGGCGAAATTTGCGAGGCAATCTTATGAATCCAAACAGAAACAACATAAAGATTTTGAATAAGTGGAGGCACAAAAAAATAAGGAAAAAGCAAAGAAGGAAGCAAGGCACTAGATCAAAAAGCAAGAAGAAGTTGTAGGAATGAAAGGGAAGGCTAAAGAAGATATTTTTAATTTGTCGGAACAAGAAATCAGAGCTATAACATCCAATAATCCAGAAACATCATTCCTGAAAGTTCTTTTGAAACAAAAAGATAACATCCAGCAGGAGGAACAATCAGAAAGGGAAAAATTAGCTCATATGAAGGCTATTGAGAACAATTAAATGTTATGACGTATATGTTAAATAAATACGTATTTATCTTGATACACCATTGACAAAATATGGATCATTCTCTTTGACATACTTTACATATCGGTTGTGTTCGAGTGCTTTCATCACTCACTCAAACGTCCTGTGCTTCTTCAGGGGTGGACTTGGCCAGCGTGGATCTCATCTTGGGTCATTGGTTGTTTTTGTCTGGACATTTTTATTAAGTTGGTTATCGGTAAATTTTTTTGACTTAGCTCATCGTGACTTATGTTTCCCTCTTTACAGGTTTTTTTTCACACTGAAGTTTTCAATTACACAGACAAGCTTATTGTGGGGAACGGTTTAAGCTCCACCGAGACCCTATTCCAAGCGCTGGGTTTTTCTGAAGGAAATTAATCAAAAATCTACTTATATTATTTGTAGCATACGGCCAAAAATGAGTGATGCTGTTATTGTTTACCCCTTGTTTGGAATAGGTTCGCCTTCTGATGAAGCCGTTCCCCATCCTATATATTTGATGCTTGATAAGTTATAGAACATTCGTGTGTGAATTGGATTTGAAGGCTCGGATATGATTTTGAACTCGCGCGGATTTGGCGCGGATTTGATTTTGAACTCGCGCGGATTTGGCGCGGATTTATTTTCAGACTTCTCGTAACAACCCTGCAATGGTTCAATTTGAATTCTGGCGATCTTGATAGGGATTTCGTAATTCTGTGGAAACCCACGGCTGTAGCACTTAGGAGTGGCTGTAAAACAAGTTGACACCGCCTGTCAACATTTATTGCTTTGTTTACAACATGAATTAGTTGCCGTCTCGCCGCGGCACTTGATTTCGGAAGCACTTGAATGTGTCATTTGTGGTGATTTTTCTTCCGAGGCAATTCGTTTTAATGGCTCTAATTTGCACTATTTAACAGGATGCGCCAATTGTGTTCGATAGTGCTTAAACGAACAAGTGGATATTTTGTTGACATTGAACATCCGACAGTAGGTGGACAAATGATGGGTCTGATTGGCCTTGAACTTATAAGCATCAGCATATTGGTAACCATCCGTGGTTGCTACTCCATGATTGAATGAAGTCAGCTGTAGTTGCTCAGAGAATCAACAGAATGTCACAAGAAATGAATCATTCTCAATCTGCAACTCCAGGTGTCTTCATTTATAACAGCACCGGTCACGTCCTCATAGATCAATTAGGGAAGGGAAAAATTATTAGTTCGATACTCGTTTCTCCCAAGGGCCGTATATCAGGAAAAGAAATAGAAACCATTTAGTTCGTTTGCCAATGGACGGCTGGTATTCCATGACCTGTCGCCTCCAGAACTGGTCTATGAGTAGTCTTTTTTTTTAGACGGGATGGAAAATCTGCAACCAGACACCTGAAGAACTCAGGGTGTGGGGATGAGGATGCCAACTCCTGGACCAACTAAAAACCCATCCGTGCCTTAAGACCTGGAGGGGGCTGTTGTGCTTGTTAAGCACCCATTATGTCTAGCTTCTTAGGACTTTAGTAGCGAGGTGGTCCCTGGGACCTTGGTCGTTCCGCCATTTTTGTTGGAGATCAAGGACGATCTGGGAGGCTGCTACGCATACCAGATGTCCGGTCTTGGCACATCCTCTGGACAAGGTTGTCCGGTGTCGTGTCGTGACCGCTTACGGCTATCACGCTGGATCCCGCACCGTCGAACCGGGAACACATGTTCCTCGGTTTTCTCAACATCCGCTCACTTGGACCATGCGGAAGACTTTGCATGCCCGAATTTATGCATGAGGTCTGCGTGAAGTGAAAGTTCACTTTACCATGTCGCCTACCGACCCACCCGAATAGTTCCGGGATTAGTCGTTGAGTCCACCGACCATTGGTGGAGATGTTTAATTCTCGTTGCCACTTAACCATATATGTGGCTCTAGTGGTCTTTCGAATATCTCTTGTTCGGTATGCACTAACTACTCTTAGGCACATAAGCCTGTGCGTACTCTCGAGCTTACCTAGGTAGGTTTTAGTACTCAAAACAATGATCCATGCCGGCCCGTACCTTAGTATGGACAGGGCGACACTGACCAGAAGCTTACGCTTGCTATTCGACATCATACGGGATAACTCCGATATATCCAGAGAGCCTCTCTTGCAGGCGCAATCCTCGATCATAACCCTAAATACCTGTTGCTCCGATTTGCGGTAGTTAACAATCGTGACCTCACTCTTTTGATGGGTCAGCTCCAATGGAGTGCGAGGCCGTTAGCCGGATGGATTCACCATATACCTCTGGGGTGATGTCGTCTGCGAACCCGACGATCTTCACCCTATTCGGGACCTTGAGTCGCAATACCTCATCGTACATCGTGTTCCATAGGTGAACCCAGGATCTAACCTGCTGGGGCGCCTGCGGTGATCTTGACACGACTCTGACCCACCTCTGTATTGTTCACCAGTACCCGATTTTGGAAACAACTTCCCAGAATCTTGTACATGTACCCAGGAACCTGGAGGCGTTGGGGCGAGTTGACGATGACCTCTCAACTGGCGCTATTGAAGGCGTCAAGGGTGACCACTGCACAGTAGCGGACTGCTCGCCGCTGGATTGCCACTTCGGCCTGGTCTTGGTGACAGAAAAATGGCATCCACCGTCGACTTGCCTTTACGGAAGCCAAACTGATTGTTCGACAGACCGCCTATACCCTCCGTGTATTTTGTGCGTCTGTTGAGGATTACCCTCTCGAGCACCTTACCCCGATGTGTCCGACAGACATATAGGTCTATATGCCGTTGGATCCCCTGGTGGCTTCCCTGTCTTTGGTAGCAACATTAGGGTCTGAATGTTCCAGGCGTTCGGAAAGATGCCCTGGTCCAGGCATCTTTGCATCACCACCCTGAGCATTTCGGAATACAGGAACATAGCCGTCCTGATGGCCAGGTTCGGAATACCATCTTGTACTTGCGCTTTGTTCATCTTTAGCGACTTTGCTATCGCAATGATTTCGTAATTCGTCACCGTCGCCTCGTCTCCATCCCCCGTACTGCCGTTATCAATGCCCACGAGGTTACGGATGTTCGGTTGAGCCGACCACCCCTCCATCGCTATGACAGCGTTGTGGTCTGGGATACTGACACGTTGATCAGAGAATGGAGTCGTGTCTCGGAAAGAGTTCCCACCTGCAGCAGCTCTGACTCTACGCTCCATTCTTTCAGCGTCAAGCCCCGCTCTTTGCATCCTTCGTCTTGTGTGGAGGCATTTGCTTCGGGGGTTGGCGACCGACTCCGTTCACCAATACACCGGTGACATTTCTAGGCATGGTCGCGTCGCACGCTCGTGCAAGTGATATAACGAATCGTTCACCGCAAGGTTCCTGGGTTTCGGGTAAGATTTGTTCCCTCTCAAGCACCTCTTTCAAAATCTCTACGTCAAAGTAGGATGCCATCGATCTGCGGGTGACTGGAGTGGATGCTCCTCCTTCCGCACGCTGCCTTGTATTGTGGACGATAGAACAACGAATCATCAAGTGGGCGCTATGAGTGTAGCCTTCATCCATCATCCAATTGCTTAGCAGCCCAGAACTGCAGAATGTCGATAATCGATTCCACTCCGTTTCTATGGTATGTAACTTTGGTACCTACGTTGGATGAGCCTAGCCAGGGGCTCCAAAAAAAAAATCTGACCCCTAATGTTAGTAAGGCGACGCCCCCACTCAATCGTGCAAGTGTTGAAGTCCTTCGCTATTACCAACGGGTTAAGGCCATGTTGAAAATTGCTTCAATCGACCATCTTGGCAGCGCATAACAGCTGCAGAAGACCACTCCATTCACTTTTGCTACCGTGAAACCTACATTTGAGGTAGACACAACCTCCTGAACCGGATACTTGCCCGCCGCCCATAATACCGCCAGATTGGACCTATCCGCAACCCAATTCCAGTTGTTGGCAGGAATGCGGTATGGGTCGGATATTATGGCGACATCCGATGCCGACTCGTGAGCTGTCTGACACAGTAGCTGTTAAGCGGCCTCACGGTGGTTAAGGTCAAGTTGGGTTACCTAGAGTAATTACCTTGTCAGTCACTGCAATGGGTCCTCCACAAAACTAGATCTCAATTCCGGGAATGACTTGTTCAGATTTGTAGAAGATTATGGCTTGGGTATTCCTTCGGATTCGGAAAGAGGTTGTTTTCGATTTTCCTACGTTCGATTGCAACCAAGTCTTCGGTGATTCTGCGTAGGAACATCGTAGATTGGTCCCGAGATGTAAATGTGCAAATCGTCAGCGTGCATTCGGTGATATTCACACTTGAGGGTGGAAGGGAAGCTGTTTATGAACAAGCTCAACAGTAATGCGCTGAAATACTGAGACAGAAGAAGCAGAATTTATAGGCACATCATTTAAAGATATCTCGTAGATCCTCCTCGGTACGTCCGCTCCATCTGTGTGGACGAAGTGCTCAGACTATTCCGCCGAGAGTTACTGTTGTCGACAGTATTGTCGTATGATGATGGAGCGGAAATTAGTGTTCTGACTACTTGTAGATCCATAAGACCTTCGAAGAAAAATTGGGTTCATTCGTTTATATCCATTTCGGAATTGGCTTTGTTGAGTCTACGGTTCTTATGAATTCCTTCTCGACAAAGATTGGTCCAAAGTTTCTATGCAGGTAGCTCGGAACAGAAATGTCTCTCGGCATATCTTTTTTTGGGAAGTTTCAATGAGTATTCTGGCGCTGTCACGTTTACTATATTAGTCCAGCCATTGAGGATCGCCTCTCGTCCTGTTGGGATTCGTTGATTACAGATCCTCGCACTATAGATGTTGAAGTTCAGCTGTTAGTAATTACGCCATCCTATTGAAGTCGTTGCACTCGACCATTGAGCGATCATCCCTTGCCAAAAAACCGCCTGAAGACGATTCTCGTCTATTCTACGGAAGTTCCCAATCACACGCCTTTGCGCAGCGGGTTTTCGGATTCGAATGTCCACGATGAGGTAGATAACATCGTGACGTGGTTGATTTTATGATCGACCCCGAAGAGTCTTTGACTAGTGAATCGAATGTATTTGTTGTGGTTTCTGTAATACATGTTGGAGATGTTCTCAGGACCGTAAGATTGAAGATGTTATGTAGCCTTTCTAAATAAAGAAGATTATTGGAGGGTATTGTGGAAGAAACATTAACGTTCTACTCCCCCACAATCGAAGTTAAACTGAAGCGGGTCTAGCAGAAGATTTTCGTATTATTGGATGAGCAACGGATTACTGCTAGCCGGATTCTACAGGACGACTACACATGCATAGTAGTTGTTAATTTTAGCGTTAACTGATTAGTGCACAATTCGCTGTGCAATTGGGACGGATGCATCGAAGGAAGACTTGCGGACATATGTCTGCTGGAGTTGATTTGATTCGAGGCTTACCCATTACAATCAACCGAACATTTTACGTAAACACGATTCCCTAATGAACTATCAATGTCCTGAATGCTGGTAGCGGAAAAGGGTGAAAACTTTAGGATTAATCCAAATCCTCAATCGGACACTTTCTGTTGGGCGAAGTCGATGAGATGGCTGAGGAAAAACAATGACGTAACTCATGAAATCTTTGAACGCTTCTACTCTGAAGTGGATGAGATATATACTAATTCTATCAATGTGGTCAGTACACAGGGCATAACCTTGCGAATATTTGTGTCAGCTATTTTCACAAAAGTCGACGGTAAGGCAGCTAATGCCATAGTCAAGAATCGAAATACAAAAGCTTGTTCTCTCTGCATTTCTGATGATGCTCATGTTGGAGTGGTTGATTCGGGTCTCAGCGCAAAAGCAAATCAACAGCAGTCTCGCTCAGGCCGACCCTATTGTTAAACAAAAAGCCCGGGAAATTGCAAACCAACTCGAGGATGCGTTTAAGGTGTGCTTGAATCTACCAGCAGATCCGAAAAACTCGATATTTCGGTATTTCGGAAGAACTGGCCAATCATGTGAGATTGATTAGCAGCTTACCCGTTTCTTCAAAGCAGCCCGATGCTCAAAAGGTCAAACATTTGTACGACATAATGGAGGATCTCATCATGACAGAATTCAACTTTGTGAAACGACTACCTCCTTCTGTACACAGGTATAAACATACCAGATCTCAGCAACAAACTGGTAAACCATCATTATTGAGAATATACCTAAAACCTGTAAACAAGTTTATCTTCAGTCCTTTAAAACATAATTTTGAATATATGCGTTAATTGCGTTAATTGATATATGCGTTAATTGCGGTAGATAGCTGAATTAAATTTCACTAAAACTTTTCAGTTTTTTGGAAGAAAAAAATCGAGCTCGTACGAACGTTGCGGCAGACAGTGCTGCCAAATCTTATTATCGTAATTATTGTACTGCGGGCAAAGACAAATAGGCGTAACCCCTTCTCTCCAACCATCGAATGTGCATTTAATGATGAGTTATAATATTCAGACGTTCGTGATACCCCCTCAACATTGCATAAATGCGTTAAATTTCGGACACTTTTCTTTCAGTGTAGATTTTGATTTATTTCACGGATTGCTGAATCGTTTCACTTTATTTCGTAGTACAACATATTTTCATTCTTGTTACATTCAGTAAAATGGCGTCGAATCGATCGGAAGTGCGCAAACGCATTCTGTACGACCGACAGCAAAATCTGAATTTATCGGTACGCGATCTTGCCAAGAAACTGAAACTACCGAAAAGTACCATGTTATGTGTTTTCAAATCATTTGACCAGCGCTTGACTGTGGATTGGAAGGTTGGAAGTGGAACAAATCGAAAAGTATGCTCCCAACAAATGGACAAGAAGGTAGAAGCCATTATTGAGAGAAGTCCCAATCCCAATCTGTGCGAAATGTGGCTCGCAAAGTTGGGAAGTCAAAATCATACGTACAAAAGGTGAAGCAGAGGCAAGGACTGAAGGCGTACAGAGTGAAAAGGGTGCCCAACCGTCGCCCTAAAGAGCTTTATACCAAATTTTTGCAAGCATTTTCTTGTATCATAATAAACGACGAAACAAACGTACTCGAAGACTTTAAACAGCTTCCGGGTCTGGCTTTTTACACCGCAATGCAAAGGAACGTCGTTGCCGAGCATTTCCGGACAAAGAAGGTGTCCAAATTCCCGAAGAAGTATTTGATTTGGCAGGCCATATGTAGTTGTGGTCGAAAATCTAAAAGTTTCGTCTCTTCCGGCACTATCGATAAGGATGTTTACGAAAAAGAATCTTGTCACTTTGTGAAATCCGTCCTGGAATGGGATGGAATGGTATAAGGTACAAGAGGTCAAATACGTGCCTAAAACAGCCAATCCACCAAACTGTCCAGAACATCGCCCAATGGAGCACTACTAGGCTCTAATTAAGCGGAAACTCTTCGAAAATAAGAAGAAAGCAAATGGTACCGATGATTTCAAGAGAAGATGGAGAATCGGCACGCCGGGCGTATCTGAGGATACCGTGCGGAACCTGATGGCGGGTGTGCCACAGAAAGTTCGAGAACTTTACAGAAAGAAAGATTAACATCGTAACCTACTGTTTCTAATGTAGATATAACTCTATTATTGTGAAATAAACAATCGGTTTTGTAGAATTCTGTGTAAATATTGTTTGCTTTTAATTTGGTGTCCGAAATTTAACGTGGACAAGCTTTTGAACCATAAATTAATAGACAAAATTTTGTGAGTCTGAGGTGTGGCCCATTTAGTATTGAAACAAACATGTTTGATTCTTACAGCAACCCTAGTGGTCGGATTTGTAAACTATGACATCTTATGTGTTCCCTCAGAGAATAACAACATCAGAAGTTATTTTCGCGGTGCAGTTCAAACATGTTTCAGAGAAATACAAAATGGAAGAGAACGAAGAAAAATAATTGTGCGCAATCATTTGGAAATCCCTTCATGGTCTGGGCCAAAACTTGCTCAAGTGTTGGGTTTTCCCCGAAATACCGTGTGGCGTGTTTTGATGAAGTACAGAGAAACTTTGTCGACGGATCGCAAGCCTCAAAGCAAGCGTCGGGTTGGTGCTGTCAACCGTCAACTGCGAAACAAAGTCATCAAGAACATTAAGGCAAACCCCAGCATTTCAGACCACGATTTGGCCAAAAAGTTTCGCATCGCACGCAGTACCGTGCAACGGATTAGTCTCCGGGAAGGCTTCAAGTCATACGGTGCCTGTAGACAACCAAATAGCAGAACAATGTGGTCAGAATCCGTGCAAGAAAACGGTATGATCAGTTGATGAAACCTATGTAAAGGCCGATTTGGCTACGGCTCGTTGAAATGTTCCTGCCAAACTCAAGTTTGTGTTTGCAGATGAATTTGCACGTAAATGTATGATTTGTCAAGGAATCTGTAGCTGCGGTAGGAAGACCAAGGTTTTCATCACTGATAAGACATTTAATTCAGAGCTGTACAGAACGGAATGTCTCCAAAGGCGAATATTGCCATTCATCAGATCCCACAAACAGGGTTGCCAAATGCACAGATTTGTCTAGATTGTCACATTTTTTTTTTTTTTTTCAATTTTTGCGCACATACATCTGTATGTGAACATAACAGATTTTTGAAAAAAAACAAGGTTACTAAGATTGTTGGAAATTGCTCGTCCACTCAAAAATCTCAAATTCAAAATATGAGTACAGTTTAGGAACTACATCTGTTTGTGTGTGTTACAGGTCACTCATACGGCTAACAGCCATAAGCAGTATTCTAATTCGAACAAAATCGTCATTCAGTGATGGATTTGCTTAGCACTATTCGATCATCAGTTCAAGCAAATCCTTTGATTATGATTCAAGCTGCTCTTTTAATGTCCAAACTCATCAATGACAATGGCAACAACAACAACGATTAAAAAGCGTATTATTTGACGAAACATCGTTAATTTGAAGTCAAAAGATTTTGAAGATAAGCAGACACCTACTTGATAAACTCACAACACATCGCGTGCCATTAAAACTCAAAACGCACACATTAATTTATTGGTGACTGTTTCAATCGTTTCGCAAGGTTGACCCCGCAGCCTACTGAGAGTGACAGTCTCCAATTTACCCATCAGTGTCAAGATGAAATCTCGTTCATTTTCACCTCAAAGACGCATCAGCAAAATGAGAGAAGCCATTTCACCGCCAATCGACAATTCCATTCCCCTTCGCCCTACGGTCCGAAAGCGTGAAAAAATAATTCCAAACAAATAGACATAATTTATCAAACTTTGCCCCGCACCCAACCGGGCCTCCCCATCTTTTATTTGGGGAAGATCGTCGCGATCTTCACGGCCAAGTTCGCCGAAGCTCATCGCATCGGGTGTCATCGGGCTCGTATTTTCTATTTTCCCGAGATAAATTAGTTCCAATTACCAAGCGAAGACGGCTGGCGTGAGTTCCCTGCGACGCGGCGACGCGGAAGTGTCTTCATTTGACACTTGACTAGCCGGGATCCGGACACCCATGGAATCGAGGCCACCAAAATCCATCCACCTGAGAGTTGGTTCGAAAAGCAATAATATCAGCTGGAAACCGGCTGCGCGACACCTTCGGGAGGAGTGATTGAACGAAACCCATCGGGCTCGGGGCCTAACGGTATCTTAACGTACCTCCGAGCTGGCGGCAAACAGGCTCGGCGAAGGAAAAAAAGGGCGCGCTGAACTGATCCATCGGCGTGACCTCGAATTTCTGGTGCTGCAAAACCTCGGCCGCGCAACCGGTGCATGATTTGCATGAAACATTTTACCGCTCGGCAAGTCGGAGGAGAGACTGGGAGCGAGATTGGCATCGGCCCAAGGAAACCTATAGGTAATAATTATGCACCGCGTTCGGACGGACCGCGTGCGTGATCTTAGCCAGCCGGGCCGCAGAAGGAGATTGGTGTGTGAACTTGAAGACTATCGATTTAAAAGCCGTTGTTGTTGTTGTTCTCGATTGAAAGTAGAATGTACCCCGATTGAGCTCGGATGAGGAAAGTGTGTCCGATCGAAGTTGGCTTAGAAGACAAATGTCAGGGCTATTTGTGGCGCATTTTTCTCAAAGGTGGATCGTGCACTTGGCAGTTTTTTGTACAATTCTTGCTCGTGCCGGATTTGGCTCGAATGTTTTCCTTTGTCAATCACTATGTTTTGGGGATAAACGATGCAAAACAAACATGAATTTTGAAGTGATAATTATAGATGAAAATAAAATATCCGGCAAGCTTGGCGAGATGAATATGCAAATTCGAACTGTTGACCGTAGAAGAGGAAAGCACGAGTAGAGATCAAACGTGTTCTGCCTTAGCACTAATTGATAGTCGAAGGTTCATTTGCACTCGGAGAGTGTGACTCAGCCAAGCTTCGATTATGTCATATTGAACTTTGCCGAATTAGATGAGATCATATTCCAGGCGAAAACGGTTCAGGGAGTAATTTTCTTTGCGACAGTGACAGCGCGTTGTTCTCGTTGCGATTGATGGTGAGATCGTCCCTAATCATTCATCGTGATCCGGCCTACTAGGTGACCAACATCTTTCAAGATCGAAATAAATCCCCAATTTTTATAATGCTCTGAACACTTAGTAAAATAAGGAAAATTACTTCCGAACAAATAGGGAGAAATGAACGGAAATTGGATCGCAGTCATCTTATCTACAGTGTGTCTCACAATAGGTGTCACCTTTTTGCAGTCTTGGTTTATTTCAGCTGGGTAATTTTAGCAGTGGCATTGATTATACCCGTTTTGAGTGTATTCTTTTGACAGCTTATCGCCGAAGATAAATAAGCGATTCCGTTTGTTTATATTTATCAGCTACCATGGAAGTCATACTGGAGTAAGTTTTTCGAATTACATTTGCAAAAGCTTAGACCGTGTCACATATTCAATAGGCTTAAGCAGTTCGGAGTGAGTAAGCGTTTTTTTTTTCGTACGGAAATGTCCATATTCAACCAAAACAGGTGCCAGACGAATCGCCAGAACGAAGAACAAGATCAAATGTGTGTGGGAGCGAGTAAGACGTGATCCGGCCGTATCTGGCCGTAAATTGAGCAAACAATTTCAAATCTCCCCTTCTTCAATGAACAGGCTCCTCAGATATGATCCAGAATGCAATTCGAACAACGGGTTCAACAACGTGTGGCAAACCAAGCCAGGGACCAAAGAAGCAGAAATCTTTTGGTTCGGCACGGTGGCGACGAGATTTTATTTTCGGATGAAAAGCTCTTCCTCCTTCAGGGCAGTCATAATCAACAAAATGATCGTGCGTATGGCAAAAGTCTTGTCATTATTCCAAGAGATAAACTAGCTGTATAACGCAATTAGAATGTATCGAAAAACATGGTATGGGGCGCCGTTTCACGAAAAGTCGAACTTCCTCTTCTTTTCATAGAGCCTAACTTAAAAATCAACACCGAATATTACATCGTACAGGTTTTGAAGAACCATCTGCTTCCTCATGCTTCAACGCTGTTTGAGAATACACCATATTGTTTCCAACAGGACTCAGCTCCAGCTCACAAGGCAAAGAAGACACGAGCGTGGTGCGCGGGAAATTTGCCCGATTTCATAACAAGCGAAGAATGGCCTGCATCTTAACCCGGATTTTAACCCACTTGACAACTTTGTTTAGGGTTATATGCTCCAACATATAGGCCTTACGAAAGGGCTTACTTTAGATCGATTCAAGAAACATTTGGTTGATATTTGGGACTAAATTCCTGGGGCAATCGTGCGTGCCAGCTGCGATGGATTTACAAGGCGTTGGCGCAAAGTTATCAAGGAAAAGGGCGAGAGATTCGGATTGAATTAATATGGTTTATTTCTATGACATGTATCTTTTAAATGAAAAGTAAATGCAATGATTTGGTTGATTTGTTTTGCTGTAATCCCATTTTGTTTTAGTGACATCTATTGTGAGACACCCTGTATACTACTGAAACTGACCTTCAAAGCCCCTCTCAGGGAGATTGTAGATTACTAGTGGAGCAAATTCTGTAAAAAAAACCTGTCCGAATATCAGCAAAGTGATCCTAAACACTTGATTTTGCCACCACTGAACTCATTGCTGAATTCTTATGTGATTAGAGGTGTGGATTTATAGGCTTTGGTCCAAATACGAAACTGGCCGTTTCCAGTTTGGAAAAACTGTATTGTTCGGATTTGAAATTACTGTCAAATCTAAATTTTTAGCTTCTGCGGTCTGTGTTCACATAAAATCACTTTCAAATCACTGTAACTTTAGGAATATTGCACGTAGGAGTGGAAAATTTCGCTGAGGTATAGCTGAGAGTCTTTGATGAAAAAGGCTATAATTGGTTTTATATTCCATGTTTAGTGTTCAAGATGACGACGAATGAAAAGCACGTGTGCGAGTGGATTTTAAATATAAATTAACACAGCGTTTGGGGTTGAAGTCTTGAAACAATTCTTAATTGCAACGACAACCCGAACTTGACAGCAATATCCTGGGATTGACGTTTGTACTTCGACTATTCAACGAAGTTTTCATGCGTTGTTACGGAAGATGAAACTTATGTCCTGGAGGATTTCAAAAAGCTTCCACAGCTGGTTTTCTATTCTACTATGACCAGGATTGCTACAGCTGAGCATTTGAGATCGGAATTTCTAACAAAATCGCTTGTTTGGCAAGGAATTTACACATGTGGCAGAAAGAGTAAATCTATCGTCACTACAGGCACATGCAACAAGAAGATTTACCAGAAAAAGTACCTGCAGGAACGATTGCTATCCTTCATCAAAAACCACAAAGAAAAATATTTGTTCTGGCCCGAGCCGTACATAGCAAACCAAGTAAATATTGTACCAAAAACCGCAACTCCGCCAAATTGTTCAGAGTTACTTTCAATCGAAAGATATTGGGCTCTGAAGAAGCGGAAGCTTTCTGGAAAGCAACAAGAAACCAACGATATCAAACACTTCCAACAAATTTGGACATAGATTGCTACCGCGGTATATGAAAAGTCTGTACAAACCCTTATGGATGGAGTTAAGCGTAAAGTTCGAAAATTTCATACAAATACCGAAAAACTATGTACGAAAAACTTCGTGATTTGCTAAATCCCATTAAATTGATATAAATAACTACAATTGAAATATAATGCGAAAAATGTGTACTCATTAAATATTGAAGTGTCCGAAATATTGTGGATACAGACCTTAAGCATTGCCTCCTGTGCTGATAGTATCCACATTGACCCAGTATTTGAACGACTTATCAGAACCAATAGCTACAATTTTGAAATCTAGAATGGTGTCTATCATTGTCATATGCACACCATCGCTAGGTCCTCCCTTAGCTCAGTCGGTAAAGGCGCAGCTACAAAGCAACACCATGCTGGAGGTGGCTGGGTTCGATTTCTGTTCTGGTCTAGGAAAATTTCTCGACTCCGTAGGCATAGGTTGTATGGTTGTACTTGCCATTCATTCAAAAAATGGTACTTGGCATTGAAAGCTCTCAATTAATAACTGTGGAAGTGCATTTAGAACACTAAGTTGAGAGCAAACAATAAGCGAATTGCGAAAACAATAAGCTAGAAATGCTAAAGGAGAAGATGAAGACGTCATCGCTATTCCGAAAATAAACATTTTGTTGCTTGCATATGCATCTAACCGATGGCGGCCATCTTGGATTTCAGAATTTCAAATTTCCACTGGTGTACTTCGAAAGTATCCAATGCGGTCTTGAATACTTGATATAACCACCATTGTACTACTTTTCAAATTCCCATGTAATCTGATGTGTCTCATGCTGGAGTTTGGTCCAAGTCCGAAACTGACCACTTCCCTTGGTGTACCCGGAACCCGGGTGTGAACATTTTGGTCCTGGATGATCGATAAAACAACCATTGTACTTGTTTTTGTATTCCCATATGCATCGAAGTGCTGCCAATTGAGGCCAATTGAACATAAACGACCTATATTTACCGGATTGCGTTCCTGAGATATCTTCGGAATCGGTGAACCGATTTCAGAAACATTCAATGGGACCACTATACAACGCGTTTCCCGTTTGTTTCATGCAAATCGGTCCAGTACCTTAATTTGAAGTCATTTACAGAATATGCCAGAATCCTGTTAGCATTTAACTAGAATTCTCCCGGGACACCAAACCATTTCCAGGAAAAGCTCCCTAATTTGCCTGAATCTGCCTCAGGAAACGCCAAAAAACTTTTTTTCGTATTGAGGTGACATTCGGAATGAAGCTGGTTCGCCACGTCAGGGAAATGACCTGGATCAACGACATTATTCTGAATCGTGATTTATCAAATTTCTCTCAGGGATTCATCGAGAACTTCTACTAAACATTCTGAAACGCTCAACATTGGTCGAATACCTATTAGCATTTACATTGACGTTGGCACACTTCGTGGATGGAGCTACGATGAGGAATATTTCGTTGAAGACACGCAATAATATCCACTAAGACCCGACTTCAACTCGAATTCCAACTCCAACATCAACTGCAACTACAACCTTCACTCCACTTCCAACTACCACTTCAACTTCAATTCCAACTCCAACTCCTGCTCCAACTATAATTCCAACGAAATTCCAGTTCCGAAATTCAAATCCTAATCGATATCCAAATTCAAATTCCAGCTCCAATTCCGTGCAACTCAAAATTCAAAATGGCTAATTCAAATCCATATCCATACCCCAACTCAAATTCGAATCTAAATTCCAACGTAGAAGATGTTCGACGCCAATTTGGATTCCAAAACGGCGGTCATTGGTTTTAGTGAACCTGTCAATTGCTCTACAACACGGGCATTTCACAACAGGGACGATGCGTCGAAGCAGAACAGATTTTAGAGAGTCAATTAAAAAGTGTGATGGTGGTTTACTGCATTGAGACAAAGGAGAAAATATTCAATAACGTTTATGAATCGATTTACCGATTTACTGCGTGGTCCTAAATTTGGTGAAGGTTTATATCCTAGAAGAAATAAAACAATTCACACCAGAAAAAATCTCGTAAGGCACCAACTCGTCAAATAGCATACATGTTTTAGAACAATGATGTTTAAGAGCCAAAATTCGAGTTCAAACGACATTTAACGACAAGTTTGAACAAATCTGCCAAATACCATGAAACAGGGATATTTTCAGAACGCCGATGGCTTGTTATAGAAAGATATCTGATGCTTTTTGAAATTTAAGATTCACGCCATGGGTGTTAAATTTTTTTTTGATAAATATGGTTTTTTTTTCGATCGAGGATGATGCAAAGATGTCAAAAATTGTTGTCTGATGCAATTTTGAGTTCAACATAAAGAAGGGTTTGAGAAAGTGATGTAAAGATGTAAACACTAGATAACTGACATAAACTCCAATCCAGCTCGAATTTCAACTCCAACATCAACCTTCACTCCACCTCCAACTACCACTCCAATTATCAATTCAACTTCAATTCCAACAACATCTTCAATTCCAACTCCAACTACTATTCCAATTATAATTCAAAACCATTTCCAGCTCCAATTCCATACAACTCCAAGTCAAAATGCTAGTTCAAATCCATATCCATACCCAAACTCAAATTCGGATCTAAATTCCAACTTCAGCCCCAACTTCAATTTTCACCCAACTCCAACACCCATTGCAACTTAAATTCCAACTCCAGCTCTAACTACAACTTTTACTCCAACCAACATCTCCAACTTCAAATCCAAATCGAAACATAAGATTTAAAATTAAATACAAGTGTAAATCCAAATGCAAATCCAACTCCAAAATCAAATTTCAACTCCATCTCCAATCAACTACAAGTTCAAATCCATATTCGAATCCAAAATCCAACTTCAACTCCAGCTCCCACTCCAACTTCAACTCCAATCCCCACTGCAACTTCAACTCGAATTCCAACTACAACTTCTACTCCAACAACATTTCCAAATCCATCTCTAACAATAATCTAAAACTAAATCCAGAACCAAATCTGAACCCGAGATTCAAATCCAAAAACAAATGCAATTCGAAATTCAAATTCCAACTCCATCGTCATTAAACTCCAAGTCCAAATCTTAATTCAAATCCAAATCAAAATTGAATTGAAAATCCAAATTTATATTCATATAAACAATTCCAACTGTAGCCCCAACTCCTACAACTAGCCCCAACAGCCCCAATATCAACAGCAACTCAAATTTCAGCTTCAGCATCAACTGCCACTTCCAACCCACACTCCTACGCCTTCTGCATTTCCCAACTAAATTAAAAGCCAAATCTGAATCCAAATACATTACAAATCCAATTCAAATCCAATCCAAATCCAAATTCAATCCAAAATGGAATTCCCGCTCCATCTCCATCTCCAACTTCAAGCTCAAATCCCAATTCAAATGATAATCTGAATTGATATCAAAATCATAATCCATACCCTAATCCAAATTCCAACTCCAACATCAATTCCCACGCCAGCTGCAGTTCTAGCTCCAGTTCCCAGTTCAACTCCAACATCAACTCTCAACTAGTTAGAATCCAAGCTAGTTAAAATGAAAGCAATATGCTTTAAATGCCTTAATAAGAAGAAAGACCCAAGACTTTGCTTTGCTCCCAAAAAATATATTTAAACCAATTTTTGATATCTTGATCTCAAATAAAATGTATGGATTCTTAGAACGACTAGCGGGCCATTCTGGGCTCATAGACACCCAGCACCGGTTCCGGTTTGCCTCCGAAAAGGACAATTTTGGAACCTCATAATTGTACCGTTCGACGGCTCAAAATTCACGATTTCGAATACTATTTTCAAACACATCAAACCATAGACCAGAGGATTTAGCCACATAGAGGACAATTTTGTAACCTCAAGTAGTTGTACCATGCGACGGCTCAAACTTCATGATTTTGAATACTGGAAAAGCAGACGAAAGAAAAACCAACGGGAGTGGAATACACCCTTTTCATGACCCCAAAACGAGGAAGAACCTAAATAGGGTGCAGTCTATCTGAGCGCCTGTTCTCCATGTAAGGGGCGGCTCAAAACAGCGTCTGTTCTCCATATTAGGAGCGGCTGATCATCATCCTTGTGCCAGCCATCCCGGCGAGATAGGGGGTTGAGAAAGGCCCAACAAGCCGCCCTTAAAAAATCAATGTTACAAATAATACAGAAGTTCTTGGAGTCTTTGAACGGAAGGTGCTGTGTACCATCTACGGTGGAGTGCAGATGGAAGACGGAACGTGGAGGAGGCGAATGAACCACGAATTTCACCAGTTGTTGGGAGAACCTTCCATCGTACACATCGCCAGAATCGGTCGACTACGATGGGCTGGGCATGTCGTAAGAATGTCGGACGACAGCCCTGTAAAAATGGTTCTCGAAAACGAACCGACAGGTACAAGAAGAAGAGGCGCGCAATGAGCAAGGTGGATCGATTAAATAGAATAGCGACCTGCGGACCCTCCGCAGACAGCGAGGCTGGCGAGTGACAGCCATGGACCGAATAGAATGAAGACAACTTCTGTGTACAGCAGAGGCCACGCCGGCCTTGGTCTGATTGGTAAGGGAAGGTAAGGTAAGGTAACCTCGCTAGTAGATGGGAGAGCTGGTGATTCAAGAAGCAGACACAACAGGATGCTAGGGAGAAGCGAGGAAGAACCGATAGATAGACGCCACTCCACAAGAGAAAGAACGGAAAGAGAAGAAGAACCAGCAAAAGCGGAAGGAGCTGAAAAACTGGAACAGAACAAGGAGAAAAGCCTCTGCCCCGTCACAACCCGCCAAATACGGACGCCGTTCCCATTGAAGCTAACAACGCTACAACAGCGGTCCTTACTTGAATCCCAGTTAGTTTATTAAAAAATGCATAGCTGTCCTGACAATCGACCTTTCGTTACCTGTCAGTTAGCCGGAACCATAGCCATGACCGATGAAAAGATGGATGTCGGCATGTTCTTCAGCTCAGGATAGAGGTAGAAATATTAAACTATCGTATAAATCATTTATAAAAAGAGAGTGAGAGAGATAAAAAAAAGAAAAAAGGAAGAACGAAAGAAAGAAAGAAAGAGAAGGAGAGAGAGAAGGAAAAAGAGAAAGGGAAAGAAAGAGAGAGAGAGAGAGAGAGAGAAAGAGAAAGAGAGAGAGAGAGAGAGAGAGAGAGAGAGAGAGAGAGAGAGAGAGAGAGCTAGGGGGCGTCATCATATTAAACCATCGTATCAATCACTCCTAAAAACACTGAAAACCGCCATGTAGTTTCACCAATTTTTTTCATATTAAGTTTAAGTGTGCTTGAACTTTCGAATTTTGCCTTCATTTCTTAGGCTTACTCTTTAGGTACCGTAAAACGGGGTGACTTCGATCACCTATTGAACTATTTCGTGAAATTTTCTATGATAATAATCTTTAAAATTTTGCTTTACATTTTTAAAACCAGTACTGGTTTTTATTGAATAACACTACACAGAAATTTTGAAAATTTATTATGTCAGATGAACTTTAAAAAAATTGATTATTCCCGCTGCCAATTTTCAATAATGGGGTGCCTTCGATCAAAATCAATTTGATGCATTTGAAGTGCTTAAATGAATAAAAAAACACCAAATGTTTATGCAAACCGTTTGATGCAGATGTCTCCCGATCAGCACAGGGGTGGAGCATTCCCCAAAGTGAACGTTCATTAATTATGTCACGCAAAAAAGGGCCATTTTCAAAACCCTTCCCCTCTGTTATGTTTTTTTATGGACCTTAAATGTTGTGTACTTCTCAATGCCATTAAATTGTCGAAATAAATGTGTCACATCTTTTCCCCAACACAGAACAAAACAAAACAAACCCTTTGACAGATTGGAAGGTAGTGCAACACTTCGAGAAGGTTGTCGCGTTTACTCGTTTGCTCCTAATTTTCGATCAAAATATTTATTTTTTATTCATTAATTTGTTTATGTATACAAAATTAATATTTTTTCGATTAGCTTAGCGGGACGAATGTTTAAGTAATCTGAAAATGTGGTTGTCGACTTTTTTTAAAATCATTTTATTGCTTGAATATACGATTGTTGTTGGGCTTGGTAAAAAGTTACATAAGGTGCATTTTTTTTAAATATTTTTTATAGCGAAGGAAATAGAGAAATGTTAAAAACAAAATGCTTTCATTTACCCTAATAAATGTTGAATATAGGGTAGGTAACGACTTAAGCACCTCGAGACCCTATTCCAAGCACGCGGTTAACGTTAACCTACAATGCTCATTTTTTGCAGTATGGTGCTCCATGTAGTGAAGCACCATACTACAAAAAATGAGTGTTGTAGGTTAACGTTAACCCCGTGCTTGGAATAGGGTCTCGGGGTGCTTAAGTCGTTACCTACCCTATATGTTTCAAAGGTATATGGTAATTTTAAATTGAATAAATATCGGACTTGGCGGTCGAAGTCACCCCGTTGATCGAAGTCACCCCGCTCTACGGTACTACTACATAATCTATCTCAAATGTTTTCTTACATTCTTTTGAATGTCCTCGAAGTTCCTCCCATGCTGGCATTTCATTTGGCAGAATTTGTCCACATACAAAGGCTAAATGTTCCTATGTGAATCCAAACACTCGCATTTCATTACACTCGAAATCAAGTATAATAGTAGGTATTCTACTATCTCTCCTTTCAGCGTAGGATGAGTATAGGAACATAAGATTAATATGGAAGCAGTTACCTTACCAGTTAGTTCTTAAATATTTAATTGAAACTGAAGACATCAATTCTACAAAAAAAGAACTTTCAGTACCCAGGTAACCAATAAGCAGTTCCAAAGCGTCTTTACGGCAGCCTATCAAGCATTTAAGTCGCCTTAAATGCAACATACACTCAGTAGCAAAAAAAAAGCCGAGCAAAATTTTGCTTCCAAAATACGCGTTGTTCAACCTTCTGTAACTTTGTCAATTATCAATATATTTGGCTGAAATTTTGACAATGTAATTTATACACCTTATGACCAAAATTTTATGTTGATAAAGTTTATAAATTTGAAGTTATCATCACATATGTGAAAAATGTCAATTTTGACATACCAATTTCAAAAATCCGTATTTCTGTGAAAAATTTAGGTAGGATATTAAAAATTTCTCCATGACTTAAAACAATACAGAGATTAATGTGTACAAAATTTGAACTGTTTTCATTAAGTGGTTTTGACTATAGCTGACGTCAAAGTTGACGCTCCAACATGAGAATTTCTCGCTTTCACCCGATATTTACCATGCTGAACAATCGGTGCAAAAACAAAGCCGAGGCGTTGTCATCATACAGGTTTGGGCCGAATTAATAAGATGAATTCACCTCAGCATCTTGATATAATGCTTATAGTTACAATGCTTGTAGCATCTGAAATGCAGATTTAGGGTTGATTTACTGCATATGCTAATACTTATTTGTTAGCTGGGTAGTCCGTTTGCTCCTGCTTGAATCAGGTTCGACCATTATTTAAATTCATAGCAGCACATTGAGATTACGAAGTTTATATTGAAATCTCCCGGCGTCACCATGATCGTTCACATGTCTAGACGATTTTGCAAATTTAGCAAATCCAGTGAATAAATTAACCCGAATTACTCCTGTCTATTGTTAACAACATCAGGAACGTCCATTGAACTGATTTTGACACCCATCCAGTGGCAATCCAAAAAACAAAGCAACCAATTCTTCTCACCCAAAAAACGTCAAATTTCATAATTCGTTCAGCTCCTTTTCCTCTCGAATCGAAACCTTTCTACGGCCACGAAGCGACCTTCGTTCCCATGACCGAGAGCGTCTCTTGCATGTGACGTTCCACATGACCCTTGGATAATTAAAGATTATCCTCACTCTCCTCCATCGATCGCTGACCGACTTAAATCTGCCTTGTCTCATCGTTGTCATCGTCATCTTCGCCGTCGAAAATCGTGACTCCTCTTCGTCTGTCAAAAACTTGATGGAATTTGATGAGGTCAACTCCAATCGATCCCACACTTGAAATTTCAATCACACTTTTTTCGCTCCTCCGGCTGTTTAATATTCAATCGCGACAGGCAGAGGCAAAAACAAAGCCCATGAAATCGGAGTTTGTGGCTGAATTTTCACCTGAATCGTAAGAAAGAAGAGAAGAAAAAACACCAAACAACAAGTGGAAGAAGCAGTGAATGGTGGAATTATCGTGCGATCGTGAAATGGGTGAAAATTGACCACAAGACAAGACGATTTCATTGTTCGGTCCAATTCGTTTCAGGTGAATTCCGAGAACAAAATGCCGCGCTTCTTCTCCGTACAGTTAATCTCCCGGGCAGGCAGCGCGGAATGGATTCCAGGAACATAAGTACATTTACAGCGTCGTTTGTCTTCCCGAAGACGTCCCGGGCAATTAGGGAAAACATTGCTCACGCGTTTATGTTAATTAGGGCCTGCCCGGGTGAATGAAGTACGGCAATCGGAGTCAATGAACCGTGAAGTCAACTCTGGGGAAGGTTTCGAATTTCCCCCCTTCATTGACGATCGAATGGCACGTGCCAATTCGGAAACCCAAGAATTGAGGTTAAACGTTCAACAGCCGCCGGTCGGAAGATGATCGCCATTGCTCGTTGCTCAGAACTCTTGAGAAGCCACTTTTATTCCGGTCTTGCACTTTGCAAGTCTTTGCGAGCATGAACGGGCTCGATTTAAGCGCCTTTTAAGTATCAGCTGCCACTCGAGAGCGATTGCCGCTTTTTACCTGTTCACTATTTACCAAAAGCGATTGCAGAATACCAACCGACCGGTCGGTTGGTCGAACGTTGGTAACCTTCAACTAGTTTTCTACCGTGTGTTACCAAATGTTTACCACCGTGTGCACATGTGTGTAATATGAGCACATACGAGATATAGATAGAGAGAGAGCAACAACAAAAAACTACAATATATTGGATGGTGGAGGAGTCTTCAAATATTGACCGGCTCGGCCAAGTACCGCAATTGCACTTGCTTCAAGTAAGTACCCACTGCTAAAGGCAAAAGCGGTGGGTTGGCGATGAGAACGACGCGACGGCAGGTAATTACGTCACTATTTGTCTATGCTGCCTATGATCGATCGATCCGGCACAGACGCTGGGGCTGAGACGACGCCGCCGACTTCGACGCTTGTTTTGGTTCGCCGATTGAAGTGTGGCCAATAATGCAGCTCAACAAGTGTGGCGCTTCTCAGGCAGGGGCCCGCCTCCATCCGAACCTACCACAGCACTTGCAGCTAGTCAATGTCTATGTAGGTGAACGAGTTGGTCGAGTGGTTGATTGATGTGCGGGAGTCAGAATGATAGCATATCGGGCTGCGAAGGAAACCGGTTTGAGTTGGTTGCAATAATCTCTATCTAACTTATTCTGAGTGAGAATAGGCTAGTTTTGGTCCAAGTGGATGATGTCATTGCGTTGTCGTCCCCAGGAAAGTTTTTGTACCTTACCGTTGGTGGGTCGGCTCAATATCATGATTTATAATGAAGCGTTAGAGACGGTGGTTCATTTATCGCCTGCGCTGGTTCGTGTCGCTTATTTGTGCACCATAAAGAAGCGATGGGGATTATTTGAGCTACTGTCTCTAAAGAACTATCTTATTTCATGAGCGAACTCTAGCTCACATCGGTTACGCTTGATTTTTATAATCATGTCGTAGTACATTTATGTAAAGGCATTGCCGTTTTCTGTGAGGCTGGCGCAAATCACTCTTACAGGGAAATTTAGGTTTGAATATTAAAAATCTACAATGTTCTTATAATTACAATTTCGAAACATCATGGCAAGCTTTTATTGTGTTTTTTTTTTAAATATAATTTTTGCAATAACTTAGGATACCATTTTGATTGTAGATAATTTCTCATCTCCATGCGAAGCGCTAGGAGTGGACAGTAATTTATTGGCTAGAACGAATAGACATGAAGAGAAAGTGTATTGATAGTTCCGTATAGGGCACCGGCAGGCTTTGAAATTGAAAGATACAAGTTTAAAAACAAGCGGAGGACATTTGAACGGTAGTATCCGATCAGGCACATAACCCTTTACCATACTACTCCATGCAGTGTAGGCAAGGGGGAGGAAATCCCCTTGGCTGGTAAAAGGTTATGCAACCGATCGGGCTCTTATACTACCTATTGCTTTTTTTCTGGTTCTAGCGATTTGTCCCTCTCCCAATACCGCCTAACACGGGTGAGAAATTATCTCCCGCTGATGGGTTTATTTTTAGCATGCACCGCCTATTTCACACATTTATTTTTCTCGTCATACTATTACTTATAGATCTCGGAGAGAACGACGGTGAGTGGTGCAAATACTGTTCCCCACCAGTATGATTTAATGGATTCCCCCGTTATGGGCTTTCTACACTTTGATTGTTATTTTTTGTTTTCTCCCTTGCGCGGAAGTAACGATCTTCTTTTCATGTCTCTTCGTTCTAGCAATAAACTACCCAAACTAATAACTTTCAAAATACTACCTCACAATGCCCTCCGCTCAATTTCAAACTACTTCTATTCAATTTTCACCGCCTGCCGTGAGCTAACGGAACTATCTATACTTTCTCTTAACAACTTTGTTCTAGCAAAAAATTGCTGTCTACTCCTAGAGCCTCGTGGTGATGAAATTATTTCCTTCTCAAAAACAACATCATCACAGATCGTTACCCCGCGTATGGGAGAATACAAGGAAAGACTATATTAGTTAATAAACTACCGTCCACTCCTAGCGCTTCGCATGGAGATGAGAAATTATCTGCTTCAGCAAACTTCATCAAAGATCGTTACTTCCGCGCAAAAACAGCTCAAACCCTCTAGGATTCAAAAATATTTTGTTAGATTCAGATTTTTCAAAAGCTGACTACTCTTTTGCTGTAATTTGTGTGTTACTTATGCTAACGTAAGAACTTAATACACTCGAGAGACGCGACGCGAGACAGGTCACAACACTTATTTGTTCTTAAAAAGTAAAAAGTGGGTTTACATTTACCTTTTTAGTCGACGATCCACTAAACGATGTCCGACTCTTTCGGTATCCAAGTAGTCGAGTAAAATGAGAACGAATTGTAAATCAAATAAAGAACTTATTTTCGATTACTCACTTAGTAATTTTGAATCTCGTAGCTTAGTGCTCAAGAGGCTACGGCTACTCCTTTATATCTTAAGTTCTGAGCTCAAGGTCAGTTTTTATAAACCTGAACATCCCAAAATAATCTGATAATGACTGGTGAGCTTACCGAAGCTTCACTGAATGTGTTCGAATTCATATCGGCACCTTTCAGAGATTATAGACAATAGACCTTAAATTCTACCAAAGTGCAGTTTTGATGACCTACAACATCCCAAGATGTCCCATTATATCGATTGACCTTCCAAAACACTCATTCAATTTGGTCATATACATTTTGTTACCTTATTTAGTCCAAAAAGCTGTAGATTTTAAGCTACAATTCAATACATAAAATCTACAGCTATAGAATTTAAGTTTTGAATTCCAGGAAGTTTGGATAGCCTACAACATCCAAAGGTTATCGCATGTCTTTTGTTCTTCCAAAATACGTTATGTTTCATCACATCGTTGCTTTGCATAACCAAGAATGCTTTTGTTACAACTGTAGGTCCTATGTTCTGATCTTTTGTCTTTAAGAATGTTAATTGAATATGTTTGAACATTTATTTTAACTTGTAACTGAAAATTTTAAGTTCCGAACGCCAAGACAGTTAGGATGACCCAGACCATCCCAAGATTATCTTCTTTTGTACTGATACGTTAGAAAATATTCACTGAATTTACTTGAATACGTAACGTAACTTTGTTTAGCCCCAAAAACTACTGTTACTACAGTAGATTTTAAGTTCTGAACTCTAGGATGGTTTGAATTACCTAGAGGATCTCAAAGTTATAAAATAATAACTGTTGACCTTCTAAAAGATTCATTGAATATGTTTGAATACATGTGGTCACCATGTATAGCTCAAAAAACTACTGTTACAACTGTCAATCTTATGTTTTGATTTTAAGGACAGTTTGGAGTACCTAGAATATCCCAAGATTGTCGTATTATGTCTGTTGACTTTCCACATTATACAATCACTATTGTTAAATACATGTTGTCCCTTTACATACGCCAAACATTAACTGTTATAACTGTAGATCTTATGTTTTGATTTCAAGGATAGTATGGATGACCTAGAACATCCCCGTTTATCTCATGGTATTTTTTTACGTTTGAAAATATTCACTGAATATGGTTGAATACGTTGCGTAAGCTTACATAGCCCTAAAAGATACTTTTACAACTGTAGATCTGAAGTTTTGAACTCAAATACATTTTGGATGACCTAGAATCTCCCAAAAAGATATTTAACGTTTATCAACGAGAATTGTATAATACGTTTGCATATGTACAATATTCTTAAACAACGCTTTACATTTGTAATAAGGCATTTATTTTTTCTTCCTGAACTTAACATTTATGAATTTTTCAACAGAATACTCTAAATAGTATAGTATTCAATAGAAATACTTCTGATCGATTGGCGTAAAAGTTTTGCACATCTTTCTACCACTATACCGCACAGGCGTTTCTACCGTGCGTATAGACCAGTCTTCGCAAAAACGAGCTGCGGACCAAGTGCAGGAGCTCGTGGAGAAACTAAATTGCTTGATTACAGGCTTCTTTACAAAAAAATTTTCCAAAAAGTGACACTGCGCCGCAGTATTATTCAGTTTTACATACAACACACTTATACAAGCAATACGCTTATACAACAAATGTACAAAAGATAAAAATAAACACATATTTACAAACCACTTTTTAGTAACTATTTGGTCACTATTTTTATTATTTTAGTCACTAAAGCCACTATTATTTATCCATAAAACTGCTACCAGCCCTGCTTGTGATAGTTTCGAACGGTTGTTTGTACACATTCCGTTTTGTTGCCTACATAGGAGAGAAACTCTCTCTTTTTTGGGTTTATTTTTATATTTTAGTAAAAACCAGACGTTGTGTATAAAACGAAACCCAAAAGGAGAGAGTTTTCTAATACTACTAAAGGAATCATAAGACGCCTCAGAACTTTCTCAAAGTCTTAGGAAGCTCTACAGATTTCTTCCAAGTTAGATTAAAGAGTTTCTGCGGACTGTTTATAATTGCCACTGTGCTCTTAGACACATGCTAACTTTTCAGTAATAGTAAAGACTTTCGAACATTTCAAAGGACTTTCCAAAAGTTCTATGGCTTTTTTTTTTAATTTTATTGACTACCAAGAAATTAAAAAAAGAAAAAGGAAAACGGGATCGCTAGGAAGAGTCGAACCTTTTTTCAAAAGTTCAATAGTCACGTATCGTCTAAAAAAATCTTCGGGTTTCTTGTTTCTATGGACTGTGAAGGTGTACAGGTAGGTAAGTTTTTCGAGATATTAAGCTGACTTTGGTAATTCAACGATTGCATTCATTCAACAATGGAGTCAAACAAACTACTGGAAAAGTTTGGACCTTCATGTTGCCAAAAAAAAAGCTCCTGAGCAAGACGTAGCCAGGGATTATTTTGACTAGAAAAAATCACACCGTTTCTAGGAGCTGAAACTATCGAAAAAAATATACAAAATGTTCAGAATCTTCGAAAATTTTGAGTGCCCAAAAAAAAGATATTGGTAAACCTTCTGCAATAGGCCGTAGAAAATAAATTAAAAAAAAACCTTCTGCAAGATTTTCAAGAGTAATTCGTCAAACTTGAAAAAACTCTACAGGATTTCTGAAAATGTGAAAATTTAGAAATATTCAGGAAATTGTATAAAATGTCTACAAAGTTCATCAAAATTAATTACTACGACTTGTATTATTCTTCAAACAATCAGTGGCCATAGATTACCCACATGTCTCAGTACTTGTCAAAAATTGCGGAACTTCGTGAATCATGTTTTTTTTTTTAAATCATTTATTTGTACAGGCTCAATCGAATCAACTTTACAGAGCCAAGTTGTGACATTTTTATACATCATTTATCTTAAAACTAAAGTTAGGAGGATACAACTGATTCCTCGCGGCCGTCTCGAGGTTAATCGGAATAACAACTGAAAGTATGGGAAGGTGGGCTGGAGTTTGAAGTGGGGTTTACATAACACATTTTTTTTAATTCTAAATTGTAAAAAAACTTAAAACTGTACAACTTTTGACTTCTTTTGACTTGAACATTTTTGAGAAGGAAAAAAAAAATACAAACACAGATAAAAAAAAACTTAAAGTAAACATACAGGTTAAAGTAACTACAATCTAAGGCTAATGTTAGTAAAAGACAAATAAATCAGTTTCATAAACTCTAGGTCACGCACAGCCAAAATATCTCGAACTGGTACTTTCGGTTGTCTACCTCGAGCCCGAAGGGAATCATAAAGCTCAGATCTGACTTCGCGATGCTCGGAACATGACCAAACAATGTGATCTGCGTCATGGTAACCTAGTCCACATTCTAAAAGAGTTGCTCAGCCCAACTTGGTATAAATGAGCGTTCAAAGAATAATGATTGGACATGAGGCGAGACATCATGGGAATGAAGTCTCGACCCACGTCCATCCCCCCAAACTAAGATTTCTTCGACATCTTTTGGACTATGGAATATTGCCATCGTCCCAAATCTCCTTCACTTCATTTATACTGCCAGCTGACGAGTGACTGTTGACGAAAAATAGGAAATTGAAGGAAAAAACATTGAAGGCGATTTGCCGATCGTAATTATCGCCTTCCATAGCGCCCACGTTTGCAAGCGAGTCCGCTCGCTCATTGCCCAAAAACGAACAATGAGATGGGACCCATACAAAGGTGATGATAAAATAACCCGAAAATAAAGCACTTAGAAGCTCCTGTATTTTCTTGAGAAAATACGAAGAGTGCTTTACCGGCCTCAAGGAGCGAATAGCCTCTATAAAACTGAGACTATCCGTGAAAATGAAATACTGATCCGGTGTAAGTGAGGCAACAATTTCTAGCGTAAAGTGTATTGCCGCTAATTCAGCGACATATACGGAACAAGGAGCATGAAGTCCACGATTGGCGCTATAAATTTCATTGAATATACCAAAGCCTGCTGACTCCTCTATCAATGATCCGTCAGTGAAGAATGATTTAGTGGAATCAACTTGGCCAAACTTTGCAGCAAATATTACCGGAGCAATGCTCTAGGATTCCATGAAGCTCCTGCTCAAAAATGAACCGAACTGCCGAAGTCAGAGAAGCATACACGATTGGGAATATTCGGCGAAGGGCTGACATCCTGTGTTATGTACAAGTGGTATAAAGTCATGAAGCGAGTTTGAGGATTCAACTCGAGAAGCTTATCAAAGTTTTCGATTACCTGAGGGTTCATGACTTCACACCTGGTGAGGAGCCGGAGAGACAATTCTGTAAACCGATCTGAGAGTGGCAACATGCCAGCCAGCACTTCAAGACTCATGGTGTGAGTCGAGTACATGCAACCTAACGCGATACGAAGACACCGATACTGAATACGTTCCAGTTTGATGATGTGCGACCGAGCCGCTGACTGAAAACAAAAACTACCGTATTCCATAACCGACAAAATCGTTGTCCGGTACAACGTTAGAAGATCTTGTGGATGAGCTCCCACCAGGTCCCGGTAATTGTGCAGAAAAAGTTGACCCTTTGCTGGCACTTTCGCTTCAGATACTCAATATGGGACCTCCAGGTGCACTTAGAATCGAACCAGACCCCAAGATATTTAAATGACATAGAATGAGTTATCGGCTTACCCCAAATTTGAAGCTTCGGTTGTGCTGGGTTATGCTTCCTAGGAAAAACTACCAACTCAGTTTTCTCCGTAGAGAATTCGATACCTAGCTCTAGAGCCCAAGTAGACAAATTGTCTAAGGTATCCTGTAAGGGTCCTTGCAGATCGACCGCATTGGGTCCCGTGACAGACACTACTCAGACGACTCATCTGCAAGTTGTCTCAACGTACAGTTGTCACCTAGACAACCGTCAATGTCTTTGACATAAAAAGTATACAAAAGGGGGCTTAAACATGATCCCTGGGGGAGACCCATGTAGCTAAATCGTGAAGCTGTAGAGGTTCCATGAGGACGATTTACAGTTGTAACAGTAATTTTTAGGCAATAGAAAGTTTCAATGAATGTTAAAAAATGTTTGATTAATTTTTTTGTAAAGGTCAACAAACATTGTAAGGTTATGACATGTTATGGGTCATCCAAACTATCCTTGAGATCAGAACACAGGACCAACAGCTTCTAACAAAAGATTTCTAGGCTATTCAAAGCTATGATGTGTATTGATTTTTTTTCTTTGAATATCTTGGAAGAACTACAGACATTATGAGATAATCTTCGGATGTTCAAGGTTATTCAAACTATCCTGGAATTCAAAGCTTAAAATCTACAGCTGTAACTGTTGCTTTCTGGAGCAAACGAAGCAACAATATGTATTTGACCAAATTAAGTAAGTCCTCTGAAAGGTCAACAAATATAATTAGATATCTTGGGATGTTTCAGATCACCTAACCAGCCTTTGAGCTCAGAAGATGGAATCTATAGTCGTAACAGTAGATTTATAGCCTATAAAAGGTGACGATATGCATTCAAACACATGCAATGAATCTTTTGTAAGATCAGCAGTCATTATCAGATAATCTTTTTTTAATAAGTTAAGTTTATTTACTAGGCTCAGGCGTGTGTAACACATTACGGAGCCGATATTCAATATTGTTATAAACGATTTTTTATTTTTCGATTTTAGTAAAAGTGGAATGCCACTTACTTGTGGCTAGCACGAGGTTAATGTGTCTCATTCTCGTTTGGAAGGGGCTAGGCAGGAAACTTATTTAAGATATTATTTGCTGCTCATAGTTGCGACATCTATCAAATCCTCGGGCTTGTAGAACTAAGCCGCAGATGGCTGACCACAGCTTGCTGGGCAGGAGATCAGATTATCTTGGGATGTTCATGTTCATAATTACTGACCTTGGGATCAGAACTCAAAGTAGATAGATAGTAGTAACCGTAGGTTTTTGGGTTATACAAAGCTACGATAAATATTCAAACATATTCAATGAATATTCTGACACGTCCACAGCCATCCTAGGATAACCATGTTAGTATCAGGTCATTCAAACTGTCCTTCAAAACCTAAGATCTACAGTTGTAATAGTAGCTTTATGGGCTATACAAAGATATGTTAGTTTGTTTGGCGTGGAATATCCCAAAGTTATCTCATAATGGGTGTGGTGTTCGAGGACATTCATTGAATATATTTGAATACATATAAAATTGTATAGCGAATAAAGCTTCGGTTACAACCGTAGATCTTGAGTTCTGAGCTCCAGGGCAGTTTGGATGACCTAGACCATCCCAAGATGATCATCTTGAGTATTTTTACGTTCGAAAATATTCACTGAATATGGATGAATACTTTGAAAAGTCCAATAAGCTACTACCGTAGATTTTTCTTTGACCGCTTTTATGCACTTTCTATTTGACTTTCCATAAATAACAACCGAATCTTTGGTGCTTTATCATACATACTAAATATACGTATTTGGATTTGTGGAAACCCATGAAAGTTAAGCGTTATAAGGAAACCAGATCGCCATAGGCTTTGATTTGGGTTTTATGTTATGATAAGCCTTAAATTTTCTCTACCGGTATATTTAGTCGCCTCATATATTCGAAATCGAAAGTAGTTTCTTATCACTAGTTCTCTTTTCGAACTTTGAAACAGTTGCTTGTTGAAATATGATAAACTAAACACTGCCAAAGCTTGCCTTATCGTTTTCCGCTTCGATGATTTTGTTTCGCTAATAAAATTTCCGCGTAATTTAAAACAACTCAATTTCGAAACGCCGCTCTAAAGTCCGCTCGGGCCATCAAATCTCCGCCGTCAAACTTCAGATCCCACGGCACTCCCACGCCATCATCAAATCTCACGAACGTAACAGTCGCACACCTCTACATTACTTTTTTTTAACTGAAGCCCCGGCATTATGGTTTATGATAGTTTTTGCACCTTTCCAACCCCGCTCTAATGTGGTCGATCGGTACACCGGTGCAACAAAGTTATCCGTAAAACCGTTCACCGCTCACGACGGATCATCATAGTAGGCCTAGCTCGGGTCAGTCATGCACGAACGTCGGACGAAGCCGCTGGGAAGTGGAAGAGGGCAGATATTAAAATGAGATTAAGATTCTGTCACTGCATCGACCCAGCGGAGGGGGGGTCCGGAGGACAACGGTTGCGGATCCGTATGTTTTTCCAAAAGGGAAAGTTGTCGACGGACCGGAACGCGGATCCCGCGGATGTCCGAGAGGAGCAAAAAGTGTCTGGAAGTGTTTTTGTTTTCCATTTCTCCCCCCAACGGGTCACTCCGGAGCTGGAAAGTAGTATGGGGATGTAATTTATACCAAAATCGTTGTCGTTTTGCTTTTCAGCGATTGGGAAAATAGGTTGGGAAAAAGGAAGGAAGGAACGAAACGTTGATTTATTCCGACTGCACGACTGACTCTTGTTTGGTTGCAGAGACGACAATCGATCGATATCTCCGCGAATCGCATGCAGGAGGTCTTGGAGTGAAACGAGAGCATAATTTATGAGACGGGAACGATCGCACCTTCACGACTTTGAGCTTATGGCATGTGATGTGTGCGAATGCTGTGACTGTGCGATAATTCGCAAACCCTACACAGACAGGTGATGTAATAACAGCAAGGGAGAAAGGAGTTCTCCAAGTTGTGCCATCTGTCATATGCGTGTTATATTCGGCAGTTTTTTTTTCGAAACACCCAAGTCATGCTCCATTTTGCCTGCCATCGAGGAAAAGTGAAACAGCGAACCCAACCAACTCATTCGATTACTCGCCAAACGACCACCGGCAAATCCCGGCTGCTGCATCCAGATCTACATGCACAGATTGCACTGGAACAAGGCGCACAGCCGATCGATCCCATGCATGTTCCGATCTAGGCAATTAACCCTAATGTCGTTGTTCGGTGCGCACAATTACCATGTTCGCTGCTCTCGGCACGCTTTGAGGCCCTGGAATGGGACCAATCTATAAACCTAGACAATGAGCGAACGAGGAGAAATCTCCCCCGGGAATGAATGCAGGCCGCCTTGAAGGTCCACTGGTCGCGCTAGTGTTGTTGAATACCGACATCATCGGGACGGGATCGGCGCCCGGCAGCAATTAGGGTGTGTAGAAGGAACGATGAAATGGCTCCGGTGGAAACTGTGCAGTGCATTTCTCCCTTCTGTAGCCGATGGCCGATGGGAGATCTGTTCGATTGTGCACTTCGTTTGAGGCGGGAGGCTTGTATAGAATAGAAATTATTAACCTTGGTACGGCCCTTGCTAGGCGGGAGGTTAATGATGGTGACTCGAAAGAACATGTGCACCGGATTTCGGAGTGGGCTGTTTTCCAACTTGGCAATGGTTTTGTCATTGGCGTTAGCGCATAGGCGTGTTCAAGGGGTGTCCAGGGGTCTGTCAAAAATTTCCTATATATTGTATAGGACACCTGGAGTGTCCGCGGAAGGTCTTGGATGTTTGTTGGTTGATATACTTTATATTCCGTAGACCATTAGGAAGTCAGCAGGCATTTTGAAAAGACCCTAAAATCTCTGGACAGCTTCTACCAGATGTTACAAACTGATAAAAATGGTAACCTATGTAAAACTGTTTATTCTGAGGCAGTCGGACATCGTTAAAGTTTCACAAAGTTTCAAAAATTTACGATTTCCTAAGAAGCTAGTTCTGCACACTTCACTTAATTTTGGAGAGCTTCCCTAAAATTCTACCGGTTTCCCAGAAGTTTACCTAATTGGACGTTTCACCGGAATTCATGGAAGTTTTGGTTTCTTCTTTGTTGGCATTACAAGATTCTAGCACCCCTACAGTTATTAATTGAGATATTTCGACTCCAGTACCATTTTTGCACTAGAAGAATTGTATGTTAAGTACAAACATACCTTATGCTTCTCCATACCCTTACAAATAGTTCCTTGGTCAAACAGGGATTATAATAACCTCCACTATTATGTTGCTTTTTTGCTACGCCTTCACCGGTTGAGCTAAGGCAGGACACTTGAAGATTAGATACATAAGATTCGTTGAAAACGTCCAAAAAATTCTAGGAGATAATCCAAGATCCAAGAGTTTGAAAATCCTGCCTATCAAAAGATCAACGGTCCTTGCAAAACTTCTACAAACAATGTTCCATGAACTTCTAGGAACGACAGTTCAATAACTTCTAGGAAAGGAAGTTCCAAGAATTTCTAGGACAGATAATTCCTAAGACCATTTTAGGATGAAAGCTCCATGAACATCTAGGAAAGACTACTTCTCAAGAACTTCTCGGAAAGTCACTTTCTTGCATTTCTGGGATAGACACCTCCAATCAACTTCTGAAAGGAAGATCCAAAAACTTCTGAAAGGACGATCCAAGAGCTTCTGAAAGGAAGATTCCGAATAATCTTCTGATAAGGAAGATCCAAGAATTTTGGAAAGGAAAATCCAAGAACTTCTGAGGATAGACACTTCCAAGAACTTCCGAAAGGAATATCCAAACACTCTTTGAATTGAAGATCCAAAACTTATGAAAGGAAGATCGATGCACTTCTGAAGATAGGGCAGATAGCTCCAATTACTTCTTGAGAAGGCAGTTCCACAAGAATTTAAAGGGAAAGATAGTTCCATTTGCTCGGAAAGATATTTCCAAGAACTCTTAGGAATGTTCCAAGAACTGATACGAACAGACAGTTCCAAGAATTTATATGAAGGGAGACGGTGGTTTCCAAGAACTTTTAAAAATTATGTTCCATGAACATCTAGGGAGGCCAGTTACAAGAAGAATGTCTCCATTAACTTCTAGGCACTTAAGCTTTAGAACATCTAAACGTGAAAATCTTAAACCTTCTGTGTAGTCCGTAGTTTCTTCGGACCTTCTCAATGATGCTGCGGAACATTCCAAAAGCTTCAAAACTTACCTAAAAAGTACTAAGAAATACATCAAGCCTTTCGGAGCACCACCGGACTTTCTAGAAACCATACAGGTTCTTCTTGATCTTTTTCCAAGAGATTGCAAATCCTACGTATCCAAAGATCAACGGTCTTTGCAAAACTTCTACAAACAATGCTCCATGAACATCTAGGAAAGAAAGTTGAATAACTTCTAGGCAAGCAAGTTCCAAGAACCTCTAGGGCAGACAGTTCCAAGAACTTCTAGGGAAGACAGTTCCAAAAAATATCTGAGGATGAAAGCTACAAGAACTTCTACGAAAGATACTTTCAAGTACATCTCGGATAGACACTTATAGGTAGATCCAAGATCTTCTGAAAGGAAGATCCAAGAAATTCTAAAAGGGAAAGACCCAAGAACATCTGGTGCAGAAATACCCAAGAACTTCTGGGGCAGATAGTTCCAATAACTTCTAGGGAAGGCAGTTCCACACGAATTTCTAGAGAAGAAAGTTTCCATTTGCTCGGAGAGATATATCGAATAACTCCTAGAGAAGTTAAAAGATCTGATACGGCAGACAGTTCCAAGTATTTCTAAGGAAGAGTGAGGAGGGAGGGGTTGGTTTGTAGTTCCAAGAACTTTTAAAACTTGAGTTCCATGAACATCTAAGGAAGACAGTAACAAGAAGAATGTTCCATGAATTTCTAAGCACTTAAGCTTAAGAACTTTTAAACGTGAAAATCCTAAACCTTTTGTGTGGTCCGTATTTTCTTCGGACCTCTCAATTATACTGCGGAATATTCCAAAAACTTAGAATCTTCCCTAAAAAGTAGTAAGAAAAACATCAAGCCTTCCGGAGCACCACCGATTTTTCCAAATTCCATACAGGCTTTCTTGATCTTTTTAAAGGGGTTTGAAATTCCTACCTATCATAAGATCAACGGTCTTTGCAAAACTTCTATAAACAATGTTGCGTGTACCTCTAGGATCGAAACTTCAAGAACTACTTGGAAAGGAAGTTCTATAAACTTCTAGGGCAGATAATTCTAAAAGCATCAAAGAATAAAAGCTCAAATAACTTCTAGGAAAGACACTTCCGATAACTTCTCGGAAAGTCACTTCCAAGAACTTCTGAAAGGAAAATTCACGAATTTTAAGGGCAGACCCCTTAAGGACTTTTAAAAAATATTGTTCCATGAACATCTATGTAAGACAGTTATCAGAAGAATTCCCTCATGAACTTCTAGGCACTTAAGCTTTAGCTAAAAGAGAACTTCTAAATGTTAAAATTCTAAGTCCGTAGTGTCTTCGAACTTCTCAATGACGCTGCGGAACATTCCAAAAGCTTTAAAGCTTACCTAAGAAGTACTAAGAAATACATCAAACCTTCCTGAGCAACACCGGACTTTCCAGAATCCATACAGGCTTTTTTGATCTTTTCCAAGAGTTTGAAAATCCTACCTATCATCTGAAAGCTCCAAGAACTTATAGGAAAGACACTTCCAAGAACTTCTCGGAAAGTCACTTTCAAGCACTTCTGGAATAGACACTTCCAAGAACTTCTGAAAGAAGATCCAAGAATTTCTTGGGCAGAAATTCCAAAAACTTCTATGATAGATTCCTTACACAGAGTTTCAGAGCTTCTGTGTAAGGAAAATCTACAAAAATTCTCAGGAAGAAAGTTCAAAATGCTCGGAAAGATACTTCTAAGAACTCCTAGGGAAGTTCCAAGAACAGATACGGCAGAGAGTTCCAAGAATTTCTTAGTACGGAGGGAGGAGGTTGATTCCAAGAACGTTCAAAAATTATGTTCCATTAACATCTAGGGAAGATAGTTCCAAGAAGAATGTTCCATGAATTTCTAGGTTTAAGAACTTCTATATGTGAAAACCCTAAACCTTCTAGGTGGTCCGTAGTTCCTTCGGACCTCTTAATGATGCTGCGGAATATTTCAGAAGCTTGAAAGCTTACCTAAAAAGTACTAAGAAATACATCAAACCTTCCAGAGCATCACCGGACTTTTCAGAATCCATACTGGCTCTTCATCTTTTTCCCAGAGTTTGAAAATCCTACCTATTATATGGTATTTGAAAAAACTTCTACAGACAGTGTTCACTGAACTAAAAGGATCGAAAATTCAAGAATTACTTGGAAAAGAAGTTCCAAGAACTTCTAGGGCAGATAATTCCTAAAACATCCAAGTATGAATGCGCCAAGAACTTATACGAAAGACACTTCCAAGAACTTCTCAGAGAGTCACTTTCACGCACTTCTCAGATGGACACTTCCAAAAACTTCTGAAAGGAAAATCCAAGTACTTCTGAAATGCAGATCCGAGAATTTCTTGGGCAGAAAATCTCAAAAACTTCTAGGGCAGATAATTCCAAGAGCTTCTGGGGAAAGCAGTTACGCAAGAATTTCTCGGGAAGATAGTTCAATTTGCTCGGAAAGATACTTCCAAGGACTTCTGGAGAAGTCCCAAGAAGTGATAGGGCAGACAGCTCCAAGAATTTCTAGGGTAGAAAGTTCCAAGTACTTTTAAGGATCATGTTCCAAGAACAAACAGGCAAAAAGTTTCAAGAGGAATGTTTCATGAACTAAAGCTCAAGAACTTTTTGAGTGTGAAAATCTTAAACCTAGTGGGTAGTTCGTAGATTCTTCGGACCACTCAATGGTGCTGCGGAGTATTCCAAAAGCTTTAGAGCATACCTACGAACTACTGTAAATTTTCATCAAGCCTTCGGAACGCCACTGGACTTTCCCGAATCCATACAGGTTTCTTGATTTATTTTTCCAAGAGTTTGACAATTCTACCTATCATAAGATCAACGGTCCTTGTAATACTTTGACAAACAATGTTCCATGAAGGCACGAAAGGTGAAAAACTTCAAGGTAAGGGAGTGTCAAAAACTAGTAGAACAGACAGTTCCAAGATTTTCTAGGATAAGTTCCAAGAACTTTTAGCGAAGACAGTCCTACGATCATTTCTAAGGAAGATAGTTCCAATAACTGCTTGGAAAGATACTTCCAAGAACTTCTAGGGAATAAAGTTTCAAAAATTAATAGGGCAGACAGTTCCAAAAACTTCTAGAAAAGATAGTTCCAAACACATCTAAGGATGAAAGTTGCCGGCGTTGGTGATGTAGTGGTAAACGTGACTGCTACTTTGCACCTCAGTGGGTCTGGGTCTGGGTTCAATTCCAGTAGACAAAAGGTGTTTTTTTCTGAGGCGAAAAAATCTGGTCGAGTCTTCCTTCGGAAGGGAAGTAAAGCCGTTGGTTCCGGCTCATATTCATGAGTCAAAAGGTAGGGTCCAGGTGGTCGAGTCGTCTTCCTGGCGTCGGTGATTGTCAGCATGTGAAGAAATAGGCCGACAGAAAAAAAAAAAGGGATGAAAGCTCTAAGAACTTCTAGCAAAGATACTTCCAAGAACTTCTCAGATAGACACTTTTTTGGGAAGATGCAAGAATTTCTGAAAGGAAGACATAAGAACTTAGGTATGGAAGGTCCAAGAACTTTCGAAAGGAAGATCCAAGAACTTATAGCGGAGACAATTCTAAGAACTTATAGGGAAGACAGTTCTAACATCTCGCAAAGACAGATCCATAAACCCTCATGAAAGAAAATTCCATTATCGTCCAGTTCCAATATCTTCTAGGGAAAGCAATTCCAGTAACTTCAAAGGCAAACAGTTCCAATATCTTCGAGGAAAGGCAATTCCAAAAACCTCTTGGTAGGACACTTCCGAAAGCCTCTAGGGAAGACAGTTTCAAGAACTTGCAAGAAAATCAGTTCCAAGAACTTCTAAGGAAAACAGTTCCAAAAACTTCTAGGGAAGATAGTTCCAAGAACTTCTAGGGAAGGTCGTTCAAAGAAATTTTAAGGAACACAGTTCCATGAATTCATAGGAATGGCAGTTCCAAGATCAAGTGAAGACAGACATTATATGGAACAAAATTTCATTATCTTATAGGAATGGCAATTCCAAAAAAAATTATGATCATCTTTTGAAGACAGTTCCATGCACTTCTAGGGAAGACAGATTCAAAACCTTCTTGGGAAAAATATTCCACGAACGTTTAGGGAAGATAGTTTCATTATGTTTTTGGGAAGGCAAGAACATCTAGTGAAAACAGTTCCAAAACCTTCTATGGATGAAAATTCCAATAAAGAAGAAAGTCCAAGCGATTTTTTTGCAGAAAATTCTAAAAACTACTTGCACAAAAAGTTCCATAAACTTCTATACTGAAAAAGAAAGCAAAAAGAAATGCTCTGAGGATTTCTTGGGAAGACAATTCCAATACTATCTACGGAAAACAATTCCAATAACATCTAGAGAAGACAATTCCAAGAACTTCTGGAACGCAGTTCCAAGAACTTCTCAAAGTAAGTTCCAAGAACTTCTCAAAGTAAGTTCCAAGAACTTCTGGAACGCAGTTCCAAGAACTTCGCAAAGGAAGTTCTAAGAACTTCTCAAAGGAAGTTCCAATAACTTCTCAAAGTAAGTTCCAGGAGCAACTCAGGCAGTAAGTCTCAAAAACATCTAGGCCAGATAGTTCCAAGAAAGTCTAAAACAAACGATTCCAAAAAAATCTAGGACAGACTGTTCCAAGAACCTGTAGAAAAGAAAGTTCAAACAACTTTTCGAAAAAACTCTTTTAAGCGTTTATAGGACAGATAGCTCATAGAACTTCTGAAAAGAAGCTTTAAGAATTTTAGGGTAGGCAGCCCCAAAAACTTATAGGGCAGACAGTGCCACGAGAATTACTTAGAAAGAAAGTTTCAAGAACATCTAAAAAAGAAACTTCCAGTAACTTTTATGAATGAAAGTTCCAAGAACTTCTGAAGTAAGTTCCAAATACTTCTAGGGCAGGCAGTCTTAAGAACTTTTAGGCCAGATAGTTTTTATACAGAAGAGTCCATGAACTTGGCACAAAGTTCAAGAACTTCTATAAATAATAGTTCCAGAAACATGACGGACAGCTGCAAGAAAACCTAAAAAGATAGTTCAAAGAACTTCGGAAAACATAGTTCATAACCAAACCAGTTCCACTAATTTCTAAGGCAAATAAATCACCAAGAAATTCCAGAGAATTCAAGAAGATTTTCAAAACCTTTGGTAAGAAGTCTAAGAACCTCTAGGCCAGATAGTTGCAAAACTTTTAGAAGAGAAGCTCAAGAACTCTAAAGTTAGATCCAAAAACTTTAGAGCAGAATTCCAGAACTTGAGGATAAATAAAGCTTTGTTTCAAAACTTTAGAAATTCAAGACTGAATTTGGCCTGTGGAACTGGTATACAACCTTTTTTTTGCGGATGTTATACAAGATTGAGAGTGCTGGAATAAACTACATTGGATATCTGCCCGTGCCACGGATTCTAAGAATTTCCATGAAATTTCTGAACATCATTAGACCTTTTAATGAACCCATTAATTGAGCTTCCTGAAAGAATTTCTCGTTAGATCTAAGAGGAAATGTCCAATGAAACTCTAGCAGAATAATTACCTGATCGAACTCCTTTTCACTTGTGGAAATTATTTGAAATTCATAAACCTTCTGGAGTCCTTAGTTTCTACGGTCTTCTCAATGACGCTGCGAAATATTTCACAAACTTGAAGGCTCATCTTTGGACTACTTAGATATACATCAAGCCTTCCGGAATACCAACACACTTTCCAGAATCCATACAGGCTTCCATGATCTTCTTCCAAGTGTATAAACGTTTTACCAGACCCTCCCCCTTCTGGAAGGGGAGTGGAGGGTCCCATCCAAATGAAACAACTCTGTCTGCATAGCTCGAGAACCAATCAAGCAAATGGAACCAAATTTGGTATGTGGGGGTTTATGGAGGCAGGATTTTTTCTATGGTGGTTCAAGACCCCCCCCTGAAAGGGAGCCTCTCATAAAAAAGAGACAGAAACTTTAACTTAACATGAGTATTATTGCGACTGCTATGAAAATTTGCAGGCAAGGATTTTGAGGGCGGGGAAAAATGCTTATGAGGGTTTGAGACCCCTGGAAAGAGGGATTCCCATAAAAATGAAACACAAAGTTCTGCATAACTTGAGAACTAATCAAGTCAATGGAACCAACTTTGGTATGTTGGGGTTTTTGGAGGTCAGAATTTTTTCTATGGTGGTATGTGACATCTCTCTTTTCTGGGAGGGGGGGGGGGGGTCTCAGACAAATGAAACAAATTTCTGCATAACTCCAGAACTAATCAAGTAAATGGAACCAAACTTGGCGTGTGGAAGGTTTTAAAGGCAAGAAATGTTTCTATGGTAGTTCGAGATCCCTTCCTCTCTGAGAGGAGGGAGGGCTCTCAGATAAATGGAACAGAAATTTCTGCATGATTTGAGAACAAATCAAGCAAATGCAACTAAATCTGGCATGTGGGGTTTCTGTAGGCAGCTTTTTTCCTATGCTGATTTAAACCCCTCAGTTCTCTGGAAGGGAGGGAGGTTCTCTCATACAAATGAAACACACATTTCTGCACAACTCGAGAACTAATCAAGCAAATGGAACTAAATTTAGCATATTGGAGTTTTTGAAAGCAAGAAATGTTTCTATGGGGGTTTAAGACCCCTCCTCTTTCTGGAAGTTCTGTATAACTTGAGAACTAATCTATCAAATGGAAACAAATTTAGCAAGTGTGGGTTTTTAGAGGCAGAAAATGTTTCTATGGTGATCCGAGAACCCTCCCTCCTCTGGAAGAGACCAAATTTCGCATATGGGAGTTTTAAGAGGCAATAAATGTTTCTAAAGTGGTTAGAAACCCCTCCTCTCTCTGGAAGGGGAGGTACACTCATACGAATGGAACACACATTTCTGTATAACTCGAGAACTTATCAAGCAAATGGTACCAAATCTAGCATGTGGGGGTTTTTGGAGGTAAGAAATGTTTATATGTTGGTTTGAGACCCCTCCTCTTTCATGAAGCGGTGGGGGGCTCTTAGATAAATGAAACACAAACTTCTTCATACCTTGAGAACTAATCAAGCAAATGGAACCAAGTTTTGTATGTTGAGATTTTTGGAAGTTTGAAATGTTTCAATTGTGGTTTAAGACACCTCTCCTGTCTGGAAGGGGGGGGGGAGGGTCTGCGACAAATTGAACAAATTTCTGCATAACTCAATAACTAATCAAGCAAATGGAACCAAATCTGGCATGTGGAAATTTTTGAAGGCGAGAAATGCTTTTATTATGGAAATTTTCTGAGAGCTATCAGAAATGGAATCAAATTTGGCATATGGGAATTTTTAGAGGCAAGACATGTGTCTATGACATGAGATCTCTCGTGTTTTTTGGAAAGAGGGGGGGGTCTCTCATAAATAAAACACATTTCTGCATATCTCGAGAACTAATCAAGCAAATGTAACCAAATTTTGTATGTGGGGGTTTTTGGAGGCAAAAAATGTTTGCCCTCTGTAAGGGGGAGTTCTCACGCAAATGAAACACATTTCTGCATAACGCGGGAACTAATCAAGCAAATGGAACCAAAGTTAACATGTGGAAGTTTTTAAAACGCTTTAATGGTGATTCGAGACCTTTCGTCTCGCTGGGGAGGGGACTCTCAGATGAATGAAACACAAATTTCTGCATAACTCGAGAACTTATCAAGCAAATGGAACCAAATCTGGCATGTGAGGATTTTGTAGGCAGAATATTTTTCTTTGATAGTACAAGAACCCTCCTTACTCTGGAAAGAGGAGTACTCTCATACAAATAAAACACACATTTCTGCATAACTGAAGAACTAATCAAGCAATTGGAACCAAATTTGGCATGTGGAAGTTTTTGAAGACAAAAAAAGTTTTTATGGTGATTCGAAACCCCTGTCCTCTCAGAGGGGGGGGGGAGGCACTCTCAGATAAATGAAACACAAATTTCTGAATACCTCGAGAATTAATCAAGCAAATAGAACCAAATTTTGCATGTGGGGGTTTTTAGAGGCAAAAAAATGTTTCTATGGTGATTCGAGACCCCATCCTCTTCTGGAAGGAGGGGTTCTTGTGCAAATGAAACACAAATTTCGGCAGAATTCGAGAACTAATCAAGCAAATGGAACCCAATTTTGCAAGTGTGGTCTTTAAGAGACAAACAATGTGTCTATGGTGATTAGAGACCCCTCCCGCGTCTGGAAGGGGGGCTTTCATCGAAACGAAACAGAATTTTTTGCATAACTCGAGAACTAATCAAGCAAATGGAATTGAATTTGGCATATGGGGGTTTTTAAAGGCAAGATAGGTTTGTATGGTGTTTTGAGACTCCTCCCTTCTCTGGAAGGGGTGAGACACAAGTTTCCACCAAATATGAGAATTATACCTTCTGTTATGCAAAATTGTGTGCAGGGGTTTTCGGTCCAGAAAGGTTCTTATGATGGTTTGAAATCCCTCCCCGTTCTCGAAGGCTTCCATACAAATAAAACCAAAAAAATCTGCATAGCTCGAGAACCAATGAAGCAGATGGAACCAACTTCGTCATGTGCAGGTTATTAAGGGCAAGACATTTTTCTATGGTGGTTCGAGACCCCTTCTTCTCTGGAAAAGAGAACTCTCATATAAATGAAACATAAATTTCTACATAACTCGACAACTAATCAAGCAAATGGAACCAAATTTGTTATGAGGAGGTTTTTGAAGGCAAAACATGTTTTGGGGTTTAAGACCCCTCCTCTCTCTGGAAGGGTGGGCTCTCAAATGAAACACAAGTTTCAACTAAACATGAGAGTTATTCAGGCAACTTAAACACAAAATGTGTATTTCTCGAGTAAGAAGCATGTTCTAATAAAAGTTTATGCTCTCACTTGAGCTACCCTCAGCGTTACATTATGCGCAAGAGGTTAATCTAAGGTTACGTGAGAAAAATCGCGTTAAAACTGACACGATACAACGTAGTTTGCAGATAACAACGTTGTCTATAAAATGCCTCTAAGCAGAAAGATAAAACATGGTAAAACTACCAAACCAAATTATAAACGCAAACAAAAATAAAAACAGAAATAAACATAAAAAAATAAAACTTTATAATCGAAGTCACACATAACCAAACGAGGTAAAATAACCTAACCAAATTCCGAAAAATTTCCATTTGTCAGCGTAGCAACGCTCGCTCCGGGTTCAGCTAATATCAAGTAAAATGTGTGAAAAAAATTGCATGATCTTATCGGAGTCCGAACCCCGAATAAGAATTCACGATATGTAAACGTACTTGTTTAATGATTTTGAATACACCAAGGTCTTTTTTACACGGTTTTTACGTGGTTTACGCGGTTTGTTTTCGGCGATAACTCCAGCACGGAACAACTTATCGACCTGATTCGCATTTTTCGTTTTGGGCAGAAAGTAATCATATGACGGTTTTTAAAAAAAAATCACAATTTTTGGTGTAAATACTCAAAATTTCAACCCATTTAAAATGTTTATGCATGTAATTTGATAAACTCTATTTAGTCTTTTTTTGACGCGGTTTCATAGTAAAACTGGAACGTATCCCCCGTGTAAAAAAAGACCTTTGTGTACGCTTTTGTATAAGAATTCGGAACAAGATCCAAAATGTATAAATTAAGCTCCACGGAGTTGCTTCTTGCCGAAGCATATAAGTTAGTAAGCGTTCTCTTGGCAATTTAAAGTTCAAGATAACAGTTCTGTATTAAGCTCTTAAGCAGCTATCAAGCTGTATAAGAGTTCCAGGTAGTATGTTCCTTGAGTTCACAAAAAAATTACACGAAACGCCACTGCAAGTTATAGCAACATTCAGGCCAAGGCCTGGGTGTCCTCTACTGTACACAGAAGTCGTCTCCAAAATCACACGGACCAAGGCTGCACTTCGCCAGCCTCGAAGCCTGTGGAAGGTCCGTATTTCGCTCTTTACCTTGCACGTTGAGTGCCTCTTCTTCGTGTATCGGTTGGTTCGTTCTCGAGAATCACTTTCACTTGAGGACCGTGGCTATGATTATATTTTTAGTGATTTATTGATTTGATACTCTGACACCTTATTCTTTTCTTCGCTTCAAAATTCATCACACTCTTGAGCAAACATTATTATTAACTACACTCTATTTGTACCCTAAACTCTTGTTTCGGAGTGGTATGAAGCTCTTAATCGCTCCTTCTCAATCATCAAATTTGAAAATGTAATCCAACTGACTTTCTCATTCGATCGAAAACATTTGATTAATTTTCCTTAATTCAATGTAAACAACTTTTCCTCTGCCTGACCCCAAAATTGAATTCCACCACTGAGTTCGGATTGCCTCCTGCTGTCACACTAATTCAATCAAAGCACACCACCCCCTGCGTCGTTTTTGGTTTATCGCGTCCAAAAGAATCCACTCGAAGTTGCCATAGTAACAGTGCACACCGCTTGCTGGCAGGTCACCTACGCGAATCGAAAAAAAAATGAATTCCAAGGCCCATTGCGGATCATCCATAGGAATAAGGCGAGATAACCATCAGCTCCGACCGACCCGGAATGGTCGTGAAGCGCAATTATGATGCATCGAAAAAATATCAAAACTGCCATATGCGTCGGCCGTCCGTCCGTCCGTTCAATTGTGCACATGCGATGCGGAGAAACCGTGAAATCTCGCGCTAGGAAGCGAACGAAAAATCACAAATTGAAATAAAAAAAAAAGAAAAGGCTCAAATATTTGATTACGATACGCCGGGGACGTCAGACCGAGGCAGGGGAGGGCCTGTCCGAGATATGACCTGATTTTCAATCAGTCCGGAAATGTCCACGGTAGCCGGCAGCATCTCCAAATGATCGATCATGGGGCTGGGGAAGAAATGGATGAAATCCACCTCGCGTGTCTGCCTCGAACGGACTCTGATCGTCGTCAGCAGCTGATTGCCTCCGGATCACACAATAATGAGATCTGCTTTCCAAGGAGATTCCTTCACGATCGATGTTTTGTTTTGCTGCTGTTTTCGCTGCTGAGGTGGGTGATGACGATGATCGCACGATGATGATGAATTGATCAATCTGCCTCGCGTGGTTTTGCCTTCGAGCGATCCAAGGGTGCTTTGCTGGGAGGTTGGGTTTTGGTGGCATTTATTTATTAGAGCAACCGCTGGCGAAGGAAGACAGATTGGTTGTCATGGCTTGGCACACACAATTTAGGTACATACATACAAGCACACGTACATGGGGGAGGTCGTCCGTTCGAGTGATTCGGTTGCTACCGTTTACGGGATTGCCTCACTGCTTGACGGAGCCTAGCCGAGCGTGAAAAACGTCGAACGTTCGTTGGATGTGGAAGGTGTGTCTGACGTGTGTGTAGATCACCTACTCTCCCTCGGAACGGCGAACGGAGATTAGATTGCATTCCACCTATCTGGGCAGAGAACAATGTGCGGGTGCGAGCGAAGATATGATTAGATATTGGCTTGGAACTTGATCTCGTCGATGAATATGGATGAGGCAATGTTTTGATTGGGAAGGAGAGTTGCGACAGATGGTTCGTTACACTGCATTCGGAGGCGTTCATATAGGCTGCAGACATGATATACCGATACGCTTCTCGATGGAGATCCCAGAAATTATAAGAATCCGAGATCCTAGAGAGACAAGTGACAAATTGACAAGTGGTGGAGATTTCAATGGTGCTTTCAGGACTAGGAATTCGTGAATGGAATTCAGGACAGGACGGTGAATTCCAGCCAGATGTGATTATCTCTCAAAGATGTGATTATATACACTAGCCGTGTATTTAATCTTTATGGCACATATAGGGCTGATATTCAGCTATTATATGGCTTTTGAGTGAGCTTAATATTAACCGCATAGTAGCATTATAGACTGTTCCGAAAAACATAAACACATTTCCTTTCTCAAATAAGAAAGACCATGCTGAACAATGGCTTTTCCGATCAAAATTTGGTCAAACAGTCATGTGTGTGAGTCGATCAAAGTTTTTATTAATAAGTCCAATTCTTTTTCTTTATCTAGTTCAGTTAATAAATATTACAGGAGAAATTAAATTTTGTACATACGATTTTGTACGGTCTTCTTGTCCACTTTATTCGCCGCAGAACGCTAATTTGGCTTGAACTGTTTCTCGCTCACAACAGCTTTTTGAGTCTAATTAAGGTTCCGCTTGACGATGGCCCAATATTGTTCGATTGGGCGGAGCTCTGGTGTGTTGGGAGGGTTCTTGTCCTTGGGCACCACTTGCACGTAGTTGGCAGCATACCACTCCATGGCCTTTTTTCCGTAATGGCAAGATGCCTGCCAAAATAGAACGGAGCAATTGTGTCGCTTCAGGATAGGCAGCAGACGTTTTTGTAGGCACTCGCTCGGATAAATTTCCTGGTTAACGGTTCCGGTCGCAATGTAAACGTTGCTCTTCAAGCCACAGGTACAGATGGCCTGCCACACCAGATATTTCTTCGCGAACTGGTTAATGTCTGCCTTGACGTAAGTTTCATCGTCCTGTACCACGCAATCAAATTCTTCCTTCGACGACATTTTGATAACTGAAGTAATCTCAAAATCAAAATAAAGGCATAATTCTACACACACACATCTTCAAAATAAGGGGTGTGCAAAAATTTTTAATGCACGCTGAAAGGAAATACGTCAAGTTTAGGTCGACTAAATTTTGATCGAAACACCCTTTATTTCAGCCTGAGGTTGTTTCGTCAAACCAGGTAGACGGCCTGGATCCGACATATCAAAATCATCAACACATGGGTCGGAACCAATGGCTTTACTTCCTTTCTTCGAAAAAAAAAACCCAATGGTGCCGACTGGAATTGATACCAGACCGATTGGGGTGAGAAGCAACGACGTTTACCACTACACCACCGGTGCCGTGTGCTGTGGAGCTTTTGGCAAGGCTTAAAATAATCTTAGCAATTCTGAAATCATATTAAGAAAGTGAGTAAGGCTTCTTGAAAATCCGAATCAGTTCTGACAAGCGTGGTGTACTCTATTAAATTCCGTACGTAATCTTTAAAGCCGGCATTACATCTCGAAATGAAAAGACCTAGAAAATTTCGTTGATCCACTCAGGCAATCAAATTTGGTGCTGCTAGAGGAAATTTGATCCAGATCGTTGGTCATTGTTCATGAAAGTTACTTTAGAAATCAGTTTAGAATTGGCAATGATAAAAGGTTTAACGACTGTATCGTTGATTATGAGTTCACCTAAAAATTGCTGTATTTATATATGTTTTATATTTTTGCACAATTTCATTTACATTGCATATTGACTATCACAATAGCCCATTACATCAGTATTCATTTGATTTTTCGTAGATTTGCCAGCTTTCGTCTTCTTGATGTTTTCGATGACATTTTCGTTCCGTCGATGGTTTTCTTACGTTACCCAGTGTTTTTTATGATGTGTCATCTGCTCCGCTGTCTTCTTCCGCAGCATTCCTTTCATCAAAGCCCAACATTTTCAATGGGCTTTATTTGCGGACAATTTGGAGGATTCATCGTCTCTTCCACAAATTTTACATTATTCTCTTCATACCAGTCCAAGGATGCCAAATCAGGCCAAAACAGTGTAGAACCTTCGAGTTTTCGGATTAGAGGCAGAATTTGTTTCAACAGGCATTACTTCCGGTACATTTCGGCATTTATATTTGCGGTAGTGAAAAAGGTGTCGTTTCATACCGCACTGGTAAATTGCTTGCCAAATCAACACCTATTTTCCAAATTTTTCGCAAAAATCGATTTCTAATTTTCATAGCGACAATCCCTTTTCAGTGCAGTACTTGTTCAACAATCGATTTTCGCATTGTTCCGCTTGAAGTAAAACTTAATGAAGGTTTTCGTTTGTTTACAAGGCAAGCAGCACATTGACACTAAACAGCTGTCAAAATAAGGCATAGTCTATTTCATACAGAACCTCAAAGGGGTACTCATAATTAACGATGCAGTCGTGGCCCACAACTTTATCAAAGACAGAAATCTTTTTAATGGTCAAAATGCCAATTTACAGCCTGATCAGAAAACTTAACTGGACACCAGCGCCGCGTAGCGAAAACATTATGAACGACTAGTCATCAGGCTAGCATCGACTTCGACCACTATCTTGTGATGGTCAAACTGCGCCCAAAACTTTCCGTCATCAACAATGAACGGCATCGACGACCGCCACGGTAGAACCTAGACCGACTGAAGAAACCGGATGTTGCCTCAGCATACGCCCAGAATCTTGAGGCAGCGTTGCCAGACGAAGGAGAGCTCGATGTGGCCCCTCTAGAGGACTGTTAGAGGACAGTTAAAGCAGCCATCAACGACGCAGCCGAAGGTACCTTCGGGCACGTGGAACGGAGTCGACGAACGAATGCTTCGACGAGGAGTGCAGAGCGATTCTGGAGGAGAAGAATGCAGCGTGGACGATAATGCTGCAGCAAGGAACCCAGCAGAACGTGGAACGTTATAAGCAGAAGCGGAAACAGCAGACCCGCGTCTTTCGGGAGAAAAAACGCCGCCTGGAAGAAGCGGAGTACGAGGAAATGGAACTGCTGTGCCGTTCCCAAGAAACACGGAAGTTCTACCAGAAGCTCAGCACATCCCGCAACGGCTTCGTGTCGCGAGCCGAAACCTGCAGGGGTAAAGATGGGAGCTTCCTGACGGACAGACGTGAGATGATCGAAAGGTGGAAGCAGCACTTCGATGAGCACGAGCGTGGAGAATGTAGGCATGGGAGACCAAGACAACGGAGGAAACGACTACGTCAGTGCAGCACAGGAAGGAAATGATCCAACTCCCACTCTAAGGGATGTTAAGGATGCCATCCACCAGCTCAAATCAAACAACGCAGCTGGTAAAGATGGTATCGCAGCTGAACTCATCAAGATGGGCCCAGAAAAGTTGGCCACCTGCTTGCAACGGATCATAGCCAGAATCTGGGAAACCCAACAGCTACCGGAGGAGTGGAAGGAAGGGGTTCTCTGCCCCATACATAAAAAAGGCGATCATTTGGAATGTGAAAACTTCAGAGCGATCACAATTCTGAATGTCGCCTAAAAAGTGCTATCCCAGATCATATTCCGTCGTCTGTCACCTAAAACGAATGAGTTCGTGGGAAGTTATCAAGCCGGTTTCATTGACGGCCGATAGACGACGAACCAGATCTTCACCGTAAGGCAAATCCTCCAGAAATGCCGTGAATACCAGGTCCCAACGCATCACCTGTCCATCGACTTCAAGGCGGCATACGGCAGTATCGACCGCACAGAGCTATGGAAAATTATGGACGAAAACGGCTTTCCTGGGAAGCGGATCAGACTCATCAAAGCAACGATGGACTGTGTGCAAAATTGCGTAAGGGTTTCGGGTGAACTATCCAGTTCATTCGAATCACGTCGGGCACTGCGACAAGGTGACGTACTCTCATGCTTACTATTCAACATCGCTCTGGAAGGTGTAATGCGACGAGCCGGGGTACGATTTTCACGAAATCTGGTCACTTTGTGTGCTTTGCGGACGACATGGACATTATCGCAAGAACATTTGGAACCCGCCTGAAACGCGAAGCAGCAAAGGTCGGACTGGTGGTGAATGCGTCGAAAACAAAGTACATGCACGACCGGATCGGCCTAGGAAGTAATGCCACGACAGACGGGGATACCTTCGAAGTGGTGGAGGAATTTGTCTACCTCGGATCCTTACTGACGGCTGACAACAATACGAGTCGTGAAATTCGAAGGCGAATCATCAGTGGAAGTCGTGCATACTACGAGCTCCAGAAGAAACTGCGGTCTAAATATAATCACCCCCACATCAAATGCACCATGTACAAAACGCTAATAAGACCGGTAGTCTTCTACGGACACGAGACATGGACCATGCTCGAGGAGGACCTGCAAGCACTCGCAGTCTTCGAGCGACTCGTGCTAAGGACGATCTTCGGCGATGTGCAGGAGAACGGTAAGCCGGAAGGATACGATGGGCAGGGCATATTGCAAGAATGCCGGACAGCAACCGTGCAAAGTTGGTGTTCGCTACTGATCCGGTGGGCACAAGAAGGCGTGGAGCGCAGAGAGCACGATGGGCGGACCTGGTGGAGCGTGATCTGGCGAGCATTGGGCGTGATCGAGGTTGAAGAGCGGCAGCCGCAAACCGAGTATTGTGGCGTACTATTGTTGATTATGTCTTATCCGAAATGTGACGTTGAATAAATAAATGCATCAATGTATGCAGTCATCAGAGAAAAGATCTTGTTCCACTGAACAACTTACCCGAAGACAACATCTTTCCAAATGGTCACGATCCTCAGATATGGCACCTTCGGGGAAAACATTAGCACACTAGCGCCACGTAGCGTGTCACCATTTGTTGATGTGCGAAGAAAACTTTTAAAAGGCTGTTTTTGTGGCTTCCATGCCAACTTCTTCCTACTGAATACAAATTTCATAAGCCAAATAGAGGCAGCATTCCATACTAAGGTGTGTTTGAGTACGATAAAAGAAAAAAAGCCTATTTTCAGTCGATTTATTTTTAACCGTTCCACCCTGTAGAAATGACATTTTTAGCATCAGATCACTTTTCTGACGTAGGACTACGTCTTTTGTTTTCAATAGAGGGGTACACGTTGTGAATACGAAAATTTGGAGCGTCACGAAATATGCTTAGGTTTTGAACGTTAACAACTAATGCGTTCATGACCGATTTTCAAAATTTTTGATCCAATCTATCTGGAATATTTCTACGCGTCAGTTTAATAATCATTTGTTGTATTGAATGACTGTCCCTACCAGTATCCCATCGTTTAACGAGCGAAACGTCGGATGACGATTTGAAGGATGCGTCGAAAGACTGTTCTTGCCTTGGTAGTGGTCATGATGAGGTAGAAACAATGCTGTTTTAGGGGGCGACCCCGGTGTGGTGGTTAACAACCATACTGCCCACGTCAAAGTTACCCCGGACAAGTGCACGAAAATACCCGACGAAGTAATTGGTTGGCCTGCAACGAAGATGAATCAGCCCATGGCTTACAAATCTCCGGGCCGCTGACTTTCCTCATGCGTCCGGTGAGCTCATGTTCCGTCATGGATGTCACTGTAAGGCCTATGAAGAATGTATGCTCGGTGCCTTTGAGGCGCAGGAATGATGTGATGCCTGCTGATTCGCCCTAGTCAATCGTGAAGAGAGCATCTTCATATTTCGGGAGAGCAATGCTGTCTCTCCCGAAGTTCGCCTGGACCTGTATTTTGCAACTCATGGTTCCGTTCGCCTGCTTCCGACATCCGTGTGCCATGCTCACTCCACCGTAGATCGTACGCTTCACCTTCGCCCGTTCAAAGACACCAAGGGCGCGTTGGTTCTCCTGGCAATGTCCATGTTTCGTGTGCCATAGAGAACTATCGGTACTAATTCTAATGTCTTAGCAGATGGATGGCTCCAGCGGTTCGTGACTCTGTTCGATCTTAGCGTCCTTCCGGGGTCCAAAGTAGGCACGATTTCTGAACCGATCTGAACTCGTGGTAGGGAGGCGAAGCCATTCTCGTGAAGGCCTCTTTCCTATATCTTGGTATTTTACTTTCAACACGCGTTATCCTGCCAGCGTCGTGACCTTAAGTCCCTAATGTGTGTATTCGCCATCGTCTAGTTACGTGCTACGTTGAAAGGTCTCCCAGTGAAGTCAAATGGTTGGACCAGACTTCCCGCAGGATCGTGCCGCTCATCTAAGATAGCCTCCTCGAATCACGCCTCCAATGCAATGTTAAACAACGAACATCGACAATCCGTTGCTGTATGACCCGAGATTTGAAGGGACTCGAGAGTGTCCCTGATACTCGAGACGACACACATCCTCTCGATCCATCGTTGCTTTGGCCAACCGCGTCAGTTTTCCAGAAATCCATGTTCTGCCATAGATGAGTTTTGATTGGTTGATAAATGACTGGACAATGTGTACCACTGGTGCTTCGCGTGCCTGTAGGCTCGTGTCCAGCCAACTCCTATCCCTACCTTCCTGTGATGCCGAGCTGGGGGTAAGAAAGGTAGTCATGTCGGAAAAAGATCGGGTCACGGTGGGACCTTGGCTGTATGTTGACAAGGAAGAGGGAGGGTAGGCGCGCTGCCCTCTTCAACGAGTGCAGTCTATCTGAGCGTCTGTTCTCACGTCAGAGGCAGGACTTGGCTGAACAGTGTCTTTGGAGCAGTGCTCCCTGCCTTGAGTCTACTGTCAATCTGGGAATCATGTTGCGCAATGATACCGCTTCACACTACCAATGGCTGTCCCTTGAGACCGACCTGGCTCAAACTGTTGCTGCTATAAGAATGGGTTGAAAGAAGAAGAAGAAATTCAATCAAGCACATCTTTTGTCGCAGGTGCACATGTGTTAGTTTTCTTAATACTGTCTTGATAACTGTTATAACTGTGATAGCTGTCTTGATGCCCATCCACCATGTTCAGCGCAGCAGCCACCTGGTCGTTGATGGTCAAGCCAACGATGCACGCTCCGTTTGCCTTCGCCTGGCAGACGTTGCACATGTGGCCGCCAGTTGACGCTTTTCCGTTACACTGCTGGGCGACCAGCTAAACAGCACCAAGGCTCCGGCGTTGCCAGCGGTTCACGGGCGGTACGGATTCGTCCTGTGGGTTGGTGATCAACAGCACCGTCGACCGCTTTTGCTGCCGCCAGCCAATCAGTAAGCCCTTCGCATTCACCACGAGTGTTTCGCCATCATCGGCAACTCGATTGATAATCAGCCAGTCTTGTTGAGAACGAAATATCCTGGCATCGTGAGACAATGGTCGCCTGGTCCAGAGTCGAACCCCAGGAGATGAGGCGTTCCACTTTGCTGCTGACCAGGTTCATCACCATGGACCATAACGCCCACACCACTGATGCTTGAAGCTACGTTGGCCTCGTCGTTGGTCTCTTCTGGCGGCAATCCGCTGCGAAGATTCCGTTCATAGAAGGCCGTGGCTTTAACGTACAGGGTTCAATCCTCCGATCGCTTCCAGGTCTGCCGAGTGCTGTGGATTAATGGATTCTTAGCTGGGAAAGGGTTTCAGATCCAATCTGGTTTCGGCCAACTCTTCACCTGCCTGGTTGAGCTGCCGGAGTGGAGTCTTCGAAAGGCACCAGATGACAACACATGGCGTTCAAACCTTCCGCCATTCTGAATCAATCTGCGTCCTAACCAGGTTCTGCGCCACCGAAGACATCATGGTGAAGAATTGCAGTGCTTACCTCATTTGCTTTGCAGTAATTTTGTCTCGAGCGGTCTCAAGTAATCATCACCCTAGCAAACAATGACTTCGCTGCCCTGTCCGTCTCGTGGATATCGTCTTTTTCGCGGCCTGCGCATTTGCCGCCGGTAAATCATCCGTCAACCACTCCATTTGTGGCTAAGTACATCCGTACCGGAAAACTCAGTTGTGAAATCCTGAACCTTCACTACAGATCTGGAATATTCTGAATACCGGATCGCTTGTAAAAGTACCCCCATAACCAGGGGCTTCCAACAAGTTTTGAAGTGGCAAGTAATCAGAATTACTTTTATTTCCACAAAGTAATCAAACAATTGTTGGTAATCACAAAAACCAGAATTGTCATTAGTCATTATAAGTAATCATAATTAATCATTAGTAATTATAACTAATTATTAGTAATCAAAGGTAATCTTTGATAAATTATCAGGAGTAATCCTTAGCAATCAAAACCAATCATAACTAATCATTAGTAATCATATGTAATCATTAAAAATTATAAATAATCAATGGTAATCAAACTAGTAAACAGTTGGAAACTGAATTAAATGACTTTCGATTTTAAACTTGTTCTTTAAGTTATATGTAATGTCAGAAATAATGCGCTGTATAGCGCCATCCGACCTGCTATGCAGTACACTACTTAAGACCAAGCTTCAGACACTATGTATCAGGGGTTTCAAAGCATTGATTACTTGTCACTTTCTAAATTACTCTGATTGCTCAGTGCACAGTGGTCCAGAATGCGGTTATCTGAAATACACGTTTTCAGCCTAAGTTTATACGTTTTGAGCAAAACAGTCTTCCCACAAAGTTGTTTCTAATAACAAAGGCGCTTCTTTTGGTATCAATAAAAACTAAGGTTGTTCTTATTTTCAGAGAAATCAAAAATCTAGCTTCTTATTTGCAGAAATAAGGGATACATAATTTGGAAAAGTTTTAGAATAAATGATTTCAAAGACTTTCATGGTTTGATTTTTTCTTTGCATCTTGATATGACCGAATTAGGTATTTTTTCCCATGTATGGCTTGGGATGTCTCTATAGAAATCAGTTATTTTGTTGTAACTTTTCTATTTCAGCCTTGATATTAAAAACAACTTTGAGCAAGAACTGCTCTAAAACTTCAAACTTAGGCTGACTTTCTCAGATAAATCCGCATTCTGGACACTATGCAGTGATAACTAAGGTTATTGAAGTTACTGATGATTACTTATGATTACTTATGATTATTCGTGATTATTCATGATTTCTTATCATTAATTGATGATTGCTTGCTTGATTGTTGATTACGCAGTGATCCTACAATATTATTGTGATTACGAGATGATTACTTGTGACTTTTCAGGTTATGTTCTAGGTTTCAACAGCTCATTCTGTGTGATTTTTCCTAGTCAAGATTTTCGTTGGGTGCGAAATAAACCATTGACCACCCTGGTCATGATTTCTACGATTCAGTATTCCGCGGTGTTTCATGCTAATGATTATTTTAGGTCGGAAATAAACAGTTGAACAGCCTGGTCATCGGTGGCCCTCAAAATGTCTTCAGAGATATCCGTGTTATAGAACAAATCAAATTTCAAATCAAAACTATTAGTTCGATGGCACAACCTTCGTGATTTTTCATACTCATTACGATGTTATCACTGAAATGGATCATTGACTACCACTAGTGCTCTAGGGGTCACCAGATTGTCCTTCAAATAAACTCGTGTTACGAGACAATTAATGTTAAATACCAAAACCAGCGTTTGATAGCTCAATCTTCGTGATTCGTGAGTACATCATTTGCGCATTCACCTTGAAACTTAAAAACAACTTTAAAATTTCTGCCTTTTGGTTTGACGGTTTGACACTTGACGACTAACACCGTGAATAAAGATAACCTAAATAGTCATGTAAATAACCCTTTTTTTGGTAGCAATGCCCAATTTGAGGGAAGTAATCGAGAATCACGTATGTTATCATAAGTAATCATCAAGTTATCATAAGTAACCATGAGTTATCATAAATAATCATCTGTAATCACAATAACCTTAGAAGTCACTGAGAAATCAATTAATTACGTAAGTAAAGCTTGCTTCAGATAAAATTGGAACAAAAACAATTGCCTGTTTTTTCGTTATTTATTATTGAATTCAAGATCTTTTTTTATGCAAATCTAGCGTTTTCTTCAAACTTTTAAGAAAAATACGGATAAAATTATTCATCACGGATTTCGAAGGAATTCTCGAATTTTTCCTGTAACACGGCTCGTTAGGCGGCGCACGCATTCTTCGTCCATCGTTTTAGCTATCTTATTCCACCAGGTCTTCTTCTGATTGATGTCTTTGACAACCTTCCCTTTGCCTTAAGTCTCTTCTTCATGATTGCCCAGTGTTTCTCAATGGGTGGAACTGGGGGCGGTTGGGTGGGTTCGGGTTTTCGGAATAACCTGGACCCCTTTCTCTACATACCATTCTTGAACGACTTTGCTGTAATGACGGCTTGCCAAATCTGGCCAAAACATTACAGGATGGTCGTGGGATCGAATGAACGGCAAAATTCGTTTTTGGAGACACTCTTTTCGGCATAGTTCCGACGTCATTGTCTTATTTGTAACGAAAACTTTCGTTTTTGCCACAACTGCAAATGCCCTGCCAAATCATGATTTTCGTTGCAAATTTGTCGGCAAAAACAAATTCAGTTGGCTGGAACATCCCTCGAGCCGTTGCCAAGTAAAATGTTGACGCTGGGATTTGCCCGAAGTCAGCCTTGACATAGGTTTCATCGTCCATCAGAAGACACCCGTCGAACTTGGTCAGCACCTGGTCGTATAGCTTCCGAGCACGGATTTTGGCCACACTATTCTGTTTTATGGTCCGATTTGGCTGTTTGCTAGCTCGATACGACTTGATTCCTTCCCGGAGTCGAGGTTCTCCTCACGGTACTATGGGCAGCACCGAATTTTCTGGCCAAATCACGGTCAGACAGATTGGGATTCCTCTTAATCGTCTTCAAAATCTTACCACGCAGTTTCGGTCGACAGTTCCACTCCGACGATTGGCTGAGGCTTCCGAATCGTCGTCAATGTTTCCTTATACCGTTTGATAACGCGCCATACGGTGTTTCTGGGCAATTTCAGCTGTTTAGCTAGCCTAGATGCAGACCACAATGGATTTTCCAAATAACTGTGCTCAATTTTTTCCTTTCTTTCGGCTTCCATGTTGATTGTTTACAAAGTACAGTCGATTTGCGGAATGTCAAAAATACATTCGTGAAGTTGACAAAATTTCCGACACGTGGGCGCCAAGAACTTCCAAATCCGTCCACCAGGAGCGCCACGATATGAGCAAAAGTTTGTTCCAATTCTAAATGAAGCAAGCCTTAGTCATACAGTATTCATTAAATAACCATGTGGGATCATGAGTTATCACGAATAATGCATGAGTAATCGCGGGCAATCATCGGAGATAATTCTCAAGGATCTTGGAAGAAAGACGACTGGAATTGACGATTGTGAAAACTATCGAACTTCCCGTTTATTAAAGATCAATACGCTTTGTTTGCTTAGGGTCAGGGTTGGAAGCACTTCTGTCAGAAACATAAGGTTGCTCAGACTGGTTGACTACACTTCAACAACACGTCCGCATGAAGAAGTTGCTCAGCTTACCTTGCCTTACAAATCAGACGGACAGTCCGAAGGTCGCCTTCTGCTTGATCGATCGACCTTGCTCGTTGCCCGCCTCTGCTTCTTGTACCCGTCGGTTCATTTTCGAGAATCATTTTAACAAGGCTGTCGTCTGACAATTCTTTGCGCATGCCCAGCCCATCGTAGTCGACCGATTTTAGCGATGTGTACCATGGGAGGTTCTCCCAGCAACTGGTGCAATTCGTGGTTCACTCGCCTCCTCCAGGTTCCGTCTTCCATCTGCACTCCACCGTAGATGGTACGCAACACCTTCCGTTCAAAGACTCCAAGGGCGCGTTGGTCCTCCACTAGCAATGTCCATGTTTCGTGGCCGTAGAGAACTACCGCACTGTGGGACGAAACGCCAAAAACACGAACTTTTTACAATAACTCGTAAAAACGTATTCTTAACATTTTGGTGTCTTCAGATGAAAATTTTCAAAAAATACAACGCATTTAAAAAAGACAGATTTTAGTTCGCAGCTTCACCACAGGCGCCGCTGCAAACTTGATTTTTTTTAAATGAAGAGATAGAGAGTTAGTGTCTTCAGCAAAGTTGTAGATAATTTTAATACAAACAACATTGCTGAAAACATCAACCTTCTATCTGGTCACTGTGCCGAGGTACGTGTTTTTTAAAATGGCGGGCCTTGGAAACTAGTTTTTTGTGATTATATAATAAATGTGCAGTTTTAGGTAAAAATAATGTTCTGCAAAGTTGTACAAAAAATCAAAATACACATTTTTTCTATACTCACCTTACGTCTAAAACCTTTATGGGAGAAGTTATAGTAGTTTTATTGTGAAAAATATACGTTTTTCATAGCCCTTTAGCTGGCGGGGATGCAAGTGGATGCACATGAAACCTCATAGGGTTCAAAATATAGGATGTATTATAGCATATTATGTTGGTTTCATGTGTATCCATGATTATCCCCAAGGGTGAACCTGTGTTCTATGAAGTAGCGAATATACCATTAAAACTATCATAAATGCTAATACTCCCAATTTAGAACCCTATTATCGTGAAGAAACTGATCTAATTCTAGTATTTTTATTATTTATTAAACATTATTCGAAACACGCTACTATTCAGGACCGATTCAAGGAAATTATTTACCTATATAAAGAAAAACATTTTTCAACCAATCAAAAAAGTTCTCAATGTTGTTCAGAAAAGTCATGGTCACAGTAGTCATTGCTCAAATGAGTGAAAAAGTGAATGATTCTTAGTCTGTATAACAATGGTTTATTAATGCGTATTCAAAAATGAAACTTGATTCATTCAGAGCTCAATTTTTATAGATCTTTAGTCTTGATCTTCATCACTGCTTTCTTCCTCAAATTGATCTTTGAAAACCATCAGATCTTTAGCGTCCTCAGAGAGTTCCATGTCAGGCTTGGAACAATCATTTCTCAAGCTTGTAATGTACGGATCAGAAGATTCTAGGAGCCGGTGCAGTAAATCTAGATTCACAGCTGTTCTGGATTGTTTTCTGGTATGATCCCTTCGATACCTGTATTTAAATTATGGAAGAAATAAAGGTATTTTTGCAAATAATAATAGTTTACCTCTTTATATCCTTGTTCCGACTTTCCTGCGCTTCTTCTGATAATTCGCCGATCGGAACCAAGAAATGTTCGATCACATGAGCACCATGGATCAAAACTTTGTGAACAGTCACCGGCATGTAGTACCAACCGTATTGTTTCACAAGCTTCTTCGCTGTTTCCCGACAGTAATCGTCAAATTTCTGCACGTTGATTTCCATGCCCGATGCCAGGGTTTCCAGAATGATGGCACACCGTTGTATAAGTTCCAAGTTCACCTTGGTTACTTCGGCCGACTGCTCCGGGTTTTGAAAAAATCTACGGGCGGTATTCCCATCATTGGAAGTGCCTGCTCCTCCTGCACGAGGTTGATCCACAATGAGCCCCATCTCAGTTCTGAATTTTTGTTGGATCTGCTTCTTGTTTTCCTTTACGATAGCCACAAGCTCACTGGGGACTCTCCATTTCTTCACTGGTAATTTGTATGCCAAATGTAAGAAAAACTCATAAAAAGTTTATCTTCGCGTGCAACGGTGATAGACCGTATTGAAACGCGCTTGTAACAAGGTGGAGGATACAGTGGTGGTAGATGCGATTCAAGTTATTCATTTCAGTTGGTGTTGCTTTGCAGATGTAACACCTTTGCGTTAATGTTGTGGACGTCATCGAATTGATAGCTTTTCCGTCTACCATGGTCAAGTACATGTTGAATTGTACTTTGACCGTTCTTCCATGTATGTCAAAGACGAGTGGAGTAAGTTTGTCAATCTGCTCAACGATGTACTCTTTTTCTTGTACTGTTACTGAAACAGTCTCGTTTACATACTGGAATCTGATTGGCCTGCATAGTCGGGTAGAAGAAGGACGTTTATTCAGGAACAGTACTTTTCCGTTCGATACAGCTTTTATCGGCACCATTGATGTCACGAACACACTTTTGTCGGAAAATGTACCATCATCTTCTTGAAATTTCATTTTGTACTCGCTGAGGCCTGAAGTCCCATCGAAACCCCATTTCACGGTCAACACTACGCTCAGTAGTTCCTCATCCGTGAAATTGTCCAACAATTCTACGTTCGCCTCCACTATCCTTCGCGCAGTGTGTGACAGCAAAGGCTCAAGTTTGACCTCTGCAGATGTCTCAGTTACTATTAAGACACTTTTCTCCGGATAGCAACTTTTTTTCGCCTCTGTTATCTTGTAGTATGACGGGTAGAGGGCTGCATTCCTTCTAATTGACCCCATCCGCAACTGAAAATACTGATTTTTTGTCAAATTCAAATCAAGTATCAACGCCAATGCTTCTGCTTTGGAGTATGGTTTGAGAGCTTGACATGCTGAGCGATTAGCTGTTAGCAATTCCGTTGCTTTTAATACATAGCCCTGCGTTACAGCTTTTACGACGGTAGCAGCATCCTTCTTTCCATCCTCCCTTAGTTTCATTTGAGTAGCGTAAGCTAGTTCATCCGCTTGGTACTGTGCTCTCAACTCAGCTGTTTTTCGGCGCTTGAGAATTTCACTACTTTCTTCGAAGGACAGTGGTTTTCTGCCGCACTTGCCTTTTGAAGATGAAGTTGGAATTAAATTTATAATATTAGGTTGCAACTTGAACGGGCTATTGAAGTATTCAGTCTGGCAGATACGGTGATCATTTCGGTAATGTTTAAGCCAAAGTTTTTGGAAGTACTTGCACAGAGAAGAAACAGAACTACGAACTTCTGTAGCAACCTCTTCTATACTATCCGGCTGGATTCCGTAAGACGAAAAAACTTTCTCACATACCAAATTCAATTTTTCTTTCTGTTCTCCATCGCAGTTTTTCCATATTAAATAGAGCTTTTTTTTATCAATCCCATCTGCAATATTAATAAGAGAAGCATACATTTCTCGACTCAACAAATTTTCTGTACCAGTAATATTGCGCATTGCGCACTGCATAAGTGCGACTATAAGTGCGTAAATGCTAATAAAAGTACGCTTTTAGCGAATAAGTGCTAGGAAGACTCCAAGACGACTCATCGTAAAAACCCATTTTTATAAGCGATTCCGCACTTATGATGAGATCAGTTAGAAATGTAAAATACAATACAAACTCATTATCCATGTGAGGACTGAAATCAAGACAACTTTATCGATTTTTCATTACCTGTTATGTCAGACATTTTCTGTACTTGAAACGCACTTTTATCAACACACAGTTTGAACGGTTTGCACTTTTTCACCTCATTACTCGCGATCCACAATCCACAGAAAAGTAAACTCTTTCGGCTGTAGAAAAAAAAAACATTTGACAGGTGCGTATGAGTGTGTGTTGGTGTGAGTGCAAGTGCATGAATAGAAGTAAGAGAGGATGAAGTGAAGTTTTTAAGAGTATTGTCATAAGAGCGCGTGGGCCTTGGTATCTGCACAACTCAATAGCAACAGTTACGCATAAAATTATAAAAATATACAAAACATACATGTTTTTACACGATTATAGGGTTCTAAATTGGGAGTATTAGCATTTATGATAGTTTTAATGGTATATTCGCTACTTCATAGAACACAGGTTCACCCTTGGGGATAATCATGGATACACATGAAACCAACATAATATGCTATAATACATCCTATATTTTGAACCCTATGAGGTTTCATGTGCATCCACTTGCATCCCCGCCAGCTAAAGGGCTATGAAAAACGTATATTTTTCACAATAAAACTACTATAACTTCTCCCATAAAGGTTTTAGACGTAAGGTGAGTATAGAAAAAATGTGTATTTTGATTTTTTGTACAACTTTGCAGAACATTATTTTTACCTAAAACTGCACATTTATTATATAATCACAAAAAACTAGTTTCCAAGGCCCGCCATTTTAAAAAACACGTACCTCGGCACAGTGACCAGATAGAAGGTTGATGTTTTCAGCAATGTTGTTTGTATTAAAATTATCTACAACTTTGCTGAAGACACTAACTCTCTATCTCTTCATTTAAAAAAAATCAAGTTTGCAGCGGCGCCTGTGGTGAAGCTGCGAACTAAAATCTGTCTTTTTTAAATGCGTTGTATTTTTTGAAAATTTTCATCTGAAGACACCAAAATGTTAAGAATACGTTTTTACGAGTTATTGTAAAAAGTTCGTGTTTTTGGCGTTTCGTCCCACAGTGTACCGGTCTTATTAATGTCTTGTAGATGGTCAACTTTGTGGTTCGACGAACTTTGTTCGATCTTAGCGTCCTTCGGAGTCCAAAGTAGGCACGATTGCCAACCATAATGCGCCTTTATATTTCTCTGCTGGTGTCGTTATCGGCGATCACCAATAAGCCCAGATACACGAATTCGTCTACTACGTCGATTTCATCACCGTCAATCTGAACTCGTGGTAGGAGGCTAACATTGTCTTCTCGTGAGCCTCTCCCCTTCATGTATATTGTTTTCAACGCATTAATCACAAGCCTAATCCTACCAGTTTCAGGCTTAAATCTGCTGTACGGCGTCAGCGAAGCCAAATAGTTGGACAGCCAAGGCCATCTGTGTTTGAACAGTAAGGCAATCCATAAAAAGTGGTTGAAGTGGCTGCTGGTAGAATACATCTTTCCTGTGAAGTGCGACGTCGTGATCGTATTGGATCACGAGACCTACTTAACGCTGGACAGCAACGATTGGCAGGAGTTTGGGTACGATACGTACCAACCGAAAAGTTTGACATCAAATGTACCCCTCACACCAAGATCCCGACGAAGGCCCTTCTGTGGCTGACGATCAACGTGAAAGGAATGTACAAATCGTTGTGCTTGCCTTCGGGCTTGCGGTAAAAGGGAGGTAGACAATACGAAGAGCCAAGTGAGTCATTTGGCTGGACCTGGCCACGAATAGTTATGACAAGAGATCACTGGAGAAGATCGTTGTACCGAAGACCGCCAACCTCGCAATGGTCCCCTGCTGCGACCGCTACAAAATTTTCAGGTGAACCTCAAACGGAGGAATCTACTGCAATCATTTCGTGGCCCAAAACAGACGAGCAACCAATCGCCAAAGTCACGATAGAACTTAAGAACATGCCGACATCCATCTTTTCATCGGCCGTGGCTAAGGTCCCGGCCAACTGCGTCGAAGCATTTCTGTAGAAGGACTAGTAAACATGGTAAATAATATATCTTTTGTTGTTTTGCCCTTCATCGCCATGTGAAATTTGTCCGTTATCTGTCCAATGTCCCAAGCAAAATTTAGAAAACAGAAAAATTCAATTAAATTTGCTAAATTTGAAATGTTGGTAGAATACTTCCAAAAAGTTTGGAGGATTTCAGAGTGTTTTGAAAGAAGCAACTTCAGAGGATTTTCAGAAAATTATCCGGGAGATCTTATCTTCAATTCAACGGTACTTGTTGTAATATTCAGAAAATTTAAACACTATTTCCAAAAGGTTAGATGAAAACTGTATAGAAATTCTACTGAATACTCATGTTTAAAGATGGTAGAAAACTTTATAGATGTTTGGATTTTTGAGAAGCAACTCTTGACAGCTTCGAAGGCAACTAAACGGCAAGAGATCAGGAATTGAAGAGTTGATGGACAGGAAAAAATTTGGCACATATAATGAATCCTAGAAAGTGTAAGCTGTTAAGTGGAATACTTGTAACTAGAAATGAGAAGACAAATTAGTCTTTTCCATTTAATTCCAACTACCTAACTACATTGTGCCGACTTCTACAGTGTTGTGTACCAATAACTCGTCTTATTAGTACACGACACTAAAGAAGTCTGCACATTTTAGACGAAATACGCGTATCTCTCAAGATAAGCAATAAAGGTAGTTGGAATGAAATGGAAAATACTAATTTTTCTTCTCATTTCTAGTGGTACATATAGTTTTAATTCATTCATACATTCTTAAAAGAAGTTTGGACTCATCTCCGAATGGAGGCTAGGAAATTTCGAATAAAGCTCGAAGTGGGAAGTTTGAAAATAATGAACAAATGGTAGACGGAAGTTTGGAGCAGCTTTGAGTGAAATGTTCATATGTCGAGAACGTGTTTCTGGACAAAGTTGAATTACGCCGAACAGTACTTGGTGAGACCATTCCTATTAGCGAAAATATGTTCAAGGACATTTTTAACCCACAGATGCTTTGTTTGCGATGCCAATATAAGGCAAAAACTTTGAAGACTTTCAACTGAATACTCAGCTTTGAAGAAGGTTGAAAACTACACTGATGTTTGTGGTGAGTTTCAGAAAATTTATAAGAAATTTTGCGAAGCAATTCTTGATAAGTTCTGAGGAAACTAAACGGCAGGCGCACATAAGTTGAGGGGCAGGAAAGATTATGGTATATATAGTTTTAGGTAATTCAATTATTCTTGAGAAAAGTTTGGACTCAACTTTGAAGAGAGAAAATGAAATTTCGAAAAGAATTCGAGAAAGGAGGCCCGAAAAGGATGAGCAAACAAAGTTCATAGTTGGTTTAACATTTTCCAACGCGAACATATTTCTTAAAAATAAAAGTTGAATTGCATCCATTCGGGAAACCATGTTCAAGCACATTGCTAGTTACAACTGCTTTGTTTTGAGATGCCAATATGAGGCGAAAACTTTTAATAATTCCAACTGAATACGCATGTTTGCAGATGGTTGAAAACTACACTCTTAGAAAAAATCGCGTAAACTTAAGTCTTCTTGGATGCACTTATAGGAGCGGCCCGTTGGACCGAATTTTGAGTCTGTTGTTAAATTTACAAGACCATAAAACCGGGAATGATAAATTACGTGACATAAGTTGAAGTACACAAAACTACATTTTCCAAATGCTGATACTGGTAATGCAAGTACCTACTTCTTGATGCTACACTCTTAAATTGTCTATTTATTATTACAGCATTAGACCTATTTTTAACTCAGTCGGTTCCACGCCTCACAACAAGTCACAAGTTCAAATTCATTTATTTCCGTGATAGATTACTTCATGTTATGCATGGTATGAATAATAGGTCGAATTTTATAAAAGGTGTTTCGATAAAAATTTGGTCGACTTAAACTTGACGCATTTCCTTTCATCGTGCATTACAAAGTTTTGCACACCCCTCATTTTGAAGATGTGTGCGTGTAGCATCATGCCTCTATTTTGATTTTGAGATTAGCACTCCAGTTATCAAAATGTTGTCGAAGGAAGAGAAGCAATGTATCAAAATTTTACATTACGAAAACCCAAACTACTCTCACGCCAAGTTGGCGAAATTGTTGAGTGTGGCTAAATTAACTGTTACCAACGTATTACGAGTGTTCGGTGAACGATTGTCGAATGTCTGGATCGGAGGGAAATCGAAAGCCGGAAGCAACAGCGACGACAAAAAGAGTTGCCCGCTGTTTCGAGCAGAAACCCAACCTCTCCGTCCGAGATGTCGCAAAGAAGCTGGGAGAGTTTGCAATGAAATATTTGGTGTGGCAGTCCATCTGTACCTGTGGCTTGAAGAGCAACGTTTACATTGCGACCGGAACCGTCAACCAGGAAATTTATCTGAGAGAGTGCCTACAAAAACGTCTACTGTCTTGCCTGAAGCGACACAATTGTTTCATTCTCCAGATTTGGCATCTTGCCATTACGGAAAAAAGGCCATGTTGTCAACAACAAGTGGTGCCCAAAGACAAGAACCTTCCCAACACGCCAGAGCTCCGCCTAATCGAACAATATTGGGTCATCGTCAAGCGAAACCTTAAGAAGACCAAAAAGCTGTTGTGAGCGATAAACAGTTCAAGGCAAACTGGCGTTCTGCGGCGAATAAAGTGGACAAGGAGACTGTACAAAATGTTATGGCAGGTGTTAAACGAAAAAAACGGCAATTCGCTTACGGTAAAAAGGAAGCTTAGCTGAATAATTCTCCTGTATCCTGTATTAACTGAACATGAAAAAGAAAAAGAATTTGACTTATTAATAAAAACTTTGATCGACTCACACACATTACTGTTTGACCAAATTTTGATCGGAACACTCTTTAGTTCGTGAGCTGTCGCATACACGTGCATACACGTGAAGTTTTGTACAACGTCCAATCAAAAGATACCTGGCGACCGGAAGTACCGAAAAACGGGGGCCATCTAGCTACTGTGGTAAAGATCGTTAAGAGGTGCCTTAAGAGAAATCCTCGACGTAGTGCCACTAAATTGGCGGAGGATCTCAGTGTATCGGAACGATGTCTCCGTAAAATGATACACTTAGACCAAGACCTTTCGGTGAGGCAGAAACATGAACGGGTAAAAAAAGCGAAGACGCTGCTGAAGAGGGCCGCGCAAGGAAGGTTGGAGAACATCTTGTTCACCGATGAGAAACTCTTCGCCGTACAACCGATCGTGAATAAGCCGGACGACAGAGTTTGTTTGCCAGAAAGATCACGAACCCATGTCGACGTTCTGACGGCCACCAGGCGACAGAAACCTCCGTCGGTGATGGTTTGGGCTGGAATCACTTATGATGGCCGGACTCTGCTCATTTTGGTCAACCAAAATACATATCGGGAACTAGTTCTACATAAAGCCGTCGAACCATGGGCACGTCGTCATTTTGGTTCCAGGGATTCGGGTTTTCAACAGGACTCGGCGCTGGCTCACAAACCCAACTCTGGATAGCGAAATATTTTTCAGGGTTCATTTTGAGCTCCAAGTGGTCGGCGAGTTCGCCGGACCTGAACCCTGTGGACTTCGCTGTCTGGCGTATGTTGGAGACTGCGCTAGGAAACCATGAAGTGACATCTGCCGGCAGCCTGATATAAAGTAGCACTAGAACACCTGCGGGCCTCATGTGTTCCTCCATCGTCTGTGGCGAGTGGTTTAACTCAAAGGCGAACCAGTTGAACTTGACCAGTGCCTTTTTAAAAGGTAATTTGTGCTCAAGTGAAGTGGAATGAATTAAAAATAAAATATTTTTGTTTTGATCAAATTATCTGTTTGTTTCAATGTAGCCCTTCAAATGCCGGACCGTGTAGACCCGGTAGATCAAATTGAAGACACTATTTTGTCCTCCTGCACAAGATTGATATGTGAAACTGTGAGTCGGGCAAAATGGTGCACTCAAAATGTTCTGCCAGAGCGTAACTGGCACCATACGATTACTGGAACTTCTTCAGTTCGGATTGCGTATTTCCAACAACCAAGTGACAGACAAGAAATTTCAGAAACATTTTGTGGAAGGGTAAAAAGCGCTAAATGGGATTCTTTATCGTGATTTTCCTTCAACGGGAACCGATTCATTCACCCACTTTGTTCTTCAGTTAGCAGCAGAAAATAACTTTGGTTTCGGATCTCTTTCTACCCACTGTGCGATGAGTGACTCCACTGTTTAAGAAGCAGATTGGAGCAGTTCCTGGCAAAACTGGCCATAAAATGTCGAAATTTGATACGAGCCGCTTGGATTCAGACGAAATTTCGTAAACATGTTCAGTATACAGGTAAACCTCGATAGTACGTACATCAACTTACTCACTTCAAATCGCAATTGCATAAAAACTACAGATTGATCTAAAAGCTAATACAATCAAAAGAAAGAGCGGAAGACTGTTCTTTCTTATGGGTATATTAGATTTCCGATACAACCAGTAGTTGTTATGCAATGGAGATTTGAAGTGAGCAAGTTGATGTACGTACTATCGAGGTATACCTGTAACAGAATACGTATTTTGACATAAGGATATATTATATGGAGTCAGGAGTAACTTTTGAGAAGTGCTTATGTGTTTTTTATGCAACAGGTTTAGGAAAACAGTAACTCGGAAATCAAATAGTAATATTTGATAATAGTAACTTTTGGAAGATTTTCACAAAATTAATTTATGTGTATCAAAAGTACTTTTCAACGCCAAAATATGATTCTACATCATATTTCTAATCGAAATGTTTATATGAATGATCTCCTTAAAGGTGGCCGTTTTTGAGATATTTTGAATTCAATTTCATAAGTGGCTAAAAACTCAAATGCAAATCAGTTCGGTAGTGTATACGACATGAGTTGCGAAACTGTAACGAAGTATTTAGAGCTACTTTACATTGCATGTCAACAAACTTTTGAATCAATGCTTCGGTTAAACAACATTTTTCGGATGAACCTTTTCTATTGCTGTTGGGAAACGGTCTACGGTTTCGTATTCCTTTCATGTTTCACAAAATGAGGTTCACAAACTGATTATTGATTGTCGAAAGTTTAAATAGAGCCATACATCAGTTACCATGACATAATTGTACATACCGTAAAACGGGGTGACTTCGATCACTTTTTGAACTATTTCTTGAAAGTTTCTATGATAATTATCTCTTAAATTTTGTTTTACATTTTTAAAACCAGTAGTATAACACTACACAGAAATTTTAAAAATTTATTATGTCAGATGAACTTTAAAACGATTGTTTAATTCCCGCGGCCAATTTTCAATAATGGGTTGACTTCGATCAAAATCAATTTTATCCATTTGAACACCAAATTTTTATGCTAACCGTTTGATGCAGATGTCTTCCGAATAGCACAGGATGGGGCATTCCCCAAAGGGAACGTTCATTAATTATGTCACGCAAAAAAGGACCATTTTCAAATCCTTCCCCCTTTGTCATGTTTTTTTTATGGACCTTAAATTTTGTGTACAGATTATCACAATTCCCAAAGCTCCCTTCCATTAAAAGCATGACATAATTTATAAGCGACCCATCCATTGCTATTTTTCAGTAGTTCAGCATCATATTAGACAAACAGAAATAACTCACTCATGTCGTTTTTAATTCGGTACTACACCGGTGTAAGAACGCCAACACTGCCGTGAATCGAATCGCATCGCAATCGTTTCACACCGTTTCTCCAACACAGAACAAAACAAAACAAACCCTTTGACAGATTAGAAGGTAGTACAACACTTCGAGAAGGTTGTTCGGTTTATACGTTTGCTCTTAATTTTCGATCAAAATATTCTTTTTTATTCATTAATTTGTATATGCATACAGGGCAACACATAGGGCATTTGATGTAAAATCATATTTTGGCTTTGAAAAGTGCTTTTGACGGTGATGATGATGATGAGATACTACCATCTATTGTAGCAAGGTAACTTTCCATAGCAGTGGAATAATCTGAAAAACGATTTGATCAGGATTCTATTGTTGTTTGTGATCATCAAGCTCCTGTATGAAGGGCCAAAAACGTTTGGGCGAGCCCGTAAGCAGAGACATTTACACGAAACCCGCGAATATAGGGAAGAGAATCTCCTTCCAAAAGCAAGTTCACACCCACAGTATTAGAATCAAAATTACCGAGCGTCTTTTCCTATACCTCAAATTCCGACAAGAAGTGTTCTGTTTGCGCATGGATCCACAGCGTTCTCTCGGCTAACACCAACTCTTGCTGTGTCAACGCTCCCAACATCTTCGCTTCGCTTCGACGAGATCGTTGTGCATTCTGCACGAATCGATGCACGTACGCCATTGTACGAAGCAACTTTTCCCATTTGCTGAACCTGGCTACGTCCACCAGCGACGTTTGCACATCTTTGTGAAGGTTGCATGCCACCAGCTCCTCCGACGTAGGGTCAATCTGATCATCACAACTGGGCCAGAAAGAATTTCGCCGATCCTGAACCCTACGAATTGATGATACCGCCGTTGATCCGACCGAATCCAAGCGAGAACGGTGTTAGAATCAGACCACAGAACCCGCTTCGCCACCGGGAGACCGTGCATGGAAATCACACTACTGAGCATTCGGGACCCGAGAACGGCAGCCTGCAGTTCGAGTCTAGGAATCGTCATCATCTTCAACGGCGCTACTCTAGATTTCGCTGCTACCAGACTAACTGCGGGACCATCTAAGGTTTTCACCCGAAAGTACGCTACGCATGCGTATGCAGACTGGCTTGCATCGACGAACACGTGGCCCTGTAGCTTGGAATAGCTGATGTCTATTGCACCGCTGAAGTAGCAACGTGGAATACGAAGGGTACTCAATTCGGGAATAAGATTGGTCCACTGCTTCCACTGCATCCAAATCTGCTCGTTGACTGTGTCATCCCATCCAATACCAGTAGACCATATATCCTGCATCAGAATGCGCCCGTGGCTCAGAAAGAACGCAATAAGTCCCAGCGGATCGAAAAAGCTCATGACTGTTCGTAAGACTTCTCGCTTCGTGGGAACATGCGAAGGATCGAGAACGTATTTTAGATTTTCTCGCAGGAACACCGTAAATGTAAAAGTGTCACTACCAGCTATCCACTTCATGCCCAGCACGGATTCGATCCGCTCATTCTTCTCGACACTGATACTTTTCTCCGCTTCCAATGATTCGTCGCCAACTCGTGCTGCTATCGTCGGATTGTTGGACAAGTAGTTCTTGATTTCAAATCCACCTTTAGCGTGGATGGCCTTCACCTACCGCCCTATCTTCACTGTCTCCTCAACTGTTGGTCTGAAATTGGTCTTCGAAATCCTTTGCGTTCAGATTCTTTATATACTGTGCGCTGCTCAGTGAACAGACAGCACCGAATATGGCTACATCCATTACGTAAGTCACTGGTTGTTGCGTTGGGTGATCTCTGAACAGGAATCTCTGGAACTGACGATCTTGAAGCCGGATGGAAAATCGATGGAACATTTCCTTGATGTCACCGGTTAGGGCGTATTGGTATAAACGAAAACTACCAAGGACCGTAGGTAGAGATGTCAGGAAATCTGGACCTTTCAACAGAGCAGAGTTCAGGGAGACTCCATTGACTGTTGCTGCCGCATCCCATATCATCCTTAGCTTGTTTGGTTTTCTCGGGTTCAGGACTAATCCCAATGGTAGGTACCAGCACTAGTCTGAGCTGGTAGTAGAAAGTTCATACTGCGTCGCCTTGTGAGCATATCTCTTTGCCTCGTAGTCTCGGACATGCTGTCTGACCCGCTCGTACAATGCTGGATCCTTGTTAAGTCGTCTTTCCAAAGAACATAGCCGTTTATACGCCATGCCATGGCTGTTTGGGAACCTAACAACGTCCATCTTCCAGAGTAGAACCGTCTCGAACGATCCACCTACTCTTTTTGTTGTTGTGTCCAGCAGCATTTTCGCTCGTTTATCTTCCTCGGACTCCAAGACGATAGTAGGAGGCTGTACACCGATGTTATCCAGCGTAATATATTCGCGAACCAATTGGTTGAGTTCTTGCTCCGGATTGGTCCATCCTCCAAAATGAAGCCCACATATGGCGGTTGATGTTGATGTTGAAGCACATCCGTAAATGCTCCATCCGAGGCGAGTCTTCGCGGCTATCGGGTCTACCCACTTCCCTTCTCTTATTTTCAGCGGCACGGTGAGCTTCAAATTGTCAAGACCAATCAGAAGCTTTGGCGACACCCTCTCGTAGCTTTGAATTGGTAGACCACTTAAATGAGGATATTGGTTAAACATTTCCTCATATTTTACTGTTTGTGACAGAATTAACAGCGCACAAACTGTCCTAGCGTTGGTTAGTTAGTTCTGCTTCAAGGATCCTCTATCAGAAATCATAGTACTGATTCGTCGTGACTTTGGTTCACAGCGCTTGATATTTCCAGTCCACTGCAAGTTTAGAGGTTCCGTTGTTCCTGTAATCCCAAGCTGCTTGGCGACCGCATCTTCCAGCAACGTAATTTTCGACCCTTCATCCACAAATGCGTAGACGATCACCTCGCAATCCTTTCCGTACAATGTCACAGGAATAATCCGAAACAAAGGCCCTTTACTCGCTGCCGACTCGCTTAGATGATTCGTTGAAACTGCTGAGTGAACAACTGCCGATGGAGAATGTAACAGCTGATGATGTTTGATGCGACAATCATCGACACCACATTCTTTCGCCGTCTTACACGGCCATTTTCCATGGAAATTCAAACACGATCGGCGATTACAGTTGCGCTGCACTTGATGCGAGTGTAAAGGAACGGGAATGGCAGTGTGAAAATTGCCTGAATGTCTACGCCACGGATATCAAGCCCTCGATTGACAAAATAAACCCAATAGATAGGGTCAAAGAGCCCGCCCTCGTTCCGCAAAATGTTAACAATAGGGAGGAGGCAGTCCCATGCTCCTTATCCAAATCGTTTCACTTAGGTGCCCTGATGGTCCCTCCCTTTTTCCGTTATATATTATGTCGATATGATGATATTCAGTATATTTTGTAATGGTCATTTGATTGCTTACCTTGTGTTAGAAAATTTGTCTGAAAGTAAAATTGGTTAGGGTTTATACCGTTCTTTACTTATTGCTCTGTGTTGTCTCGGTGTTACTGCATTTGAAGAGTTGACTTTTGGTTGACAATATGATATTGCTCGTGGTCATAGGATAGGGAAGAGAACAGCAAGGAAAAAGGATTAGTGATTGGTAACACGCTATGCGCATGTGAGATTTTCATGGTGGTATTCTCACAACAGCCGTTCAGAATGGTTCGACGGATGCATATGAGAGATCATTCCCGTTAAGTTTTCGCTCGTTTACTCAATTCCATCATGTTTGGTTATAGAATACAAGAAACGTTTTACAACGTGCTTCATTAGGGAATATCAGGGCAATGAGCCCCCATCGCATTTTCAAGTGATCATTAGAAGCTGTCCATTTGGTTCTCGACCAACTCGACAGAACGCGCCCATACCCCTTTCTGAACCGAAGGGCAGGGTGGCTTTGAAAAGCACTTTCGATAAACATAAATGAATTTTATGAAAACCATCCAAAAGTTTCTATTTGGAACCGCTCATTGCGAACAACTGAGCCAAGTTAGGATTCGAACCCCTGCGTTACCACACAAATGATGGTATGTTTTCTTAGTGAACAAGTGACTATGCTGATTTGATCATTTTCATTTGAATTGGAAAAGCCTTCAAGACTCGCCTCTTAGCCATACACAAGAAAAAGTTACTGCGAGTAAATAATTCAGCAGATTGAATAATGTAAAGCTCTTCAAATAGGTGATCTACTCGCTAAGCGTGGGATCCATTTTCGGCACAGCACCCTTTGTCGAGTTAAAAATTTCCAAACGTCATCACTGACACCTGACAACCTGCCCTCAATGCATCCATTCCACTTTCCGGGTTGCTTTGTTCGCCTCGCTTCATCTTGAACCCCGCCCGGGATATCTAAACGATCGGTTTCCGACTATCAGCGGAAGATAATGCGCCCATCTGCCGCCCCCCGACCGAACCGCGCAAAACATCCATTCAAGTCGGCCCATCAAAATGCTCTTGGGTTGCTTGTTTGTTTGTTTGTTTGTTTGTTTCTTGGCAGACCACCATCGTTTAAGTGTATACTCTAATTAAATTATTAGCGCGCTCGCGCCGCAAGCCACAACAGCCGCAACCATTAAGACGTAAACAAAACAGAAGCAAACTGCGGGGTAGTTTAAGTGGTGCGGCTGAATTGCGTGAGAATCGCCGGATTAATGCAGGCTGGAAATGGTGTGATTTTTTCTTCTTCTTCAAAATATGGATCGAATTGCAAAGCAACCACACTTAAGTCTCGGAATAAATTGAATAAGTGTCTTTCTTTCAGATGGAAGTGCTTGCTTTGCAAACGCTTATCTTCTCCGATTGAATACAATCGGAACTCTCCCAGGGGTATAACTGCAATACAATCGGATGTATCGCATTTCCCGCTGTTGGACGATTGCCGCCGGATTTGATAGCAACAACTCCAGTCTATCAAGTGGAGTTAATTCATTTCAAATTATGACACTTGAGAGCGATACCAGCTACTCCGGAGGTGCCGGGAGTCCTAGGTCTCTAATCTACCGGAGGAAATTAGCAATTTCATGCCTCTGAACCACTTTCACTGACCTACTGCCAAAGGAATCCAGTAGCGTACCGATGGCGCTACCTTAGGCAAATCCAATACCATTGGGAAGTGACATGAATAACACAGCCTGTTGGACATGACGCAACGAATTTATGGCCGATGCCCATCCCAATAAAACCTACATCACACGATGTCAGCACCTCCGGGCTCGAACCAATCAGTGGCAGTAGGCTACCCCCTTAGCGCGAATTACAGCAGGTAGAGCTATATTATTGAGAAGGCAAAGTAGTCCACTTCCATATCGAGTTGACAGGCAATAAAAGTCACAGCCTACCTGTTCGCGATCGCCGTGGATGGGCGTTTCTCACGCAGGAAACCATTTCACACCGATGATCCTGTGCTCGGGTGACAACCACCCGATTGGATTGAGCCAATTTGAGCCCCCAATGCAGTAACTTTATATCCGTCGGAATGGTTGGAAGGGTGGCTATCTTGAGAAATTCGAGATATGTGGGTAACCCAAAATGATCGACACAGGAACAAACCGTTTTGCGACTGCTGCTGCTGCCAAGTTGAGCGAACCGGTTCCATTAAATCGCTCTGGAAATTAATACTCAACATGGAAATTTATATGACCAACTGCAATCGAGGGACATTTCTCAACAATGTTGGAACACCGCCGTCGCCGCCGGTCGTACTTAATCCGTAGCTATAATCTACGAACGATATATCTTTAAGTTATTGCAGTAATTGTAGCAGGCCCCTCCGTCTGGTGGGACGGCGGGTTGAACAGGTTGACGGCGATTGGCGCATTGCAAGAGCAGTTGCAACCATCATGCAAATTACAGGTTGAGATTTTCGTGTTTGCCATTGTGACGTAACACACAGAAGCGTAAATCAATGTAAACAAATGGCTGTCACGTGCCTTCCCCGGCTAATGGGATGGTCACGATTTTAAGGGGTTGGGGTAATTTCTCCAAAACCCACTGGGCGGAAATTGACTGATTAGAGCTTCACATGTTTGCACTCAACCGGGTAAACATGGCTTGATTTGCTGAGATACGAACGAGATAAGTTGATATGAGGGGATTGCATTACGGTTAGAAACGTGATTGAGGTATTAAATTCATAGCACGGTTGAATGTTCAAAGCATTTCAGTGGCTCCGCATTTCAGTGGTTATGTAAAGTTTGCATTTGTTAAATGTTTCTGATCTTGGAAGGTGAAATCAACTTAGAATGAACTGGTTGCGTTTTATGAATTGAAAAAATGACTGTGTTGCCAGGAATCCAAACACATCAGCCATCAATTTAGCTTTTAGGCTGACGAAAGCAACAACGTAATACGAAAACTACATCTCATACATATTACAACCAGAACGTGTTTACATTCGCGCATAACGGATATCGCTAATATCACTTAAGTGATGGCAAAACTTTTGAAAAAAAGCTTACAAATTGGTAACGAACACTAGGAAGCTGTGTCCAAAAATGTGCTTACATATATATTCGCTAATCGGAATGGTCTCACCAAGTTCTACTTCTCAGTGCTCGATTCATTGCTGCTCTCCAATCCCGTGGGCACTTTGTACTCCCTATATTTTTTTTTTTTTTTTTTTTTTTTTTTTTACATTGTTTTACATTCATATATTATCCTAGGTGATCCTGCTAAGTAATTAACATTTCAACCTTATATGCTATCATTAATATCTAATTGTGTTAATATTATTTTTACTTTGTCTATTCAGAATTTTTAACAGGGTTTATTTTGCCTGCGTGTCAGAATTACAGTTGATTTCTTAAAACTAGTTCTTATCTATAGAGAGAATTGATCATTGCAATTGAAGATTGCAATGATTTTTGTCTAAAATTATGAATTATTTTGTTGGACATTTCTTCTAGAGTCTCAACGTTTGAAATTCTATGTAATTCAATAGTACTGAACCAGGGTGGCAGCTTCAAAACCTTTTTCAGAACGTCGTACTGAATTCTTTTAAGTGCTTTTTCTCTAGTTGCAAAACAACTAGACCATATTGGTACATCATAAAGCATGGCCGAACTAAACATTTGTTTGAATATTAGAAGTTTGTTCTTCAAACAAAGTTTGGATTTTCTGTTTATAAGAGGATACAAACATCTTATGAACTTATTACATTTGGCTTAAATGCCCTCAATGTGATCTTCAAAAGTTAATTTTTGATCAAGTATCAGTCCAAGATATTTTACTTGACTTGACCAAGAAATTGGAACTCCGTTCATAGTGACTATATGACTATTACTTGGTTTCTAAAAATGCAGCTCTAGGCTTGTGTGGGAATATTATAAGTTGAGTTTTGGAAGCATTAGGAGAAATCTTCCATTTTGAAAATAATCTGTAAAAATATCCAAGCTTTTTGTAGCCTCCTGGATATAACACGAAGACTTTTCCTTTAGCGGAAATGCCTGTGTCATCAGCAAAGCAAGATTTTTGACACCCTGAGGTTAAATCAGGAGATCTGAAGTGAAAATGTTATATAGTATTGGCCCAAGTATGCTACCTTGAGGAACATCCAGCTCTAATGGGCAATTGAACAGATTTAGAATTCTGATAATTTACTTGCAAAGTTCTACCAGTTAAGTAGTTTTGAACTAATTTCATGATATAAAGCGGAAAATTAAACTTCTTCAGTTTCGCAATCAAACCTTCATGCCAAACACTGTCGAATGCTTTTCTATGTCTAGAAGAGCAACTCCAGTGGAGCAGCCTTCAGCTTTGTTTGAACGAATTAAATTTGTTACTCTCAAAAGTTGATGCGTGAGTTGAATGCCCATGGCGAAAACCAAACTGTTCATCAGCAAAAATTGAGTTTGAATTGATGTGAAGCATCATTCTATTCAAAATTATTTTTTCAAAAAGCTTACTTATTGAAGAAAGCAAACTGATCGGTCGGTAGCTAGAAGCTTCAGCCGGATTTTTGTCTGGCTTCAAAATTGGTACGACTTTTGCATTTTCCATTTATCTGAAAGTATACTAGATGAAAACATCTGTTAAATAGTTTTACCAAGAAAGACAAAGTACTCTCGGAGTTTTTATGAGGATATAGAAAATTCCATCATCACCTGGTGCTTTCATATTTTGAAATTTTTAGTTATAGTTCTTACTTCATCCAAATCGGTTCCCAGGAATCATCAAAAATATTTTCTTGAGAGAAAATATTCAGATACTCCCTCGAAACCGATTCCTCAATAGGACTAGTAAGTCCCAAACTGAAATTATGGGAACTCTCAAACTGCTTAACAAGTTTTGAGCCTTTTCCGCATTTGTGAGCAAAAGTTTTATCACCTTCCTTAAGTGCTGGTATAGGCTTTTGAGGTTTTTCAAGACTTTAGAGAGTTTCCAGAAAGGTTTGGAACTCTGGATCTAATTTTGACACATTATTTTCGAAGTTTTTGTTCCTCAGGGCAGAGAAGCGTTTTTAATTTGCTTTTGTAAATCTCGCCATATGACTTTCATAACAGGATCACGTGTTCGTTGATATTGACGCCTACGTACATTTTTCAGACGAATCAAGAGCTGAAGATCGTCATCAATTATAACTGAATCGAATTTAACCTCGCATTTAGGTACTGAAGCTGCTCTTGCTCTAACTATTGAAAAGGCCAGAGATTCAAGAGCATTATTAATTTCATTTCTTGTTTGCAATGGAACATTAGGATCAAAGTTGTATTCCATAAATGTTCGATATTGATCCCAATCAGCTCTATGGTAGTTGAAAGTAGAACTGATGGAATTAGAAATGATTTCTTGAGATATGTTCGAATGTAACTGGAAGGTGATCAGATCCAAAGTCAGCATGGGTAATCAATTGACTACAAAGTTGACATGAATCAGTTAAGACCAAATCAATAGTTGAGGGTTTCTTGCAGAAGAAAAGCAAGAGTTGGGCTGTTTGGATATTGTATGGTATAATAACCCGCAGAACAATTATCAAATAGTATATTACCATTGGAATTGCTTTGAGCATTATTCCATGAACGGTGTTTTGCATTAAAATCACACTAATAATGAAGAGAATTTAGACCCATTACGGGTAAGTTTCTGAAGGTCACCCTTAAGCCAGTTCTTTTGCTGGCCAGTCAGTGGAAGAGTAAATAGGCAACTATAAAAGTAAATTGGCCAAATTTTGTTTCAACTGAAATCCCCAAAGTTTCAAAAACTTTGGTTTCAAATGAAGAAAGAATGTGATGTTTGATTCGCCTATGGACAATGATGGCAACGCCACCACCAGCTCCATTAAGGCGATCATTGCGGTAGACGAAATAATTTGGATCTCTTTGACCTTATGGGCAGGTTTGAGATAAGTTTCAGTTATAACAGCAATGTGCACGTTATGAACTCTTAAAAATTAAATAGCTCGTCCTCGTTATCTCTGATGGATCAGAGCATTCAATTCAAAATATTTAATGACCTAAAATCCATTACTGAATTTCAATGCTCATGACAATATTATTGGCAAATTTAATACCAGTTTGAATAGCATCAAACATGGAATTAGTTTTAGCATATCGGTTATCATATCGATTAACGATTGCTGTAAAAATTCTAATTTAGGAGCGGATATGCTACCTAAATCAATTCATCAGAAGTCCCGTGGGAATTTTGGTTAGAAGTTCCGTGGAATTTTGGTTTTGGTTCCTACCCGCTGCAACGGAAGCATAGGTAGGTCCATTTACATGTTGAACATTGTTAACAACACGGTTGGTAAGAATGTGAGGGTTTGCAGAATGAACCCTGTTGGTACCTGCAGGTATCGAAATAGTATTTGCTGCTCGTTGATCGTTTGAAGTTGCGGATGGAAAACCCTGTCCACTGTTTCTACCGACGGTTTGGTAGGAATTTGTGCTGGCTGATCTGATGTTAACAGCTGCAAAATGGGTAGTAGCTGGTCGAGAACGTATATTGTTTCCTACCTGTCGTTTAGTGCGCGACTGCAAGATTGCTTTACGAGTCTTGCATTCCCAAAAATTTGATTTATGGTTTTCACCACAATTCGAACATTTAAATTTTTAGGATCTTCCTTTACAGGACAGTTGTCCTTTGTGTGTGAGGAATCACCACAATTCATGCATTTACCAACCATATAAGCAGTGCTTTGATTCCATGACCATCCTGTACTTACGGCACTGGGTGAGGCTTTGAGTTGCTCCAGGCTTCTTGAAATGTTCCCAGTTCACTGCGACATGGAGCAAAAGGCTTGCTTTTCCAAACGCCTAAAGTTATTAAGGATTCACTTGACTTGAAAGTGAACCAAGAATAAATCGTTTGAAATCCCTTTGCGAGAATCGCCAGGCCGGATTTCGTTTTCATTTAATTAACTTGGACTGGGCTTGTTCCAAGTAATTTTATCAACTCAGTTCTAATTTCTTCCACAGATTCACCACTGGGCAGGACCTTTCGGAAGACAACCTTGAAGGGCGCTCAGCTTTGGTGTCGTATGTGAAAAAGTTATATTGCTTCTGGGTGAGATACTCTAGAAGACGGTTGAATCCGTCCAAGGTTTCTGCACGAACGGCATTCACCTCGTCTGGAAATTTGAAGGAAGTATTTCACACCTTCAACAAATGTTAAGATTTCCTTGCGAAAAGCATAGATCGAAATTGTCACCACAATAGGGGGAACTTTCCCTTCTCAATCTGAGAAAGTTGATTTAATTTTGTTTTGATGATGGATCACTCTCATCATCTGTGAGCAAATCAAATTGATTACTCACATTGATGTACTCCCTATATCTTTTCGATTAATAGATGATGAGTAAGCACTCTAAATTCACGGCACTTTTGGAAGATCTGATGATCCTGATAACTTCGCACGAATCTATTTGCTAGTGGTGACAGTCGCTGGAAGATGATTTGAGATAGTACTTACAGGTAGCATTAAGAATGGTGATTGCACAATGGCTTTTGCAGTGAGATTTGTCGCTCTTCTTGTAGATGGGAAAGACAACCCCATCTTTACACTCCTCCAGCAGCTGTATTGTGACCCAAATCCTGGCTATCAATCAGTGCAGGCATCTGGCGAACTTTTCTGATTAGTTTGCTCAGTGCATACCTTCTCATTCCGATCTGACTTAGCTCTTCGGCTGCTTACCCTGAACATTGCTATATCGAATAACTCGATAACTGGCCTTGGTATTTATGAGCTCAGATTAAGAGGTGAAATACCTGAGGATAATACCATAAAATTGTTCCTACAATGTTAAACGAATACCAAATTAGGGTAAGACAATACCAAAATAGTACCTTTAAGGTATTCCCAGGTATCCGAAATAACAAGTTTTGGTATTCAGATGAGAGCTGTTTGCTAATTCTTTGGTATTTTGCTTAGGTATTTTGCCTCTTAATCACGGGTTTTTATAAAAGGCCAGTTATCAGATCAAAATTAGGTATTCAGATGTTAGCTATCTTCCTGCTCGGAGTTGATGGCATCCCGAGCAGGAACGAATAGCTTGATAACTGACCTTGGTATTTAAGAGCTCAGATTAAGAGGTAAAATACCTGAGGATACCATAAAATTGTTCCCACAATAATATGTGAATACCAAATTGAGGTAAGACAATACCAAAATAGTCGGGTATTTTGGTATCCGAAATAACAAGTTTTGTTATTCGAGATATATTTTGCTTTCTTAATTTCAGCTCCTACTTCTTAATCTGAGCTCTTTAATACCAAGACCAGTTATCAAGATCAAAATTAGGCATTCATATGTTGTTGTCTTCTGCTCGGGATTCTTAGCTTAATCTATCGTCACTACCTTCGCTGTCTTAGTCCTCTTCCTATACTCCATTCAAATATTTATATCTGAAGTTTGCTCTACAGTATCCTCTAAACATTTGTCCATTCTATCTGACCTTATTTTTTTCAAATTCGAAGTTGGTTCCGAAAGTTTCAAAAGAATATCTAAATTAATAAAAACTGTATATGATGATGATGATGATGATGATGAGATACTACCATCTATTGTAGCAAGGTAACTTTCCATAGCAGTGGAATAATCTGATCACCAAGCTCCTGTATGAAGGGCTAAAAACGTTTGGATGTGTCCGAAAGCAGAGAATCTCCTTCTAAAGCAAGTTCACACCAACAGCATTAGAATCGAGCCCTCGATTGACAGAATAAATCCAATAGATAGGGTCGAAGAGCCCGCCCTCGTTCCGCAAAATGTTAAAAATAGGGAGGAGGCAGTCCCATGCTCCCTATCCAAATCGTTTCACTTGGGTGCCCTGATGGTCCCTCCCTTTCCCCGTTATATATTTAGTATATTTTGTAGTGGTCATTTAATTGCTTACCTTGTGTTAGAAAATTTGGCTGAAAGTAAAATTGGTTAGGGTTTGTACCGTGCTTGACTGTGTTGTCTCGGTGTTTCTGTGGGTCCGTGTTACTGTGGGTCTATCCCTACCTTTTGAAGAGTGGGGCAGCCGATTCACACATGAAACCATCTGAATTACTTAAAACTGTATACGTCCGAATCTTTATTGTTCTTCAACTCCTGATGGAACATCTCTTTCCGTTTGAAAACCATATTTCAAACATTGGAACACAGAACTTCCCGAGAGTTTAGTCACTAAATTTCTCCTAGCTTTTCTGAGACTCACTCCAAATACGAATATTCCGTTGATGTACTTTAACTTTCGCGTCTTACCTTTTGGGAATAGTTGTTTGATTTTTTCAGAACTTTACGGCCAATTTCTCTAACAATATTTTCAAACTTACCATAAATCTCCGTTGAATTTAAAAATCAAGATCTTCTGGATAGTCCTCTAAAAGTTTCCTTCAAGTGGCTTTCAAGAAATACTCCTAAATTCCTACAAATTTCTTGTAAGTGTTTTACCAATTTGTGTTTCAGTTGGACTGGATTCGCTTCCAGAGGGAGAGGGGTCTTGACAGCGTCATAAGAACGTTCCTCCGATCCCAAAACCCTCTGCATACGAATTTCACGCTGATCGGCGCAATTTCTGTTTCATTTTTATGAGAGCCCCCTTCCCCATCCCATAGGTGAGATGGGTCTTTAACAACCATAGAAATCCTGCCTCCAAAAACCTCCACCTGCTATGTTTGGTACCATTTGCTTGATTAGTTCTCGATTTATGCAGAAATTTGTGTCTCATTTGTCTGGGAACCTTCCCTTCTAGAATGGAGACGGTTCTCAAATTATTAATCATAAAAATCTTACCCGGCCCCAAAGAACACCTGCATACGAATTTTCACACCGATCGGTTCAATTTATGTTTCATTTGCATGAGAGTCCACCCACTTACAGAGGGAGCAGGGTCTCGAATCCCCATACAAAGAAATCTTGCTTTCAAAATGTTAACAACAGGAAGTTGGCAGTCCCACTCTTCCTATCCAAATCGCTTCAATCGGGTACTCTGACGGTCCCTTCATCCCAACATATGATGTTAGTCAGTATGAAAATTCAGAGAAATATATGATTTTCCTACCTTGATTTTGAAATCATCTTACCTTGAAGCTTGTGTTAGGGCTTGTTTGGCTCAAAGTAAAATTAGTTAGGCCATGGGGAGGAAAGAAGAGAACAGTTCTGCGTATGTGAGATTTTCATGGTGATATTCTCACAATGACCGTTCAGAATGGTTCGACGGATGCATATGAGAGATCATTCCCGATGAGTTTCCACTCCTTTACTCAGAAGACAAGCAACATTTTACTGCGTGCCACATTTGGGAATATCATCATCTTCAAGTGATACATTTCGGTTCAGGCATTTTTGAACGTTTATGTAGCGCACATGAAATCTGCCGCGACCAACTCGACAGAACGCGCCTCCATACCCCTTTCTGAACCTGAGGGCAGGTGCTTGAATAGTTCTCAAGTTATGCAAACCGTTACATTTGTAGAGAGCTCTCCTCCTTTAAAAGAGGGAGGGCCTTGAACTACCAGTATGCAAATTTTTGGCCTCCAAAAACCTCCACATACCAAATTTGATTCTATTTGCTTGATTTGTTCTCGAGTTATGCAGAACTTTGTGTTTAATTAAAAGGAAGCCTCACCTGAGCAGGACCGAATAACTTGATAACTGGTCTTGGTATTGAGCAGCTCAGATTAAGAGGTAAAATACCTAACGATAATACCATAAAATTGTTCCCACAATGTTATGCGAATACCAAATTGAGGTAAGACAATACCAAAATAGTACCTCTATGGTATTCCCAGGTATCCGAAATAACAAGTTTAGCTATTCGAGAGACATTTTGCTTGCAATTCTTAGGTATTTTGCTTAGGTATTTTACCTCTTAATCTGAGCTCTTTAATACCACGGCCAGTTATCAAGAGCAAAATTAGGTATTCATTTGTTATTTTCTCTGCTCGGGCACCCTTCCCCTTCAAGAGAGAGGATGAGTTCTAAGGCACCCCAGAAATATTTCTCTCCTTTAAAAACATCAACGTGCCAAATTTAGTTCCATTTGCTTGATTATTTCCTGAGTTATGCATAAATTTGTGTTTCATTTGTATGGGAGCTCCTTCCAGATGTAAGAGGGGTCTCCAACTACCATAGAAACATTGCTTGCTTTCAAAAACCTGCACATGCCAAATTTGGCTCCATTTGTAGTTAGTTCTCGAGTTATGCAGAAATTTATGTTTCATTTGTATGGGAGACCCCATCCCTTCTCTCAAGAGAGCAGAGTAGTCACAATCTACCATAGCAACATTTCTCTTCCAAAAAACTCACTACATGCCAAATTTGGTTCCATTTGTAATTATTTCTCGAGTTATGCAGAAATGTGTATCCCATTTGTATTAGAGCTCTCTTTTCAGAGAAGCAAAGGGGTGTTTAACTTTCATACGAAACTTCTCCGGCGCCAAAAATAGCTCCATACACTATTACACGCTGATCCGTATAGTGTGCTGAGTCGAGGTAAGGTTCAAACAGACAGACAGAAATTCACATTTAAGCGGAAAGTGCTCCAATTAAGGTCTCTGGATGTAGGATTCGGCCTATCGATAAAATTTGCCTGTCGTAAAAATTTTTCTGTATTGATATGTCAACGAGGCAATATTACTGTATATTTATGATTTTAAGAATGGAGGATATATAGGTCGAATCCACGGGTCTCCCAATGACAAACGGCTGCCAGCTCAGAATTGCATCGTTTGACTAGTAGCGCAACCTTTACTTTTTTTTTTAAATTCTTTTTTAATATTTTAATTTAACAGCATTCTTACTGTTGGTTCAATTCGGTTCAAAGCGGCTGTTGAGCAGAGTTTACAAATATTTTTTTCATATGAAGTTAACGTCCATTGTGCTATGCGAGTGACCCCAAGCACCTCACTGTTGGTTTGAATCGATTCAAGTAGGCTGTACTTTACCGTAGAGTTTAAAAGCAGGGCTATTAGAGCACTGCGTTTTGAAACATATTTTTTCAATGGTCTCTTTTCAGCACACTATGCATGTTATTCTTATTAGCATCCTTACTGTTGCTCGTTTCAATCGGTATTTAATTACGGTATTACGAATTACGGTACGGTATTACTTCCCGCATTGCCAGCTGGAATTGAAAATGATCTGGAAACGTAAACATTCAGCCATTGCAGCAGGTCTGCTTCGCCTGCTTATACGTAACTCTAACTGTCATCCGACCAACCAATCAACCCCGGTTGCTTCTGCGAGTTGCCGGTCGTCTTAAGTAGATGTTACATCATCAATATTGTTCATTTTCCTGCTGCAGAGAAGATGTGTGTGTCCAGCAAATGGTAGTGGTGCTTCCCGATATGGTTGGTCTTCAAAAGATTTTGAATACGATAGGGATACCATGAATTTCTTCGAGTTGCAGAATTTCGTGAGATCATCTCCACAATTATGAAACATGCCGCTTCTGTTCTATTTCCATCTGCGTCTACTCTGTTTTACGCTGCCGCGTTACTTCTTTTCTCTAATAGACTGCACTGGTTTACAAACCCGAAAAAAGTCTTTGAGACCCAACGTGCTCCATGCCAATTTCCTTTAACTAGCCCGAAACCACCAGAAATCGTATTGCGACCTTCCGGCGATTTTGCATTTTTGCTCACACAAATTGAAAATTTTATTATATTTCCTTTGAGAACCACTCAAATAATCTGCCCTAGCTTTCAAATTTAAAATGTACCAGAAGCATTTGTTTCCTTTATGAGCTTTCTTAGCTCTCGTGATCGAGCAACTAACTTGACGAAGAAAAAGCCTAATCCGATTTGACTGGTAAAGCTATAAACTTTTAAGGCAGCATATTGGTCAAACAGCAGCAAAGACCAATCTAAAGTCTTTAAGAGTCCATCGCATCATGGGGGGTTTGACCATGTGGCGTCTGCCTTATGCGGCAGTAACTCCAGCACTGCACGAGTTCGAAATTGTATATACGCGAATATCAACCCATCGATTTAATACCGCTGTCAGATCAGACTGCATAATTTTTGGTAGCACCAGTATCCTTGCATTACCACACGTGAATCGTTTGTAGATGCCAGTTTTCAGGCAACTTGATTGCCGATGAGAGTTAGTGTCTGCTGGGTTGTGTGCACTTTGTGGTCTGCACAGAAAAAAAGCAGCCTTACTCACTGGCTGGGAAGGCAATTTTATTCTGCTGCTTTCTGGACATTGACATAAGGCACTTTTGATGGCATATCACAAGAGACTTGGCGTGTGTTAGAGGCAACTATGGAGGAAGATATTGCGTGTCAAAATTGACGTCCGGGTTCGAAAGAAAGTGCAACAACCGTGTTGGTTGTACTCACGATGACGCCACCGGGCTTGACCTTCTGGGCTTCATCATCGAATACTCGTGATCCATCGTATGTGAAAGCGCTTTCTTTGAGCAAAGTTGCTCAGTAAATCAAGGTGTATGGAATGGTAAACTTAAAAGTTCAGAATTATCTCACTACGTGGCACTAGTGTGCATGCAAAATTACTGAACAGCCGAATCCAGGCACCCTGAAACAACAGGAATTTGGCGCCCTAGCCAAATATGACTGAGGGCCAAGGCCTTTTTTGATAGTGTAAACATTAAAGTTCAGTGATTCGTCAGCTTGTGGTGAAAGCGGAATATGTGAACATTATCAAGGATATCTAGTCAGCTATGACCCTACTTGTCTTGGGGTGAGTCGCCAGACAAACGGATAGGGCATTTTTTGACCTGTACTGCACTTCTTTGATGTACTGGTACCAAATCTACGGCATTGGAAAAGCGTCTCGATATGGAAAATGGACGTTAGGATGAGGCTGCTTTGAATTGACTCCAAACATTTATTCAAACAGAACAACAATATAACAGAAGTGAGAAAAATCGTTTTAAATAAAACACAGTTTATCCACCTCTCCTTGCAGTTCTACTGCAGAACTTCCTTCCAAGTTCTTGCAGAACTTCTTTAAATACTCTGCAAAACTTCCCTGCAATTCTGCTGCGTAACTTCCCCAGAAGTTCTCTGCTTTTTCTGAACTTCCATAGGAAGTTTGCTGAAGAACTTCTTGTAAGCTCTCTGAAGAATCTGCAGTGACCCCCCCAGAGTTATCTACCCAAATTTTCAAAGTCCCGGGCGGGGTGTAGTCCTCGAGGTTCTCTGTAGCAGAAATGCCTCCTGAAGCAATCTGAAAACTTCTCTGAAGAATGCCTCTAAAGTTCCTCTTCCAGAATTTTCCTGCTGTCTGAAGAACTCCCCTGAAAGTTCTCTGCAGAACTTTCCTGGGATTCCCTCCGCAGAATTTCTCGTGAGGTTTTCTGCAGAACTTGCTGAGGCCCTCTGCAGAACTTCCTAAAAAATTCTTCAGAGTTTTCTCAAAAGTTATCTACCTAAATTTTCAACTTCTCTGCAGAACTTCCTGAAGCCCCTGAAATAGTCCTGTTGAAATTTTCTTCAAAGAATCTCCCAGAAGTACTCTACAATCTGGGAAGTTCTGCAGAATTTCCCTGAAGTTCTTCGCAGAACCTTCAAGCCCTTGAAGACGTTCCCGTGTGTGTGTGTGTGTGGTAGGCAAAGCTCTCTGTGTTTTAAAGGACTTACACTAGTTTTTGACATCCCATTGTAAAAAGAGTAAATTGAAGTTGTCATGTTCGTACCGGAAAATACCATATGGAGGCATCAGTCTCTTATGTGCACTAACGGTGGGGGATTCGTTACATTGTCACAAGCAGACCAGCGCAACGCAGTGAAATACTTGAACCATAGTCGACCGTCTGAAAGACCATGACCACTGAATAAATTTACCATCACAAAACATAACTATATCAAAATACAGATGCTACAAAAAGTTCACATGAACGCCAGCGCCATGAAGCGGACGAATTCTGATCTAATGTACACCACTCAAAAATCCTGACCACCAAATAGCTTTTTCTTCTGAAGATTATATATGTCAATAGCTCCCAGATCCAGATATAACAGCGTTTTACTCCAAAAACAGGTAACGCCGGGTAGTTACGCATATAGAGAACGGGAACCGTTGAGTCGAGTGTTTGCGAACCTCATAATTTTTGCCAACTGACTTTTCTGAAAACAGTAAAATTTAAACACGATCTAGACCCTGAAACACGGTAATATACAAAGTTCCTTGCATCATTCAGTGCCACGTAGCGGATGCCGATGCAAACTTAATAAAGCAATAAATTTATCCGAAAGGTCTCAAATCAACTGCATCTTGTCCATAATGCCACTATATGTCAAGGATCTGAATGCTATGGCGCACATGCGTCAAGGTGATCTCGAGACTTAGCTATGGTAAAGCATGTTCAAGCATGTATACTACCATTGTAGTGAGATACTTCTGAACTTTTAATCTTGAAGGTCAACTGAACAACTTTATTGAAGAAAGTTACACTTATATTCGAAGGATCACGAGAT
>JASCZW010001861.1:0-52736 GCA_034211315.2 Aedes japonicus | reverse complement strand
AAGGTCTGGTAGGGTTCAAATTTTTTGGCAAATTTTCGTGAATGAATCAACAAATGATTGACTAGAAATTAGAAGAAAAATTAGTATTCTATATTTGATTCCAACTACCTTTGCTTTATCTTCTGACAGATACGCGTATTTTGTCTACAATGTGTAGACTTCTTCAGTGTCTCGTACTAATAACACGAATCGAGTCGAGTTATTGGTACGAGACACTGAAGAAGGCTGCACTTTGTAGGCGAAATACGCGTATCTGTCGAAGATAATCAGTAGTGAAATGAATTGACGATTGTCAATTAGAAAGAAGTAGTAACATATAGTGACAATGATAAGGTCTGTACCCACTTTTATCCGGAAAAACTCAAATTACTGTAACTTTTGAAATATTGCACGTACGAGTTAATAATATATAGCTGGGAGTCTTTGATGAAAAAAAACTATAAGGTACTGTGGGGCAAGTCGGTAAAGAAAATCATTGTAGTTAATGTTTGATGTGTGTTGACATTATCATATGAAAATAAATCCAGTGTGACTTAGCCATGGTTATTATATTCAATCAATTCTTTGCTGGCATACGTACTTGCCATATATTTAAAAGTATATTTAAAAACTCAGAATCTATATTTAGGAACGTGTTCAAAATTTTCATTTACCCCACATGTGGGACGAAGTGAAAAAAATCGTAATATAGTTTTGCCGTAAAAAAAAAAATGTTTGGACTGATTGCTTAAAACTCAACAATGTAAGGAAACAACAATAACTTTATTTTATTCAATCGAACATAATTGCCATAGGTCAAAGACTCCATCTTAAATTGTAAGGAGCTTTTTAGAAGATTTGTCTTTATTGTCTGCCTTCAACTTATCTTCTTATCACCGTCTTCCTTAAAAGTTCAAGAACCTCCATTGATGTTATAACCTCAACGCCGGTACATATTTTCTTCCTTCTCTGGCCTCGAGTAGATGGTTGTTGCTTTACGTGTTCAAGAGCCATGGTTCGACTGTTTTTCGTTTTCGTCAAATCCATGGAAAGATGCCTCACTAGAAGTATCGCGAACGGACGTAACATCCTGTGGCTTCTGCAATCTTCTTCAAGCACCTACCTCGTATTTCTCGATGTGGAATCACCCGATCGCAAAACGGATAAATCTCAGATTTACTGAATCCACTTTCCAATATAGCTCGATTCATATCATTCCACACCCGAGGTTAATGGTAGAAAAAATTTCGGCATTTTCACTCCATAATTCTTGCGCTGCCATGCTATGACTGCGTTATCGTAACTCATTTTCAGTAGTTTAAACACAGCTAAATCCATCGGCTGGAGCAAATGGCTGGTATGTGGAGAGTAGTTTTAATATTACCACTTGTTCTTGCAAAGGTTTTCAATTAGTTTTAGCGACGTATGTGATGAGTGCCCGTCGCAAACCAAGACCAGAAGGTCTTGCCTTCGGAATTCCTTTCAAGAACACACGCACGAAATAGTTTTCAAAAGTGATCGTTTCCATCCATCTGTTTTGAGTGGCAGCATAGGACATAACAAGAAATTCGTCACCACTGTTAGCTGTCCAAGAATCCCACTGCACTTCTAACGAGTAAGACGGAAAAATTCTCTTTACCCGGTCTTGCAGTAACGCGATGGGCCGCGATCCTTTTTTCCAACCACTTTCACTCGGGATGGATCCAAACAGAAACTTGTCTCGTCGACATTAAAGATACGTGAAGGAGGAATACCCGTGGTAACTTCGTTGACTATATTGAAGTAATTTGAAATAATGAACGGGTCGACATTTCTTTTACGAACAATTTCTACCGCTTGTGGTTTCTTCTGAGATAATTTGTAGCGTCGAATAAATTCTCTAAAAAAATCGACACAATTGTTAAATAGAGTTTTCAGTTCACTGGTTTTTAAGTACTGGCCAATTGTCAAGAGGATCTCTGGTTTGAAAAGTCCAAAACCCACTTTTCCATGGTTTTAATATGGGCAGCTAGCTTGGTTTCAATCTCCCATGATATTGCCGTATCCTCTTCCCTGAGTAGAGCTTTCTTGCTCCACGTCTTCCTTTCAGCCGGTTATTCAACGTAGATCGATCCGTAGCACTTGGATGCCTCGGTTTGGGACATTTCACTGTTCCTAACAGCTGCCAAGGATTTATAACAATACAAATCGTGCTTAGGATATTCAGCACGCGGCGTTACCCTCCGATAGTTGCGAATCATGTTCACCTAACGTTTGCATTAACAAAAATGGACAAAAATTGCCGATTTTTCTGACGAAACTGCCTATGCAGCATCAATCATAGTAACCCATGAGTCAGCAGACAAAATTTGACAGCTCCATCAGTCGAACCGTGATGGCAAAAACAGTGAAGCAACAGAAGTGTGTGCGTTCAAAGAACCGCACCCCGCTACGTTGGAAACCGACATTGTGCGGCTCTTTGTGACCCGTTCCGGCCTCTAAAACATCTTGGCACTATTAGACAACAATCAGAGCATCAAAAGAAAGCCCGGTTCCGGTCGGCCTGCTACCCTGAGCGACAAGAAGCTCCAAAGGATGCTGAAGAGGAAGACCGAGGGAAACGTGGCTACATCGCTGCGCGTGCTTGGCCGGGAAGTCGGTTCAACCGGCCAAACAGTGAAAAAGTACCTGGCTGAACATGAAAATACCATGTCAGGAAGCGGAAGTCACGTAGTGGACTGGCCGTGAACGGGGAAATTTAAAGTACTAAATGCCTGCCGGATGCTGCGTCTTTCATCAAGAAATACCATAAGGGCGAAAACGCGGTGTTCTGGGTGGATCTGGCGTCGGTCCACTACTCGAAGCGATCGTTGGAGGAGATGGAGCTTCTGAATATTTGAAGCGTAAGATCCACTCCTACACGAAAAAAAATCTGCACATTATTAATGGTAAAAATCCATAAGTAATTCTAATAGATTAGATTTGCCACACATAAACATAATCCTCTTAGAAAGCCATATGAAAATTATGTGTCAAATGAATAATATGTGCGGCCACACATGAATTTTAGATGGAACCAAAAAAACGATGTGTCCTGCACATAGATTTTATTGTACAAAACAGATTGCAAAAAATCTATGTGTGGACACATAGAATCTATCAGTAAAATTTTCTGAGTGTACAATTTTGTCACGAAAGCTGAGGAGAAATTGATAAATAAAATGAAGAAAGAACTCAAAACATGCCTAAACGCAGGTTTTTGTCTCGCCATGGCGAAATGTTCCGGTTAAGTGCTAGCGAGAGTGTAGATTTTTTTGCAAGTAAGCTTAAAAAATTACCTTCCATGGGAAATTTATCAAAAGCAATTATCTGTCTTAGCTTTTTTGTTATTACCATCCGAAAAAGTCAATTTTTTTAATGCAAACGTTACAATATAGAGATAGATTCATTTTATAAATACTAAATTTTCACTTGCCCTGCTGTTAAAACTACGTAGTATAATTTATGGCTTTTTCTCGTTAAAACCGAATATTTTTAAGGCTTTTGCTATTAAAATGCACAGCTTTTTTGAAAGAAACTACTTACTAATGCACCAAAGGAGTTTAATCTGCATTTTTTCGGAGAAATATCGATTTCAATTATGCACGAATCAACTTGCGCACGACTGAGAATTGACAGGCAAACAACTTCTTGGTCCTTTTTTTTTCTAAAAGGGCTAAACATTACAACATTACTTTTTCAATTATAAGGCCAGGAAGGTTTCACTTTCACTGACCCCATTTACCCACTTGCCCCTCTGTACCTTTAATGATGTTTACATTCCTTGTTTAGTGTTCAAGAAAGCGACGAATGAAAAAAACGTCCTGACGAATCGAATCCTGATTTGTCAATTACCTAAGTCCACTGTTGACTATGTGTTCATATCATTTTCGGAACGGTTTGCGATCGAGAGGAAACCGAGAAGTGATAAAACAATTCAGCGCCAACATTAGATTAGGATGAATCTGCTTCTGTAAACAATGTCTTTCATAGTCATTTTCTCTTGAACAAAATAATATTGCGATGTAATTTTGCGATAAATTAGCAGAAAAAGTGTTTGTTTACAAAAGCAGATTCGCTTTAATCAAATGTTGGTGCTGAATTGACGTGCTGGTTTTGTCCAAAAATCAAAACAGAGTTTGGGGCTGTTAGTCGTTTTAAGTAAAGAAAGGAAAAATCCCGCACTGAAAAATTGTTTTCGTAAAGTAGCTTTCACTCGTTGCTTCAACATGGATTTTGTACAATAAACAAATGTCTAGTATATTGTATGAAACATTCATATTGCTTTTTATCTGGTGAAAAGCTATAATTACACCTTTTTGTATAATGCCCGAAATTATTTATGTGAAGATCAGCCAATCGCTGTCTCTCTTTTATCGTAATCATGCATGATGGTGTTGCTGCTAGCATGGGCGGGAATAATTTATGTATCCAAAAATAAAAATGAAAACGCTGTCGAGAGTTATAACTGCATACTTATTATTCAAGTATCTTCTCATATGTCACCTTCGCCTAGTGAGATCAACTGCGGATTCAGTAACAGCTCTTCCCAAAATATAGGATCGAATCCCAAGTCACAAACATAAAAAAAACGCTGGACAACTCCACGTGGTTGTGTTTTTTTCTACATTTTGAGTCGATAAAGTCGATCTGAAAGGTATTCATGCAACCACTAGAAAGACGTTTCTTTTTAAAAGTTGGTACAAAATATTCGTAGCTCTTCGTAGCACGAATGTACTTTTTGTACCGTTAATTACGAAGATATCTTGTTCTACCTTCAGTTTCGAAATATAAACTAAAATCAATTTTCAGTGCGGGCTTGACGTTTGTACGGCGAATATTTGACGAAGTTTTCATGCGTTGTTATGGACGATGATGCTTATATCCTAGAGGATTTCAAGCAGCTTCCAGGGTTGGCATACTCTTCTGCCATGACCAGAAATGCTACAGCAAAGCATTTCTGGATGAAAAAGGCATTGAAATTTCTCAAAAAATACCTTGTTTGGCAAGCAATTGTGCACGTGTGGCAGAAAGAGCAAATCTTTCGTCAATATAGGCATAATCAACAATAATATTCACCAGAAACACTGCCTTCAGAAACGGTTGTTACCGTTCTTCAAAAACCAAAAAAAAAACCTTTGCTTTGGTCCGATTTGTTATCATACGTTTCTTTTTAATTTGTGACCAAATATTCGTAGCTCTTTGTATTGTTTACGTACAATGTACGAATGTTCTATCTGTGTCAAGCAATCAAGCAAATGGAACCAATTTAGGAATGGACAAGTTTTTTAAGGCATGAAATGTTTTTATGGTGGTTCAAAGCCCCTCCTCCCTCTTAAATGGGGGGCTCTCATTCGAATGAAACACAAATTTCAACCATACATGAGAATTATACCTACTGCTTTGCAAATTTGTATTCATTGGTTTTTGGGTCCGGGAAAGCATCTTATGATAGTTCGAGAGCCCTCGCGCCTCTAGAAAGGTGGGATCCCATGCAAATGAAAAACAAATTCCTGCATAACTCGAGAACTAATCAAGCAAATGGAACCAAAATTGGTATGTGTGAGTTTTTGAAGGCAAAAAATGTTTTTATGGTAATTTGAGACCTCTCCTCACGCTGAAAAGCGGGGCTACCACACATACGAAACACAAATTTAAACCAAACATGAGAACTATCCCTACCGCTATGCAAATTTGTATGCAGGGGTTTTTGGGTCCGAGAAAGCATCTTATTATAGTTTGACACCCCTTCCACCTTCAGAAAGGGGGGCTCCCATGCAAATGAAAAACTATTTTCTGCATATCTCAAGAACTAATCAAACAAATGGAACCATATATGGCATGTGCAGGTTTTTGTAGGCAAAAAATGTTTCTACGGTGGTTTGAGACTCCTCTCCTCTTTTTAAGAAGGGGCTCTCATACAAATGAACCACGAATTTGAGCCAAACATGAGAATTATCCCAACAGGTATGACTATTTTTATGCAGGGATTTTTTGAGTCGGGAAAGGTTCTTATGATGGTTCGAGACCCCTCCCGCATCTGGAAGGGATGCTCCCACACCAATGAAACGCAAATTCCTGCATAACTCAAGAATTAATCAAACAAGTGGAACCAAATTTGGGATGTGGGGATTTTCGGAACCAAGAAATGTTTCTATGGAGGTTTGAGATTCCTTCCCTCTCTGGGAGGGGTGGACTTTCATGAAAATTAGACACAAATGTCAACCAAACATGAGAATTATACCTACTGTTATGAAAACTTATATGTAGGGGCTGTTGAGGCCGAAGAAGGTTCTTATGATGGTTCCAAGCTCCTTCCCCGCCTGGAAGGGGAGGACTTCCATACAAATGAAACACAAATTTCTGTCAAGCTCGAGTGCTTGGAATTGGAGTTCTTCAAATGGCACCAACTTTGGCATGTTGGGGTTTTTGGGCAGGATATTTTTCTTAGGTGGTTCAAGACGCCGTCCCTCTGGAGAGGGTGAAGGAGGGCTCTAAAACCAATGAAATAGACATTTGTACCAAATATGAGTATTATCCATGCAACTTAAAACAAAATTTGTATTTCTCGGGTAAGAAGTATATTCTGATAGAAGTTTGAACCCCTTTTTAGTCAAGAAAAAATTACGTACAAACTGATAGGATTCGTTTGTCTTTGAAATGCTTCTACGCAGAAAGCAAAACCGGTAGAAACTACCGGTCCAAGCGTTAAATTAATAACACAAACCTTTTTTTTTGCATAAATAACACACACAAACAAACAAAAACATTTTAACCAGATTCATTCAGAACAAAAACCATAAACGCGCCTATTCTATTAATTTTTCATTCATTTAGTCGCATGCGTTGCAAGGCTCGCACTGGGTTCAGCTAGTAGTAAATACAAATCAGTTTCTTTGCAGAAAACAACGAAGGGATTTGTGAGTATTAACTTCGATTTTGTAGTATAAACTAAAATTAACTTTCAGTGTATTGTAGTTTTCTACACATTTTTTCAGCATTTCAGCATGGACAAGCTGGTTAACGTAGCCTGGGCAACGTTGTCAACTTGACAATAGGGTAGTGAGTGGATGCGACGATATCGCTTTGCGATATCTTTGCATTTCAAATCACTTTTGCATTTCAGGGCACAGAGCAGCGTGACAATTTAATACTTGTAATACTCAATTTGTTTTTCAGCATTTCAGCATAAATTTTTTATTAAAATTCAATTTCTGAACTACAACTACTATTTTATAAAAGACTGGCATGTGATTGTAGCAGTATATGATTGTTTTTAAATATATGTTTTTAGTGATATTACATTTATTTCAGAAATCATCGAAACGGGCTCTTCGATCACTAGAACTGCTTTCTTCGACCTATAGAATAGTCTGTTGATTCTCAAAATAATAAAACAAATCAAATATCATTTCATAGAAATTTATCTTTGTTGAAAGGACTGATCTACGCTGCTTTTCAGCTTTTCCAGGGCAATTCAGATATTAATACACATTTAAATTGTATTTTGCAGTAACAATCCAGAGGCTTTCAGTTACATTTTGTAAATACATGTATTATATTCTATTACGTACATTATATACATATATTCCAAAGGGTAAGGGGGGAAAACTATAGTCACTAGATTCATAGTCTGGCGGATACAACGACGGGAGCCAATTTGAACTGTCACTTGGCGGAGCCAATCGAGCATATCTCGAGTAATTCATGTTCACGGCCTAAACGCCATTTGTAAACAATGACTTTAAATATCGATTTCTCTTGAATCTTAAATCACTATCGCGAAATGAAAGCAGCATTTGGTAGAAGAATATTAGTTCTACCATAATGAGTAATATGATATAGTGGGATTCTCGTGATTCGTGAGATATCAACGTTTAAAGTCATTGTTAAGAAATTGCTTTTAGGCCCTTAACATGAATTACTCGTGATATGCTCGATTGGCTCCGCCAAGTGACAGTTCAAAATGGCTCCCGTCGTTGTATCCGCCAGACTATGAATCTAGTGACTATAGGGAAAACAGGGTGTCAGACGAACTGTAAGCTGGATGAGGGATTCGTGATTATCTGGCCCAAGTCATGGACGACAATTATGCTTTTCTTGATGGAAATCATCAGATCGATTCCTGGTTCTCCAGGAAATTTCACATAGGACGAGCCCTATTTTGTTGATCTTGAGCGATTCTGAGCAAAGATATCTATAAATTATTCAATAATATAAGAGTAAGTGGGGTGAAATCAGCCATATCTTCGTTCACAGAGCCGTGCGGTAGTTGAAACAAATTTTATTCGATTTTCCAGAAAATATTACATGGGATCGGCACTATTTTGTTATTATGAATCCTAGAGGGTTTGAGCTGTTTAGTGGAATGCTTTAACTCATAAATTAGAAGAAAAATTAGAATCCCATTTAATCTTGCCACTTTGACAGATAGTGTATTTGTCTACATGTGCAGATTTCTTCGCGTTCTACTAATAACTCGACTCGAGTTATTAGTACGAGACACTGAAGAAGTCTGCACATTGTAGACGAAATACGCGTATCTGTCGAAGATAAGCAAAGGTAGTTGGAATTAAATGGAGATTACTAATTTTTCTTCTAATTTATAGTTACTATTTTGTTGATCTTGAGCCTCTCCCTGCAAAGATGTCTATAAATTATTCAAGAATATAAGGGAAAGTGGGGTAAAATAAGCTCTATAACTTCACAACCATATCCGTGCGGTGATTGAAACCAGTTCCATTCAATTTTCCAGACAATTTCCAAGCGGAAATGGCCTTGTTTACAAGCCGCGCTTAAAAGCAACAAAAGTTACAGATTTTTTCCTTAGTTTTAAGCAGTTCCAGCCCACTGTGCACCGGCACAAGAAACCCTATAACATCAACATTTCAGTTTAGTAGATTAGCATCAACAGATCAAAGTTCCATTAGACAACATTTTCCATCCTGTATGAAAATCTGCCCAGCCATTGTTCTGTTCGTAAGAATGCACGATAACAAGGCTCAAAATGCCTAATTCTAAACCTAATTTTGTAACAAATTGCTTTCGTAATTTGAATATCTTCTCTCTTATCGATTACCATCATCCCATCAACGTCTCACAAACAACCTAACTGATGATATCAGCGTAAGAAGAATTGTGCTGCTGCTTTTTAGCGCCAGTTGGTGCCTAACAAGCAAACTTCCGCCCTCGTCGCCCTTTTCTGGATGGGTCTTTCGAAACGGCATCGCCATCATCATCATCATCATCATCATCGTCATCATTCGCCATCCGCCCACAACCGCGGCACACGGAACGCGCAGTTCACACAAAACTTTTAACCCAGCTTGGCAACGGAGAAAAAACTTTTCTAATTTTTGCGCTCAGCGCAAAAGTTTATCTCCGTTTGTGGTTCATTCACCGCCCCATTCCTGTTCGTACTTCCCCGGGAAGGCACACACCATAGTTCATTTCTTTAGTTTTTCTTAGTAGATTCTCGGGCTGATACCGACCCGAGGCAGCAGCCGAGGCGAGCCGGCTGTTTGCTCTTATATTCATTATTCTTTGCATTACATTATAGCGCTTTCCCGTGCCACATACACACACATACACACACAGAAGCTGCCGGGGCCCAGTTGGAAGGCAGTTTTTCCACCCGCTCGAGCGCGAAATTAAAGTTTTTAGCCCGAGGAAAGCTCAGTAGAAAGGTAGTAGTTGCCACGTCAGCATCGCGGCGAGATAGGAATGAAGACAAGGACGACGACGACGAAGACGATGGTGACGAGTGTGAGGGACGTTATATCATTTGCCATAGCAGCGGCAGCAGCTGCTGTATTTTTGATTAGCTCACAAGAAGTGGTTCGCCTTTTTCTTTTTTCATTTTCGATTACATTCCGTGGATGAGTGGAAAGTTTGATGAAGTTTTGCAAAGTACCATGTGGCTCCGTTGTTCTATTGGATCGAATGATGCTGTCGGGGAGAATAATCTCGTTTTAGGGTATACTGTTCAAGTTTGCAACTAAAATTATCGACGAAAGTTCGACATCGTTTGCTAACAATTGGGTAATTGAACCAATTTTCATGAAAACAATAAAAAATGCATGTACTCAATGATTGACAAGGACAAGTCAAGAACTGTGTCGAAAACATTCGTTTTCGAATAAAATCGGATAAATTGAAAGTTGAAAAAAAAAAAGTTCTCAAGTCATTTTGTAAAGGTTAACAAGCATGAGCATGAGCATGATTGACCGTCCGAGGGTGGTACTCCATTGTTGCCAGATCAGCTGTTATTACACAGAGAACCAACAGATGATGCTTGGGACTAACATACATCTTCAATGTGTAAAAACCGGTGATCCCAAACTAAGGCAATAGCGGCGCCAGCCCCGCCCGAATGCAGGTCAAATAAGGAAAGGTAGGAATATGTTGACGTGAAACTCGCTTTATTGGAAGCCGCGGAATTCACTGCACATCCACGAGAAATCACTGGGATTTTGGATAACAGGATTGGGTAGCAGCAGGGTTTTGGTTAACGGAAAGCTGTCAAGTGAAACATTACCGATTTAAACCAACAGTACGGATGCCACTGGAGTCACTCACAAAATGGGACAGTGGTTTTATTTGTTCCAAGATAGGGTGGCCCGACGAGCATGGTGAACGAATAATTTGGATCACAATTTATTACATACAATAATGAACAATAGGCAACTGAAACAACTAGGCGTTTTGACGTTTAATCACCTTTCCCTTTCTAGCACATCCAGAGAAATGATGGTTTGTTTTCCTCCAAAAGATTTTACTTCTTACTTGCACTCCTTTGTTTTAAATAGCGCTGTAGTGTGCGTTCGTTCAAGGTCACTAAGCCTAATAGTCCAAACGCTACGCCCGATAACAAAATATTGCGAATATTTTGTTTTTGAATCGCACCGATGCTTGACGCAAACCTATTAAATATAAATTTTATTAATATAGATACAATGGGTAACAATTACCTGTCTTGCGCCATGTCCTTGAGAGCACTTAAGGTTTGCTTCATTTAGAATTGGAACAAACTTTTTCGCATATTGTGGCGCTCCTGGTGGACGGATTTAAAAGTTCTTGGCGCCCACGTGTCGGGAATTTTGTCAGCTTTACGTATGTATTTTTGACATTCCGCAAATCGACTGTAAACAATCAACATGGAAGCCGAAAGAAGGGAAAAAATTGTGCACAGTTATTTGGAAAATCCATTGTGGTCTGCATCTAGGCTAGCTAAACAGCTGAAATTGCCCAGAAATACCGTATGGCGCGTTATCAAACGGTATAAGGAAACATTGACGACAATTCGGAAGCCTCAAGCCAATCGTCGGAGTGGAACTGTCGACCGGAAACTGCGTGGTAAGATTTTGAAGACGATTAAGAGGAATCCCAATCTGTCGGACCGTGATTTGGCCAGAAAATTCGGTGCTGCCCATAGTACCGTGAGGAGAACTCGACTCCGGGAAGGAATCAAGTCGTATCGAGCTAGCAAACAGCCAAATCGGACCATAAAACAGAATAGTGTGGCCAAAATCCGTGCTCGGAAGCTATACGACCAGGTGCTGACCAAGTTCGACGGGTGTCTTCTGATGGACGATGAAACCTATGTCAAGGCTGACTTCGGGCAAATCCCAGGTCAAAAATTTTACTTGGCAACGGCTCGGGGGGATGTTCCAGCCAAATTTAAATTTGTTTTTGCCTACAAATTTGCTCGAAAATTCATGATTTGGCAGGGCATTTGCAGCTGTGGCAAAAAAACGAAAGTTTTCTTTACAAATAAGACAATGACGTCGGAACTATACCAAAAAGAGTGTCTCCAAAAACGAATTTTGCCGTTCATTCGATCCCACGACCATCCCGTAATGTTTTGGCCAGATTTGGCAAGCTGTCATTACAGCAAAGTCGTTCAAGAATGGTATGCAGAGAAAGGGGTCCAGGTTGTTCCGAAAAACCTTAACCCACCCAACTGCCCCCAGTTCCGCCCTATTGAGAAATACTGGGCAATCATGAAGAGGAGACTCAAGGCAAAGGGAAAGGTTGTCAAAGACATCAATCAGATCAAGACCTGGTGGAATAAGATAGCTAAAACGATGGACGAAGAAGGTGTGCGCCGCCTTATGAGCCGTGTTACAGGAAAAATTCGAGAATTCCTTCGAAACCGTGACGAATAATTTTATCCGTATTTTTTCTTAAAAGTATGAATAAAATGCTAAATTTGTATGAAAAAAGATCTTGAATTCAATAATAAATAACTGAAATACAGGCAATTGTTTTTGTTCCAATTCTATCTGAAGCAAGCTTTACTACATTACGAGTTGCTTTTACCAAACTTCGCAAGTGTCCGTCCAGTTTCTGGTACATTAATTCATCTTTATGCCTAACTGAAATATTTTTACTTAAAAAGTTTTAAGAAATAGAGAGATATTAGATATTGTTTTCAAAATTTGATAGAAATACATTATTTGTTCCCCGAAAAGAAACAAAATTAAGAACAAAGATAGGTAGGTAACGACTTACACCCGAGACTATTCCAGCACAGATTAACGTTAATTCTACAACGCTCATTTTTGTAGTATGGTACTTCACTAGATAGAGCACCATACTGCAAAAAATGAGCGTTGTAGGTTAACGTTAACCCCGTGCTTGGAATAGGGTCTCGGGGTGCTTAAGTCGTTACCTACCCTATAAGAAGAATCTTTGTAGTCCCCCGGATGTTTGCTTTGCCATTTTTATGAATAAATACTAAGAGTTATTGTTGTGGGCTGTCGATGGTTGATTATAACTGTGCGTTGGACACTATCGGCTGAAATGAGCATTGAATGAGAACAGTGAGAACATTTCATTGAATAAATGACTACAACACTCAGTTGTTCATTAAGCTGAAGCCCATTTGAGCTGTATCTGACGAACAAAGTCTGCTGTTCTACTTAATAGCCCCTTAATTTTGAAATGTTACTGGTTTAAACTGCTACTGTCACCCTCTATTGTTAGTGAGTACATATAATGTTTGAAGGTTAATTATTGGTTTGATCTATAAACAAATCATCTGAAAGCTCATTTCTATTCATCTCTTCCGCTCAGCTATTCTCAATGTATGTTTCCCTTAGTAGTCTCTCCGCATCTTGTAAATAACCTAAAATCCCATCATGTAATAACCTAAAATTCAGAATCCATCGATTTCAAATCACGAAAGAAATAATTTCCAGAATTATTCCCACTGCCTAACAATCAAGTAGGCGGAATGTTACAACTTGAAGAAATTGTAAGAGAAATCGATGAATCAACCCTTTCAGATCTAACGCTAATATGCTATTATGATATATTTACAAGCTCATAATTGCATGCTAGTTTGTGATTTGAAAACTGACCAGAACATTGTTATTGTTGACTTTAAACTGGTCTTTGAAAACGACTGAATAGATACAGATTTGAGTTTATTTAAAAACACTTTCCATTGATGATCAATTTCAAATTTCTATCAGCGTCCATTGACCCCTGAAATTTATCACACATCAGGCGCACAGATTGCGTCAACAACAAAATCGCACCATGTTCTTCAAATTTGTATTAAGTTTGTGCTTATTTTTGACGTGGATTTTGAGCTCCTGCACATAATCCTTCATTTAGGCACCGCTGGTGATAGGGCATAGGGGATATCTCTATAGTCTATGTTTTTATTTAAAGTGAGCAATGATCAATTAAAGTTTTGCTTGCAAGAACTCCATTTTTTCAGGCAAATTATTAATTATTTATCGATATTTATTTTCTTCTTATTGATAGCGCTGGAATAAAAAGAAGAACTTAAGATTAGAAATTAGAAGAAAAATGTGTATTTCCATGTAATTCCAACTGCCTTAGTCGAGTTATTAGTACGAGACACTGAAAAAGTCTGCACATTGTAGTCGAAATACGCGTATCTGTCAAGATAAGCAAAGGTAGTTGGAATTAAACGGAAAATACTAATTTTTATTCTAATTTCTAGCTACAGGTATTCCACTAAACAGCTCAATCCCTCTAGGATTCGAACTTAAGATTGTTCATTATTAATTTACAGCTAGTCATTTTTTGATGTATGGTGGATGTTTATTGCATAGAATGTAATAAAAAAATTACTACCGCAAAAATGCCGTGTAGAAGTAAAACGGAATCATAAAAGTTGTGTAGTGTTATCACTAATGTCTTTTTTAACACGTTTTTTTCAGCGATAACTCCAGAACAGAACAATTTATCGACATAATTCGTTTTGGGCAAAAAGTTATCGTATGGAAGTTTTAAAAAAAAATCACTAATTTTGGTGTAAATACTTAAAATTTTAAAAACTATATTTTGACCTTTGGTTGAAAAGCTAACACATGCAAACAAAATCGAAGCAATTTTAATGTTTTATGCATGTGAATTGATCAATTCTATTTAGTGTTTTTTTACGCGGTTTCATAATAAAAGTGAAACGTATCACTCGTGCAGGTGTTTACATTTGTTTTACATTCAGCCAAATGGCCTCGAATCAAGTGGAAGTGCGCAAACGCATTTTGTACGAACGGCAGCAAAATCCGAATTTATCGGTACGCAATCTTGCTAAGATACTAAAACTACCGAAAAGTGCCGTATTTTGTATTTGCAAATCATTTGACTGGCGCTTGACTGTGGACCGGAAGGTTGGAAGTGGAACTAATCGAAAAGTATGCTCCCGACAAATGGACAAGAAGGTGGTAGCCATTATTGAGAAAAATCCCAATCGTTCTGTGGGAAATATGGCAAAATCATACGTAAAAAAAGTTTGGACTGCAGGCGTGCAAAGTGAAAAAGGAGTCCAACCGTGATGATAAGCATAATTTCACTGCAAAAATTCGTGCTAACGAGCTTTACACCAATTTCTTGCAAATATTTTCTTGGCGGGAATATTTTATTTATCCCAAAATAAAAATGAAAGCGCTGTTGAGAGTTAGAACTTCATACTCATTAATCAAGTATCTTATCACGAGCCACCGTGACCTAATGAGATCGGCCACGGATTGAGTAACAGTTCTTTCCAAAAATGCAGGATCGAATCTCAAGTCAGGAACATTTAAAAAACGCTGGACAACTCTACGTGGTTGCATTTTTTTTTTCAATTACATTTCGAGTCGACAAGTTGATCTGTTAGTCGTTCGTTCAACCACCACAGAGACCTTTTTTTATAAATTGGCGACAAAATATCCGTAGCTCTTTGTATTGCTTTTGAACAATATACGAATTGCCTTTTGGTGTCAACAAATGGTTCGTGCTTTTGACATTAACGCGTGTGGCATTTATTATGAAGGTTTCTTCTTAAATATTACGAAATAATGAATAGATTCATAAGTTCTACCTTAGATTTAGTAATATAAACTAAAATTAATTTTCAGTGCATAAAATACATAAAAAAAATTTCACGCAAACTAATGCGAAAATGCATAAGGAAGTTACCCGTCAAAAGGCAAACAAATTTTATAACATTTGAAAGAAAATAGATACTAAAGGGTGTCCACGATGAAATTGCCACACTATGAAATTGCTCTAACTTTTTAACCGTTGGGTAGAATTTAATGAAAATTTGGGTGGATTTAGTTCATAGTGCACTATTTACATCCTGCAAGTTTTAAAGTCCTGTGATCAAAACTCGCGGAAATGGAGTCGAAAGAACAGCTCGTGCGTGATAAAATCTTGCGCATTCATCACGAGAACAAGGATCTCTCGCATCGTTCCGAATTCCACGGTGTCGCGAGTGATTAAGCGGTTCGAGGAACGGTTGACCACCGATCGGAAGCCCAGAAGTGAAGGAAAAAGTATTCCGTACAACACAAAAATCACAACCGCGTAGTTGGGGCCTTCAACCGAAATCCGAACGCCTCCGTTCGGGATGTGGCTAAGAAGCTGCACCTAGCCGAAGTTTTGTCCAGAAGGCCAAAACTAAGGCTGGGCTTCGAACGTTCAAGGTACAAAAGGCCCCTAATCGCGACGAGAAGCAGAACAAGTCCGCCAAAACCCGTGCCAGGAAGTTGTACCTCAACATGCTGACGAAAGTTGAATGCTGCATCATGGACGACGAAACATATGTGACGACTTCAAACAGATCCCCGGCAACCCGTTTTTCACGGCCAAGGATAAGTTCAGCGTTCCGGAGCATGTCCGCACTCAGAAGATGTCCAAATTTGCGAAGAAATTCCTGGTTTGGCAAGCCATCTGCACGTGCGGGAAGCGGAGTGCGCCTTTCGTGACCCAGGACACGATGAACGGACAGGTGTACATAAAAGAGTGCCTCCAGAAGCGGCTGCTTCCTCTCCTGAAGGCCCACAACGTCCCAACAATCTTCTGGCCGGATTTGGCCTCATGCCACTACTCCAAGGACGTGCTGAAGTGGTATGCGGACAATAAGGTCAATTTCGTGCCGAAAATGTTCAACCCTCCCAACACTCCGGAGCTCCGCCCCATCGAGAAGTACTGGGCGAGAAGCATCACCTTCTAAAACGACCTAAGGTAGTGAAGACAGTCGAGGAACTGAAGAAAGTATGGGTTTACATGCAAAAAACGGTTGATTCACAGGTTGTGCAGAATCTTATGGCCGGGGTTAAGGTCAAGGTGCGGGCATTTGCGTATGGACTGTAAATAAAATACGAGTAAAATGGTAAAATGAAGTTTAATAGTTATTTCTCAATCCCTGAAAATTTGATGGCAATCGGATGAAAACTCGAATTTTGCGCATCAATTTTGTGTGTGGCAATTTCATCGTGGACACCCTTTATGCTTTCGCGTTTTTAATCGTTTTTTAATCGCGTTGTGGTTTGTGCGCTCCCATAAGCCGCCATGTAATCTCACAGCGGCGATTTTTCCACCGCGATTTCGCTGCCGCGGTGGCTAAGAATTGCTGCAGTTTGGTGGAGCCTTCATTTGTACGGCAGCGGAGCTGGTGCAGAGGCAGCTGGTGGTCACGTAGCAGCTGGTGGTGGTAAGTAGCAAGGCTCTCCCAAACAGCGATCGTCGCGATGAGGCAAAATGGCGGATTATGAGGGCGCACAATCGCGTCGGTTTTGTGCAAGCCGCCATCTTATCTCATCGTGGCGATTGTTTCGCCGCGACTTCGAAAACGCTGCTGTTTGGGGGAAAGCGTCCTTGGGGGCGAGCAGCAGTAAGCAGTAGGTGGAAATAATCTGTCCTTTTGAGGACAATAAATTCAAATACAAGAGTTGTTTATTCAAGAATGAACTAATCTTAAATTAAGTTCGGTGCCGTCGGTAAAAATTTCACCCAGCTGGTTGGCGCTATCCATTAATTGATAATCTGTCCTTTTGAGGACAACCAATTGAATCAAAAGAGTTGTTTATAAAAGAATTAAACTTTTATTTCGTTGGGTTTGTGCGCCTAATATGGTGCCAATTCGTTCGCCGCAACTGCAAAAACGCCTGCATGGAGGGCGAGCTGTCGGGAAAATTTTGGCTGGTTGGCGCAACCCGCGATGAATCAATAAATCAATAAATGCTACCAGATACAAATCCATCTTTGCTACTGTCAATTTAATATTCTCAGCTTGAGAGTTTGTTTGATTGGGATTTACGTTTCAAATTGTCGATTGGCAGCCAGTGGTATTAGCAAAACTTGTTTTTCCTTCGTCGCATAACTTAAACCACACAAATTCCCTATCACGGACACCATTTTCGATGTCGAACATAATATTCCGAACCAACATTCTCTGTAAATTCCAATTAGTAGTGTGTTATAAACAGTTGTTCTGTTGTGTTAACGATTCGCGTTGGATAGAGTCCTACCTCTAGGAAGAAAAACGTTTTGAGAAACATAGTGAAAGTGAGAATGCCTAACCGATTTGATCCAGAACGCTTGCGCAGATTCAGGAAGCGCTTAAAGAGCGAACACACGGGAAATCCTCCGAAACGACCATGCACCGATGCCGAGCGAGCTCGTAGTTATCGGGCGAAATTGAAAGCAGCAAGAGGTAATGCGTTGCCAACAACTAGTTGGGACGCTTTAGAAGGTTCGACTTTACAAATTACATGTCATCTTTGGGCTCCCTGTCTTATTACATTTCAACATATTATTGATTGTATTCTGGTGATGACATGCGCAGCATGCTTTTACTGCATATGAACCTTCACATGATATCGATACAACTAATGCGCTGAATATGTTTTAATGTATGATTATTTTCTCAGGTGTTTATTTTATATTCCTAAGAATTTATCATACATTAACCAACCTTTTTTCCCATACTCATTGCAAAGAATAATGATGTTTTATAAAACTCACTCTCTTTCTTCTGCGAGATCTAATATATTTATATATATTTCGATTTCCTGAAAGTTTTAGCCATAATGGATTCACTAATTTACCTGACATTCACATAGAAACATGAATAATAATTTCACAAAAAAAACATAAACCATATTTTAGGTACGCATTTAACCTTATATTCCCAACTTTGGCCTAATGTATTCATCACATAGTAAAATGTAGAATATAAAAGTTTTCAATGGAAAAGTAAGAATGAGCGGTTCCGATTTTTCGGGAGGCTTATTCATACCAACACCTTTATAACTAAATGAATATAGTGGGAATTTTAATGTTTTGAAATGGAATGGCCGATTGATCACATGAGAAAGTCATTTAGATGTTATCAAGAAGTTTTTTATTCCGTATAGTATACCGAATATAGCCGAATGCCCGGAGCGATGAAATAAACAAACTTTACTAAAATTCTTCCGAATAAGTATCCTTAATGATATCCATATCCATCGAAAGTTTTCGACTCAATAATGTTGGTTGGTGACTTTTCATGGTCCAGTACAGCAAACGCCTTGTTAAGCATGTCTTAGCAAAGGTATAACTAGTTGAATATCGTTTCTAGCTAAATTATTGTGTGAGTTATAGTTAAAACTGTAATCGTGCGCTACATAATCGACTGAGTCAAAGGACATGTACTCTATATACTTGTATATAACCTTATAACAACTGCAAGATAATTTTTGTTATTTTCTGTTTGATAAAACTTCCTGAACTTTGAACATTTTATGAGACGCTTACACATCTGAAAATGTTGCAATTGATTATTGTGTTTTCACAACAATCACTAAACTTGTCGGATATTTTCTGATAACGAATTTTATCGTAATTTGAATTCTAGAGTATTTCAACGTTTATTATTACCCTTGAAATCCAGAATTGCTAAAATTGCATAAATTGCAAATTTTTGATTCTTTGAAGTTGAATTATGCAAAGGCATACTACAACTCAGATTGTATACAAATGATCTGAATGGTATGGCATTTAAATGGTGAATGTTGAAAGGAGACAAGGCATCAGTCAAAATATATGTTTGTATGTACGTATTATAGAATTTCCTCCGCAGCCTGTCGTTACTGAAATCCCCCAAACGATGCAAAACATTGTTGATGGTTCCGGCGATGGTGAGAATTCCGAGATGCTGGCCATTCAGGCACAGTATGACATACGAATAAACATTAAGTAATGTCAAGCGGTTATGATAATAAGAATGACTAAAACTATCATTGATTTAATAATTTTATTTTCCCTAAAAGATCCTCAACTATCTTCTAGTCCTTAAATATAGTCCATCGTAAAACGTGCAACCGTGACCGTGTCATCATTTAAATCAAAAGGCCCTTTTCAGGGCCACCAAATAATATCTCAAGAGCGTACAATAGAATTTTCTTACATACTGGCTTCAAAACGCTGGTCTAAGGTCCCATAAGAGCAACACACGTCATATTATGACAAACTGCTTCTATCGGTAAGGGTAAGCGACCGGCGCGAATAATTGAAACCTTTTTAACGCTAATAATAGCCACACAGAATTTCCCTGACATTATAATGCATCACTTGGTTTAACGTAGTCTACGTCGACCGGTCGTGTCTTGTACACAACCCCACTGATTTTTTTTTTTTTTGATTATACTTCTCGCGCCTTTTGCTATCAAGTTATCAGGTATATTTCGTTATTTATTAAATATTTTTCATTATCTACTACAGTGCCGATTTAAAACACGAGACATCGTAGAATGTACCATTACCAGCTTCCTGCTGATGAGAAGAAAGATCCAGATTTTCGAGGTACGTGCGCAAAATTTCCTTGCGCCGCTGCTGTTCTCGCGACTCCATCTTCGCAACGATTGCACATCTATTAGTGAAAGTTACACAGCGTAAACAAATACACATTGAACTACTTCAACCTAAAATTTCAATAGAAAATACCCAACGGGTAAAAAGTTACAGCCATTTAAAAGGGGTACAATTTAATTCCGTACAACCTTTACGTACTCGAGGATTTTCAACAGCTTCCGGGTCTGGCTTTTTTATACCGCTATGCAAAGGACCGTCGTTGTCGAGCATTTCCGGTCAAAGAATGTGGCCAAATTCCCGAAGAAGTATTTGATTTGGCAGGCCATATGTAGTTGTCGAAAATCTAAATGTTTTGTCTCTACTGATACTATCAATAAGGAAGAATGTCTGAAAAAGCGGTTGCTATCGTTTATCAGAAGCCACGACTCTTCAGCTCTGTTTTGGCCTGATTTGACCTCTTGGAACAATGCGAAATCCGTCCTGGAATGGTATAAGATACAAGAGGTCAAATACGTGCCAAAAACGGCCAATCCACAAAACTGTCCAGAACTTCACCCAATAGAGAAGTACTGGGCTCTTGTTAAGCGGAAACTCTTCGCAACTAAGAAGAGAGCGAATGGTACCGATGATTTCAAGAGACGATGGAGAATCGTCACGGTGGGTGTATCTGAGGATACCGTGCAGAACCTAATGATGGGTGTTCCACAGAAAGTTCGAGAGTTTTTCAGAAAGAAGGATTAACATATTAATCAACTGTTTCTTATGTTAAATTATGCCCAGGTAGAATCCAGAATCACTTATTGTGTTGCAGTGGCACGGAAAGTGGCCACTGCAAGAATTCTTTTACTGTGGTTTGTTTGTCTAGGCGGCCACTTTCTGTGGTATAAATTTCACGGTGTTTCATGTAGTGAGTCAAAAGTTATTCCTGATGGAAGCCGAGCCAAGAGAAATCATTCTGCACACCCTCGTTAATAGTCCAACGTGGTCCGCTATAAATCGCCAAATCAACCGCGTATCATGTGCTCAAACGTTTCAGGGAGCGAAAGAGCGTGGATTGAGTGCCTCCAGGTAAGCATCGTAGTGGAACATATGACCGCAAGCTGAACCAGAAGGTGTTGAGAATTGTCAGAGCAAACGCTGAACTATCAGATAATGAAATCGCACAAAAATGCGCTGCTGCTCGCAGTACCGTTCGAAGAATTCGTTTGCGAGCAGGATATCGTTCTTATCGAGCCAGCAAGCATCCAAACAGAACGTTGAAGCAAAGTTTCATCACCAAAACTCGAGCTCGGAAATTGTACCAGCAGATTTTGACGAAGTACCAAGGATGCCTGCTCATCGACGATGAAACCTACGTCAAAATGGATTCCGGACCGCTTACTGGCCATAAATTCTACATGGCGACGGCACGAGGATATGTTCCTGCGAAATTTAAGTTTGTTTTTATGGACAAATTTGCAAAAAAAATGATGATTTGGCAAGGGATATCCTCCAGTGGTACCACGATGATAACGTAGATTCCATCGATAAAAACATAAATCCACCCAACGGCCCGCAGTTCCGGCCCATCGAGAGATTTTGGGCAGTAATGTAGCGGAAGCTTAAGAAAAGTGAAAAAACGGCTCGGGATGCGACTCAAATAACCAAAATGTGGAACAAATGTGCCAAGGAAGTTGACTCCGTAGGCGTGCAGCGTTTGATGGGAGGAATAAAGAAGAAAGTGCAAATTTTCTTTAGAAACGAAGAGAAATTATTTATATTGATATTTCATCTTGAAGCACAGCGAATTAATGTAATGTTGTTGTAATGTGTTAAACTTATTTGTACGTCAAAAAAATACAGATGATTTTATTATTCCGGATTCTAAATGGATAAAGCTTTAGATATTACTTTAGAACTTATTACGAGTGTACTTCACGGATGAAAACGAATCACATCCCCTCTGAACATTGCGTTATACTGGGGTATTTAGGTTTTTTTTTTGTTTATTTATTTTCCGTCGGCCTGTTTCCTCACATGGTGACAATCACTGACGCCAGGGAGACGACTCCACCACCTGGACCCTGACTAACGACTCATGACTATGAGCCGGGACCAACAGCATTACTTCCCTTCCGAAGGAAGACGTGACCATATTATTTCGCCTCAGAAAAACCACCGACGTCGATTGAAACCACATCCACTGGGGTGCAAAGTGGCAGTCACGCTTACCACTACACCACCGACGCGGACGTATTTAGGTGTCGACCACCTGACAACTTCCGAGAGGCAAACCTCTTTGTACACTAGTAAGGTTCCTGTCGATATGGTTTGGAATTCTTGGCTGATTGTCTCCAGTCGAGTGACACTTTCATGGCGGCCAACCCTAACATAGATCAACTTTTGATACCGTCCGTATTTCAGTCCGATATCTACACTGAAGTAGCACCGCGGGTATTGACGATCGGGATTTTATCCGTGAGTTATACCGGTTGGAGCTTACCGCCATTAGAATCACAAATAGCGCGAATGCCGTCTGCTAAACATTCAACAACAAAAACTGACGTGATGAAAACATTATTGTGATATCATAGCCTGCTGATATATTTTCAATCAACTCCACAGCTGGAGTTCCATCATCGATGAAGGAGCAAGAAAAATGCAAATGCACATTTTTGAAGGACATGAATCAGTGGTTTGCTTGTTTGTGAAGTGTTTTCAAAGTTCCATATGATTAACTCAGAGCAATAGTAAGTTAATTCGCATCTAAGTATGGCAGAAAGGTATGTTTGAATGGTACATGACTTAATTGCCCTTCCTGACTTCACTAAAAACTGACACAAATCTCATTCCTAAGGACAAATTGCCAAACAGATTTCGCGAGTTTGAGTGACTGCCAACAAACTCCACACGGGTACCCTTATCATGTACATATTATCATCCGAGCTCTGAACATGATAAAGTAGAATAAAATTGTATAATGTCTAATGCTATTACCGTTATCGTGATTCTCGTTTTGATGATGATTACGTTTGCGATCCGACAAATGTGCGCTCATTGTGTGAAATGTGATTAAAGTTTGGTGCCCCCTAGCTCGTTCGGTGTGATGGCTTTTCCTGGATGTTTGTCTCGGTGTGGGTGAGAGCTCACAGATTTCACAGTCTGAAGCGGGTAATCAGAGTAAGTTCTATATTTTAATTTGATCTCCAGGCACGGATTACATTTCACTACACTCAATCTCTTGCATTCTCTATTGCTCTATTTGAGGATAACATTTCAAAGCACTTTGATTACCTCCACTTTCAAATTGAATGAAATCGTTTTCAAAATTGATACCAGCTGCTATCACCTTTAATCACTTCAAAGTGCATACCTAGCTCACCAACATTCATTCAATAAAATTCAGTCAACCGGTCTGAAATTGAATTAAAATTTATTGACTGAGCGATCTATTCAGCTTCATCATCCCGGCAAAGTAGGGCAAATTTCGACTATTACTTTCGGTAAGCCACACCATGCAAAGAGAGTTCAATGGCTGGTTGGCCAACCCCGTCGGCTTCGTTTCATCCCATGACGTGCGTCGTTGTCGTCGCACTGTGTCCTTGTCGTGCATGAAATCACCTTGCCCATCACGTCCGCAAATGTTCTGCCGCTCTCGGTTCGTCTGCTAGCCTTAAATTTGGCCTAATTTTCCCACCCAAAACAGCTTTCGACGACGTCCATCATCACACTTCCAAGAGACGACCTTCAAAATCGGGAATCCTTGTCCCTTCTCGTCCCCGGTCACAACACACACTCAAAGCGAGTAGCAACCTCAGCAGAAGACGACGACGACCGGCTGGCCGGGCGGCTGACCCTTGTTCCCAGCGAGCTATGAGCAAACCTAACCATGATGTATCTATGGCTATGCTTCCCGAACTTACCTACGTGTATAGAAACGTATGCAACAATTTCGCAATCGTTCCGTATCCTTTCCACCCCCCTCGTCCGTTGTCTAACTGTTGGCCAGACCAGCTGGTTTCGCAGCAATGGATGACCCTGCCTGATCCGGTTCCATCCGGGTTGGTTGATTGTGTACAATTTAGTATACGAAATTCATGCCGCATATAGGTAGGTTCCTGCGTTGCACATGAAACGGCTCTGTCCCAGTGGCGAGCGTTCAAAGGCCAACTTCATCGAGACGGAGTGGAGCGGGTTCAGACATATGACGAACATTAGGCAGAAGGGTGAACCGGTTAAGGTTCTGGTTCCGTTTTGCACAAATATGTCGGTGGCTATTATATATATGTACCTACATAAATACGGCGATCCACTTATCGCTCACGTACGTTTGCGTATAAATTTAGTCAGTCGAAGGACGTCGCCAATCGCTCAATTAGAACCGGTTGGCCCAGTTCTAAACTTAGGACACAGGAATCGGTTGAAACTTCCGAAATGTGTGTGTGTGTAGTCTGGTCTGGGTTGGGTTTTTTTGAGTGTCTGATGGAAGGGGAGGCAGAGGGCATGTTTTGGTTTTGGACAAGTTTTCTTCCAGTCGATTGATGATGATTTTGGAAAAGGTGTTGGAGAAGTTTTTGCCAAGTTCAGTGAAAGTATTCGAAAAGAGTAATTGCATCATAGCTTTACCACTCACGCTGTGGTGATTTCTTAAATAAATATTTTTAGAAAATTATGGGCCTTTTTTGTTTAATTGCATGGGGTTCATGCAAATTATCTGATCCAATTGATTTCTTGGCCCATGTTGTTAGAAAAATATGATGCATTCATTATCAAATGCTCAATAATTGTCATGTGACATAATTGTACTAAACGTTTCACCTCGATGATGTCGAATTTTTAGTTTTTTTATTTTGTGGATATATTTGGGAAAATGTTGGCTTCACCAATTGTTGACTATTCTCAGCCACCAAATTCAAAACCTCTAATTCTGTATATTTTTCACAGAATAACAAATGAAGCATAAGTCCTGATAATAATTTAATAGCATGGCAATCGAAATCAAACAATCAAATTTTCAAATACTCTGCAGGGTATTTTGTTCTATTTATATACTGATTTGAAAACAACATGAAAAAAACATTTAAAGGCTGTCCACGTTAAATTTCGGACAATTTTACTTACAAGACAGCTGAAACTCTCCAATTTTTTTTTTCGTGGTACAACATGTTTACATTCTTGTTACATTCAGTAAAATGGCACCGAATCAGGTGGAAGTGCGCAAACGCATTGTGCGCACAGCAAAATCCGAATTTATCGGTACGCGATCTTGCCAAGAAACTCAAACTTCCGAAAAGTACCATGTTTTGTCTGTGCAAATCATTTGACTAGCGCTCAACTGTGGATCGGAAGGTTGAAAGTGGAACAAATCGAAAAGTATGCTCCCGACAAATGGACAAGAAGGTGGTAGCCATTATTAGGAAAAAAATCCCAATATTTCTGTGCGAAATTTGGCTCGCAAACTTGGAACAAGCAAAATTTCACAGCAAAAAGTCGTGCTAAGGATCTTCACACAAATGTTTTGTACTCGAAGACTTTGAATAGCTTTCGGGTCTGGCTGTTTAAAAGGGTTCCAAATTCCCGAAGAATATTTTTGATTTGGCAGGCCATGTGTAGTTGTGGTCGAACATATAAAAGTTTCGTCTCTACTATCAATAAGGATGTGTACGAGAAATAATGTCTGCAAAAGCGGTTTGCTCACCATTTATCAAAAGGCACGACTCTACAGCTATATTTTGGCTTGATTTGGCCTCTTGTCCTTATGCAAAATCCGCCCTGGAATGGTGTAAAGTACAAGAGGTCAAATACATGCCAAAACAGCCAATCCACCAAACTGTACAGAAATTAACCCAATAGAAGTACTGGGCTCTAGTTAAGCGGAAACTCTTCGAAACTAAGAAGAAAGCAAGTAATACCGATGAGTTCAAAGAAGAAGATTGAGGATCTTTACGGCGGGGTTATCTGAGGATACCGTACGAAACCTGATGGCGGGTGTACCACAGAAAGTTCGGTAATTTTACAGAAAGAAGCATTTACACCTTAATCAACTGTTTATAATGTAGATTTAACTCTATTATTGTTGAATAAACCATCTGTTCTGTTGAATAGTGTGTACATTTTTGATGCTGCTATTATTTTGGTTTCCGAAATATAACGTGGACAGGCTTTACAGTATACCCTATGGACCATCTTTGATTTCCGCAGTGTGCGGCGAACATGTTGAATCAGGTTCTGGATGGTGTCTATGTCGATGTTTTTATGTTTCGCTTGATTCATTCAACCAATTGTTGTTGCTTTTCTGTATCCACAATAATCCGGACTCCTCAAAACTTCAGTAAAACACAAATTTCGCATTATATTTCAACTGTCGTTGTTTATTTCAGATTCGTGGGATATGATCTAACAATTAACGAAGACAAAACATAATTAGTCGGTACTTGCATACCTTTATTGAGAAACCGTGGATGTGTTTAATATCATTAATTCCTTGTTTCTTTCCAGAAAGCTTCCGCTTCATTAGAGCCCAATATTTCTTGATTGGAGTCACTCTGGGCAATTGGGTGGATTTGCGGTTTTTGGTGCAATATTCACTTGATTTGCTTCATATTTACCACTCGACCACATTGTTAAACAGAATACTGTGATGCCAAATTGAGCCAGAACAAAAGTTGTTCTCTGTGTTTTTCATGAAGCGTAGCAATATTTGTTGTTTGTGCCTGTAGTGACGAAAGATCTTCCCTTTCTGCCACACGAAAAAAATGCTTGCTAAACAATGTTTTTTTTTAAAGTGTGAGCTGTTTAGTATAATACCTGTAACTGAGAAGAAAGATTAGTAATTTCCATTCAATTCGACATTAAAACCGACGCAGTGAAGCATCCGCTGCCATAGAACAATTAGGTTAGGTATAGGGAAAAGGCGTTGTAGATATTAAGTATATTTGTTTTTGACTCAGGACAGGTTAGGTAAAACAATGTTAGCTGTTGGTAAAAGTTCTTGTATTTGGAAAAAAAGAGTATATACGGCAGGCGGCGAAGGTTTTCTTTCAGTCGAGTATTAGTACACGACACTGAAGAAATTTGCACATTGTAGACGACAATGCGCGTATCTGTTAGATAAGCAATAGAGGTAGTTGAAATTAAATGGAAAATACTAATCTTTCTTCTCATTTTCTAATTACAGGTCATATTTCTAGTTTACGAGCCACCGTTGAAACAGAGTGATTAGGGTTTTCTTTTAATATCTTCTTCACCTTCTGGTCTATGACAGGATCAGCACATTCATTGTTCTTATCACTTCTCGATTTACTCTTCAGCGTCAAACGTTGCAAAAATTATGAATATGTCCCCAACCCCTCGCAGTTAGCCGCTCGGCAAGTAATGCCTCGAGATCTGCTCCAGTTCTCCGACAATCCAGCTGAACTCTCTGGCGTGAACTACGAAAATCTGCGAAACACTGTGAAGAACTACGTCGCCTTGAAGGACATCACCGCAAAATCAACGATAACCTCACTATCAGAAGACGAGAAACGTGCTCAATGTATCCTGGAACGAACAACGATGCGATCCATGTACTGCTTCGAGACAGAAGTTTCCTAACAGCTATGCTACGGCCAATTGGCGGCTACAGTGTTTCGAGAAGCGAGAGGATCCCGACCCAAACCTACGCATAAGCCTCCGCATAGTGCCAGTAAGTGGAGTATCAGGAAAAGGGACATGCGCATCGTGCCAAAGACGAGGAACGGGCAAGCGTGGAAAGCAATCCAATCTGGTACCTACCACTAGGATTGGTGAGAATCCCACGTAAATCGGAGAGGTTTCGCCTTATAAGGGACGCGGCGGCCAAAGTCGGAGGTATTCCACAAAAGACTTTCGGACCAGACCAGCTGACATCCTTACCAGCAGTCCTGGTGCGTTTCCGACAGTTCATGGTTGCAGTTTCTACGGACATTAGGGATCAAATTATGGTCCGGTCAAAATACCGGCCCGCACTGCCTTGAACAATATCGACTTGACTGATTTCCCCCCTTGCCTATCCTGCATGGGGTAGTATGACAAAAGGTTATGTGCCTGATCGTATACTATCGTTCAAATGCCCTCCGCTCGTTTTCAAACTTACATCTTTTCAATTTCAAAGCCTGCCGTTCCCTTACGGATCTATCAATACACTTTCTCTTCATGCTTAATTGTTCTAGCAATAAAATTACTGTCCGCTCCTAGCGCTTCGCATGGAGATGAGAAATTATCTGCTTCTGAAAAACTTCATTAATTATTTCTGGCTTGGTTGCGTGCTGATTATAGGAGGTATAAAAATTTCGTGGCTTGTCGTGTAGCAAACATCTTCTTCTTCTTTTTTAGAATTTAAAGCTTATTGCTTTCACAATTAGCTTATTGCTTGCTCACAACTTAGTGTTCTAAATGCACTTCCACAGTTATTAATTGAGAGCTTTCGATGCCAGTTACCATTTTTGCATTAGTATGATTGTGTGGCAAGTACAATCATACCCTATGTCCAGGGAGTCGAGAAGTTTTCCTTAACGAAAAATTCCTAGACCAGACCGGGAATCGAACCCAGCCACCTCCAGCATGGTGTTGTTTTGTAGCTGCGCCTTTACCGACTGAGCTAAGGGAGAACTGCTGCCAGTATTTAACGTTCATGAATTGCGCTGGGTGCCATCTTAACTCAGTAAACTGTATTTGGCTACCAAGTGGTGAAAGGGTCCCTGACAAGAATCTCAATGGACCGGAGTTACTGAAACTTCCGGAGTCAGAGTGGCCTCGCCTCATTTTCTACCGAAGAAGAACTGCGTTCGGGCCATGCACATCACAACATCGTCATACCTGATATAGTTTTTGATTTAGAAGGATACTCTCGCATGCCTCGACTGACTAGGTCAACCATGTACACTCAAGTGAGGCACAAGACTACAGGTGAAGCCACGGTCCTTGGTCAATTACAATCGGATGAACTGCAGGAGGGACAATGGACGATCTGGATGATCTATTGGTTTCCTTCGATGATAACGCCACAGTAACTGTCGTAAATGAGGTGCGTCAGCAATATTATGTGCCTCAATCGAGAGTAGCCTTGAGGCAGGTTGCGATATCCTGGCAGTGGGACAAGATACACAAGGCGGAACCACGTATTCCTCGGATGGCTCAACTGTCATCAGAATGACTGGGTTCGTTTAAAAGAACATTTACGCATACGTGACCTGACCTTTTCGGGCTATTGCTAGTGAAAGCCACTAGGAGTAACGCGATGCATTGGATTGCGGTATTTACCTGTTTTCTAATACGTGGCTGATTGGTATATAGTCTAAGTTTCATGTGTCAATGCTATCCGTAGGTTCGTCGTTCGACGTGGATCACCAGCGACTATCAATTCGGTCAATGGAATTAACTTCTGAAAAGCACACTTTTGCAGCAGGAACAGATTTAGCGGGTGGCAGCAACTTTCACCAGTACGACTACTAAGTGGATCTTCATTCGGTCCAACAATCCTCACATGGAAGGTGCCCGGAGCGGATATCTGGAAGATGAATGACCAGACGATGATGAAAAAAATGAATTTGCTGTGAATTCACGTCAAGTTGTCGAATATTATAATAGTTTCTGAGAACTACGTCATGTACTTGAATTTAGGTGTTTAAACACTTAAAATTACATGAACGCAAACTTAAAAGGAAGTGCAAGACAGAATTATGTAGCTAGAAAATGAGATGAAAGATGGGTAATGTCCATTTAATTCCAACTACCTTTATTGCTTATTTTGACAGATACGCGTATTTCTTCTGTATTTCGCAGGTTCTTCAGTGGTGTGTACTAATGCTACTCGAGTAAATAATAAGACAATCTTACCGATATTTCGGAATTGATTTCTGTGTTGTATCGCTACTTTTAACCTGTGATATGCTGTTTTACCTCCGTTGTCTCACACACTACCATAATGTCATGTAAATTTCCGTCTCCTGAGACCGACACATGCAAGCGTCTTTTAGCACAAAAGAATGAGTTGAAAGAGATGACAAAATAAATTCAATCAAACACATCTTTCGTCGAATTGTGCATGTGTCAGTTTCAGAAGACATAATTTTACACGAAATCTTTCTTTACGTTCCTCCACTATTTACAAACATAAATTACGTCTCATGTAAAATTCATAATTGATTAGTGTGCAGCTCTACACAGAAAAAATATATGAAAATTAATTATGATATAATCTAAAACTTCTATGAAAATATAATTAATGGTTAGATGCAGTTTTCAATTTGAAATATCGTAAATAACTACACAGAAAAAAAAATGAAAATTACATATGATTTAATCTGAAACTTCCATGAAAATATATCGATATAATTAATGGTTGCATGCAATTTTCAATTTGATATATCATCAGCAGTGAAAAACACTACCTTCATGCAAAGTTATATCGTACTCATTACAATCATTTAACTTGAATTCATATTTGTAATCGATAACATATAAGCATACGACACGCTCCTATTTTTGCGTCTTAAACGCTTGAAATTTACATGATATCAACACAACACAGTACCTGTGCGGTGGTATTTGTCAAGTCAGAATAAAAAGTTGTCACCGCCATATTATATACGTGCCCGTACGAGAGTGATGCATGAAAATTGTGAAGAACATTTTCAAAAAGTTCGAATAAATTGTGTGTGACTGTGAAAATCGTAGTGAACGAGCGCAAGGTTTTTCGTATTCACCGTAGCCGGCACGATTTCAAGCCGGCCCAGTCGACAAATGTAAACTCGTCTGCAAATTTCAAACCTGCAATAAATCATATAACTGCTGTACATAACTGGAATCAGCTTGAAAACTGTTTTTGAAGGTAAATACATAGAATTTTTTTGAAAGAAGCCACTTATTACATTTAGTTTTGAATGAAAGTAATCAATTAGATGTACCTTATTTCTAACCTCAAAAAATCTGAACCGTAGATTACAGCATTTTTCAAATTTACAGCTCTTATATTGACAGCACGAGTATATTTACAGTTAACTCTTTTTAGCGCTGTAAACTTAAGATCACGCGTAAATTTCTATTCAATATAATAGAGGTAAATTTGTTACATTCAAGTACTCATAATTTTACAGGTTTTGTTCGAACTGTGTATAAACACTGCCTTCTTGGAAAGTTATATCATATTCATTACAATCTTTCAGCTTTAATTCATATTTGCAGCCGATAACATATAGTTATACGACACGCTCTTATTTTTGCGCCTTGAATGCTTGAAATTTACGTGATACAATTCAGTACCACCGCTCAGTTTTTCAAGTCAGAATATACAAGTTGTCACCGCCATGTTGTGTATGTGAACGTTCCGGAGCGCAGCATGAAAAATTGTAAAACATATTTTCAAAACGAACGAAAAAATTGTGTGTGGCTGTGGTAATCGTAGTGAGTGTATGTAGGATTTATTGGATCCCACACGAATACACCGAAACCATGATTTCAATTGCTCGTTGACAAATGTGAACTCGTCTCCGAATCTCGAACCTGAAAATAAGCCTTCTAGCATGAACACTTTTTAAAAATGCCAATAAATAGACGATTTTTGAAATTAACAACTAATTCCATTTATTTTCCTCAATGAAAGAAATCAATCAACCTTTTTTATTTCTAACCTCAAAAAATATGAACCGTAGATTACAACATATTTTAAATTTACAGGTCATATATAGACAGTACGAGTAAATTTACAGGTAATATCACGCGTAAATTTCTATTGAATATAATAGAGGTAAATGTGTTACATTCGAGTACCCATAATTTTATAGATTTTGTTCGAACTGTGTATATTCAAAACTGTTTTGTCCATCAACACCTCCTCTATGCATCTTAAAAGCCGAAATGTGTACAAAGTGGCCCACTCTATAGACGGTTGTGCAAACAGATAAATAAAACCTTTACAAGACCATAAAGATTTTGAAAATGTTATAGTGAAAGATGTTATGACCACTTGAGAACCTTCATATAACCTGCCATCAAAACCAGCATAGGGCCAAATTGGCAATAGCTGTCAAACTTCACTGTGATATCGTGGTTGGTTTTTGTTGTTCTGCTTTGTTAGATTCTCTGCTCTTTTGATTCATATAACAGTGAATAATACCTATGAAAACAGTTTTAGTGTTGCGGCAATTTTTGTTTGATAGCAAAATATCCAAAACAAATTGAGTTTTATATTGTATTATGCTCCAAATCATATGAGCACTTAATTTTATGGTGAATATTGGCAAGAGCCGAAAATAAGTGCGCCTCAGATATTAGGCGAGTTTACATCAACAAAAACCCAATTGGAACAAACATATTCGATATATTGATCATGCATTTCCTGAAAATTTATGGAATTCAATAAGGTTATCTAAAAAATGCCGAAATTGGTATTTGATCTTCAGTTCATTTGCATTATATTTAAAATTTGGTGTATTTATTTTGCCAGATTCCAATTATTTTATATATTTCAATATGGCAATTGGAAGAAATCACAGTTTTGCCAAAAAGCCAATTTATCTTCGCAATGGCTACTATTAAACTATTTGGTCATTTGGTGACTTTCCACAATGCCAATTCGTCGTTTAATGTAGTTATTGGGGGCAAAATGGATTTAAAATGCTTTTTCAACTGACCATAATAAGATAATTTGAATGAGTCTTAAAACGGTATTTCAAACCAGCATTTTACGAGTTCATAAAGTCAAAATAAAACCATTGATAGGAGTAAAAGGAACTTTAGAAGACATGGTTTTTAGATCGTTGTAAAGAAGCTGTGTAGGTTCTCATAAACCTGACTAAAATATCAAACCTATTGGCACCTCTTGCTACCATAATAAAACCAAATTGATTTCTAGTGGCTTTCATAAAACCAAATTGATTTCTAGTGGTTTTGGCACTGTTACTTGCCGCAGACATACCCAAGGCAGCCACCTTGGCCCATTCCTTTTGCTGTGATATATGAACGACATGAACTTGTTCCAAAGATGCCTGAAATTATCATACGCGGACAACCTTAAACTGTACTACGTCATATAATGTACAGAAGACGCCCACTACATCAACTACAAGTGTTCCACGGCTGGTGCCGGATCGAAAGAATGTCCTTAAATGTATCCAAATGCTCGACTATTTCCTTTGGCCGAAAACGTGCGGTGTATCTCTACGACTACATCCATCGAGGAGCGCGCTTGAAACGTGAAGAAACAGTCAAGGATCTGGGAGTAATGCTAGTCACCAAATTGTCGTTCAAAAACCGCATTGCCTCTATTGTTTCTAATGCCTCATCGCAGCTACGATTCATCTTCCGCTTCGCAAAAAACTTCAAAGACGTTTATTGTCTGAAGGCACTATACTGCTCTTTGGTTCGTCCTCTTTTAGAGTACTATGCTATCGTTTGGACCTCTTTCTACCTCAATGCAGTTCAGAGTACCGAAGCCGTTTAGCGAAGGCTCATACGCTTTGCTTTGCATCTTACATCTTCGCTGTAAATATTCCACCCTCGAATATTGCCAAGTTATGAAAGTCGGTGCAAGCTCAACAACTTGGAATTGTAGGAAAGGAGGCGTATGGTGGCCAAAGCGTGTTTCCTTGGAGACCTCCTTCAGGGAAAAATCGACTTGGTCTTTTGAACATCAACATTCGATATTTGATGAATCTTTCTTGATAAACCGTCAAGGATCAACTACGACAAATACGAATCTGTGCTAAGCATGTGTCGCATTTTCAACAGCTATTATAACGTGTTTAGTTTAAATGTACCCCGTGAGGTCAATATGCGTTGTTTCAGAAAATGTATGTGTTAATTGTTGTATGTAATTCAGTTTTATCTCGTCATTGGGATGAACATTGTTATCTGTTGACGAATCAATAATAAATAAATAAATTAATTATTAAATGAATAAATAAATAAATAAATAAATGAATAAATTAATAAATAAATAAATAAATAAATAAATAAATAAATAATTCATTTAATAAATAAAAAAAATAACGGTTTTTATAATCATAGACCTTATTAGGATTATAATTTTTTTTTAACGAACCCCGCCAAAGGAGGCTGAAACAACGAAATTGTTTGCAATCATTCATGCGCCATACAACAATGTTTGCCATCTTTCATAAAACAGGCTGGATTCAGGCGTTATCTGGCTACAGTTTATATGAAATATCTTAATATTTTCTACCAAATCTAGCATTCCCTTTATGTGCATTAGATAACGCAGAAAATTCAATTTTTCTTTTATTATCTCACAGAGAATTTATAAAATCCCTTTTGTAAAATAAATCACTCGGAAAAATCCTTATCTTTACGAACTTCGACACTTATCAAGCTGGATAATTACGGTGGATTTTTTACTGATGGAAATGAATTGTAACTTTCAAGTAACAAGAATAAAAAATGTTTGCGGGTTTTGTGGTGTTTTGATTAGTATATAAAAATCAAATACATTTTCACCATTTTGATACTGAAAATATAACTGCAACAGTCAAAGCTGCCCTAAATTGTGTAGTAGGTAGGTGAAGATAAGCGTTGCACAATGTTCCATTTTTTGTGTGTACAGAATTTGAACTAACAACTAACAACATTAACAACTAATAGAGGTAGAAATTCCTGTTTTCAAAATTGAACCATTCCCAGAAAAAACAACAACCTTCTCCATTGGACAACTGTGGTCAATTTCTTATTAACTGTTAATAGCCCATTTAGCATAATAGCAGCTATTATGTAAAATTACCTTCCTGCGTGCATACAGTGCCGTCATAACAGACATTTTTTACGACCTTCATCTTCGGTCAGTATGCAACGAAAAGTCACATTTGTCCATCGGGAACGACTTTCTTTGCATTTCACCGTATAATTTGTTTCTCGCTACCTTACCCTAATATGTTTAATAAACGCATCTGTTTCACTCGCTGGATGCACGTGCAATGCAATCCGATCCCACTCCCCAAACAAAACGTGAACCAGAAGTCGTCCGTTTTACCGTTCGATTGCGTCGAGCCGAAATTTGAGGGACGCGTGTCCACTTTCGATTCCAGTTTTTCCCCCGAAAAAAAAGGAAACGGATCAAAAAAGAGAAATTCGGGTGTTGCGTTCGTACGTGCCGTGGACGGGTTCTTTTTTCGAGTAGTAAAGGGTGGAAACTGACTGTTGTGGATAGAGCTAACCTCGTATCGGCTGGGGGGGAGGGCGGAGGAGACCATGCATGTCATAAAGTGGCAACATGTTATTTGAAGAAGGAAGAGAGTATGTTGCGTTTTTTCGGGAGTTTCCCGCGTGCGAGAATGGTTCTTCATGTGTGGGAATATAAATTATCCAGGTCAAAGGACGGTGACCGCGTTTTTGGACGTTTCCATCGGAACGATGGATCCGGTAGGGGGATGTTTTGTTTGCTTTTAGTGTATTGGGGATCTCTGTTGCTGCTGCGGTGTTTGTTTTCTACATTGAGGTTACGTTGAGGCTGTTGCAGCTAATGGTATCGAACAGATTTGCTCGTACTTGGATTAATCAATTAGGTAAGGTCGTGAATGAAGCTTAGCCGCCTACCATTCAAAGTCGACCGTGCTGTTCGACACAAGACGGTTAGAGTGTTACCGGATTTCGCTCTCATCGTCGTCGGTGGCAGACCATTGGGCGATGGTACCGAAACCGACCGGCAACAGACAGATACAAATCTGAATTAATGCCTGATTTGCATAACCGTTCATATCGGCATGGGCGCATACACCAAACCGACATTGAACCCCTTCCCTCAAAGGACCGGTCAACGTCCTTTGGTTAGCCAGGGCGAAGAAGGGATCACCGTTAATCGGAGCACCCGCTATTTGCAGGTGGTTTGTTTGTAAACTTTCCGACTGGGAATCTAGGCCAGCCAGCATCCAGACCATCAGCTGATGATGGTAAGGAAAATTTGGCTTCTGTCTGTCGGCTTCGTTTGTCTATCTGATATGGTATTAAAGTCACCCAAAATTGAACATGTCGGTATGTATGTACACATGTTTGCCGATGAATTTGTGGCACCAAAGCCAACAAGGCCAAATCGCACGAGAATCTCTCGAGATGTCTACATTATCTTTCACTTTCAGCAGGATCCCAAACGCTGTTATGGAACTACGACGGCATTAGCTGGCTTTGTGTTGCACCAGAACCAACGGAAGAGCATGTGGAAAGATGCATAAGCAGATTCCCTCAGCCAGATCGGAGTCCCATTGGGAAAGGGTACATTGCACTGCCGCCATGTGAGATACCAGTATAGCATATAGTATTATTTCGCACACTTCTAATTCATTGATAAGTTTGTACACACACTCAAGACCCCAACTCGTGCCTTTGCCTTCCCCACCGTTGTGCCTTTGAACCTGAAATATACCGCACAATCCGGTGGAACCGAAATCTGTTGATGCTCGATATTTCATTCATATAGCAACACGTCCAGAAGCCGACGGTAGCTCATGATGAAGCATGATATTTCTACGGGAAATAGTTTACGGAAGCAAAACCTCTCAAATATAGATATCGACTGAAGTTGGAAAGGTTTTTACGGAAACAGACAACTATCTTCAACTTGGGATTTTTTAAGTGTTGTTCTGCGTTCGGACGTTCCACCCCTAGTAGCAAATCCTTAACATTTTTTCTGTTAAATTTACTAAACACCAGTGCCGGTAAAAATCAATGCATCTGCCCCAAAATGAGCTGAAAATGAAGACAACCTTAACGGACAGACCAACTGTCTTCGTGAATTTTAATTTTGAAATGACAGTATTCTCTCGATCGGAGCAACCGCTGAGTTTTGAGGTTATTATTTGATTTTGTTCATGCGTCAATTGATGTTCATTATCGCCTGTGCTGTTGTCAACTCGGCGGGCAATTTAACTCAATTTGAGAGGCCACTTTACTCAGTCGCATGGGAGCTGCGACTCAGTTTCGTAAAAGTGGAGTTACTCGGTCTGAGAGTGACTCCACTTTTTACGAAACTGAGTCGCAGCTCCCATGCGACTGAGTAAAGTGGACACTCAAATTGAGTTCAATCTGCGGCCGTGAATATCAACATTCAATTTCATGAATTTCGAGATAGGTTTTGCGTGTTGACAGACGTCAAGTTTGATTTCTCGGTGGCAGTTTTGTTTTCGCTCTTCAGAAATATGAAATCGATAGTTTTTTGAGAAAAAAATCAATTTTCTTATTTTTGAGTGTAAATTTATGTGTTGTTTTATCTGCTGTTTTATCTGAAAATTGTTTGCTATTTTGCACTGCTGCGTACGAGTTGGTTTTCAAGCTTCCGGAGAGTGTCTGGTGGAAAAAGGATTAATTTTCTGGCATGATAGTAGCATGAGCCAGATCTGCGTGATTTTGAAAAGAACATTGAACTTTTAGGTGAATCCGTGTTACATTACAGTTTGTGACTACTGCCTGTTATCAATTGAATTATTCTTATGGAAAATATTCTGCCACATTTTTTTTATCCTATATGCACACTTTTTAGTGCAAACAACTCCATTTATATCAGAAACTAGAAGGCGATAGTTGAACTTCAGATTTTAGCGTGGACAAAAGTATTCATCATGTGAATGCACTTTCTTGCTTTTCGCATATCAAACTATCTGGAAACACTGGTTATAGTTGAAACTGACATTTGTTATTCATTATTGTTTACTGGACGTTGGGGTTGGTTGTTTTTATAATTTATATCGTCATCCGAAGGAAATGGGTAGAAAAGTCAAAGAAACTACAGGGGAAGAGAGAAAAATCACATTAAATTTATTCAAGTTGAATAAACCTATTGCTGAGATAGCTAAAAGTGTTGGTAGGCTCAGAACAACTGTTCAGGATGTCATCAAACGACATAAAAACAGCGAAAACTTCGGAAATAAAGGTAGGAAAAGTTGTCCATGCAAGTTATCAGAGTGGGAAAAGCGAAAATCTAATTATTGAACAAGAATCGACAGCTTCATCGTCAAAAGTACGCGCAGAGATACGAGATTTCAGTGGAAAAAAAGTTCATTCCAGAACGGTTCGCATGATTTTGAATAAAGCTCAGTACAATTGACGTAAGAAGCCTTTGATAAGCAAAGTTAATCGCACTTTTGGCCAGTTATTTTGAGGTTGTTTTGAAAGTTATTGTTATATCACCTGAATTTATCTAATATGTTGAATTTTGAATAAAAGAGAATGAAAATTATCCTTGATTTGTTTTATTTGTATAATGACTTGAAATCTGTTAAAATTGATATCTTAGATATTCAATAAGAATTCAAACGATGTCTATCAGTGTACCTATAATCTTCCCGTTTTATTCCTGTCAAATTTGAACTTCATAATAAGATGTCTTTAGTACTGCTTGGTTGATGGTTCCAGAATGATAAGTCACTCTGGAAGTGTTAGAAAATGATGTACTGGGGTGTAAAGATGAAATCTCTGATCAGATGTTTTATTATTCGGCAAAATTTTCAATAGAAGAAATCAAAATGAAACAAATCGCCAACATAGACAAACTTTTTTTTCGTGGCGCCTTCTACTTGATGATCAGTCATTGGTCAGTCAGGTAACATTTTTGCATTCTCACAATATTTGGCCAAGTTTTTATTATGAATCCTTTAAAATCGGGGGTTAATCTTGTTTTTGGGTGGTGGAAGAAATTTTCCTGGGTGTTTCTGTTTTTCAACATGTCTGTCAAACCAAAATTGAAAATTCATGCTTATAGGCAGCCAACAGCAAATGACTTAAACATGCGTGTAAGTGGTTCCAAAAATTAAGAAAATTAGTCTTGTTGTGGTGACATGTTTGAAAATGTCAAAGTGTGTCTCTGATGGTGTTTTCTTCCCTTTTAAAATAGTTATAAAATGTTTTTGAATGATTTGAAAAAGTTAACTCAACATACTTCCGAATATAAACAAATAAGCTACAGATTTCTAATGAATATAGATGTAAGTTTTGTTTATTTATTCCTTAAGTTGATGTTGTATCTCCTTTATCTTCCCATTTTTCCGATTTGCCTCAGCGTAGTGGGCAAAAGATGTTTTCATGCTTATCTACTTGAATTCTGGTTGGACAGTAATTACTTCCCAAATAGTTTTTCATAAACAATCGAAATAAATGTTGTAAGTCTCATACCACACAGAAAAAATTAATGAATTTTAACAGGTGCGTTAATTTTCCCCTCGTTTAATTCCATGCCAAAGGAGGCGTAAACAACGAAATTGTTTGCAATCTGTCATGCGCTATGCAACAATGCTTGAAATCTTTCATACAACAGGCTAGATTCAGGCGTAATCTGGCATAAATTTACATGAAATATCCCATTATTTCATAGCAAACGCAGAAAATTCAGTGTTTTCTTTTATCTGCATGCATATTCAACATGATGCCAAACACGTGTTTTTTGTTTTCTACAAATTTATGTATTGAGAAATATAATTAAAAAAAAAGAAAATGAAATAGTTCTATTCCTTCTTAATTTAAAAAGAGTAACTACCATCCCTAAATTAAAAAAATGAAATTGTGGTTATGTTTTTTTCTTTTTTATGAAGGCTTACCGGCGGGACTCTACACTCAATCAAATAATCTCATGAATTTCATAAGGTTCAACTTATGAACGATGCTTTGGAATTTCATATGGTTGACCTATGAATGGGTTTTGTTTCATACGACGTTGTTCTTGTACGCCTTTAAGCTTTTCTGATTTCAAGTGTTTATGTATACTTCAAGTGTTTATGTATTCAAGTGTTTATGTATACTATACCTTCTAGGTTCGAATCCAGGTTGCTCCGTATTTTTATTTTTTTATAGTTATGAATTCATAAGATTAATTTATGAAATTCATACTGATATTTTACAAAAAAATATCATAATGCAATCTTATGAATATCGAAAGTTTATTTCGCTGAGGCCTGTGATTATATTGTTGCGTAAATCCTTTCGAATCATTTTGACAGCCGAACACGGAACATGTCGTTAAAGGAGACGTTGTTACAAATGACTGAAGGGTGTTCCACGTCAAATTGCACCACGGAAAAAACACTGTTGAAAATTATCCATTGGGTATTTTTTCTTGAAAATTTGGGTAGAAGTAGTTTAGAGTGTTTTGTTGTTTTTGAGTTTCCATCGGTGTCAGTTTTTCTAAAATTGAAAATAAAAGACGTCATCCGAATAGCAACGCCGTTAATTGATTTTGCGCAAGCATAAGGAAAATCCTTAAGTCTCTCATCGGGGCTCCGGAAAACAACTCGGAATCGTGCAGTCAACGGTGAGTCGTGAGATCAAACGTTACTACGAAACTCTAAGCATCTAACGGAAGGAGAAATGCGGAATGGATGTTCTATTAGTCATCAGGATCACAAGCGTTTAAGGGGAATCCTAATGCTTCGGTTAGGGATGATGTGGCTAAAAAGTTGAATCTGTCCAAGTCTTTCGTTCAGAGAGCCACTAAGAAAATGCAGAAGGCTCCAAATCGTGATGAACGGCAAACTACGGTGGTAAGGTCACGGGCCGGAAACTGTACACCTGGATGCTGACGAAGTCTCATTGTCTCATCAAAGATGATGAGAATTACGTCAAGGCGGGCTTCCGGCAACTTCCAGGGCTATTATTCTTCACCGCTCAGCACAAGTTTGATGTTCCGGAGGATGTAAGGAAGCAGCAACTTTCATAGTTTGCCAAGAAATACATGATTTGACAAGCGATCTGCTCATATAGCAAACAGAGTGCGCCGTTCTTCACAACCGAGACTGTAAACGGGGAGAACCAGCTCAAGGAGTGTCTACACGTCTGAAGAAACACGAGGGCCCTTCGATCTTCTGGCTGGATCTAGCTACGGGTAACTATTTAAATTTTGTCCTGGAGTGGTATGAAGTCGATGGGGTTACTTCCGTACCCTAGGTCATGAACCCTCCCAAAGCACTGGAACTAAGGCCCATCGAAAAATACTGAGCTAGTATGAAGCCGGCCCTAGAAGGTCAAATCTGAGCAAGACACGATGAAAACGTGGGTTTCCGTACAGAAGAAGCTGCAGCCACATGTTGTACAGAACCAAATGAGCGCGAGCGTATGGTTTTGGTATTGAAGCTAAATGAAATAAATATGCCATAAACTTAGTTATAATTTATTGCCTGTAAGTTTGAAAAGGATCAGTTAACTAGCTAAATTTCTAAGGCCTGTACTCGAAAAAAATGCACCAGACAAAAATGCTCGCAAAAAAGTTATTTCAAGTTGGATTTTCTTGAAACTTTCAGGGAATGAACTAATACATATGGATTATGTTTCGGCATAATTACTTTATTCAAATTTCTTTCCATCACTGAAAGCACGCATTTTTCCCTTAAGACCCCACATTACATTTTGTGCAATGGTGGAGCTGACCTTTTTGGACACTTTCATCCATTCTTTCTACAACTCCAGCTCGTTCTTAAACACCTTGGATATCTCATTAACCACTGAACCGATTGTTATGAATGTTTTGCACATGTGAACAATTCACTCCAAACTAGTTATACCAAGATTTTCATCAATTTTTACCTACGGACGGAAATGTAACACACGGATAAAAATGTTGCATTTTTTTCGTGATGCAATTTGATGTGGGACACCCTTTACTATGAAGAGCCCTACCAGGCTGCGTTATCTAATGCACATAAATGGAATGATAGTTTTGGCATATGTTAATGGAATGTTCGTGTAAATTTAAGCCTGAATCTAGTCTGTTGTATGAAAGATGTCAAAAAATTTCGTTGTTTACGCTTGCTTTGGCTTACAAGTGAACGAGGGGAAATTTTTCGGGTCCGTTAAAATTCATAATTTGTTTCTGTGTTCATCAAGAAGTATCACATGAAGAAGAATGTGGTCTTTTGGCCACCGGGCTTCAGCCAATTATGCGATTTTTGATCAGAAAGGTTTTGCTAAAGTTAGCCAACCTCAAGCGAAGCATCCACTCCAACAACTTCCTGGCCATAATAGAGAAGCAGCTGATCGCCGATTCCACAAATGGCCTGAAAGACACGCCAACATTCGTTTTTACATTGACCACGGTTAATGTTTCGGCCAACTACCGTAAGGCATTTTTGTAGGAAGTTAAGAGAAACATCTATTTTTCTGCGTTATCTAATGCACATAAAGGAAATGCTAGATTTGTCAGAAACTAAAAGGATGTTTCAGGTAAATTTAAGCCAGATAACGCCTGAATCTAGTCTGTTGTATAAAAGATAGCAAACATTTTTGTATAGCGCATGGTAGATTGCAAACAATTTCGTAGTTTACGCCTCCATAGGCTTGGGGTTAAACGATTGGAAATGTTACGCGCATGTAAAAAAAAAAAATTTTCTGTGTAATCTTTAGTAGTTGTTTTTCATCGCCATCCAAAATTAGTCCATTTTTTTAAAGCATACCATATACGGTCTTGTGTCCATAGGTAGTAAAGTTGTGGCCTTAAATCAGGGGTTATCATTACAGCCGGAAGGTTATTCTGTGGTATCGTGACAATGGTGTGTAATTCAGCGACAAGAACCAAAATCAGCCCTTTTGCTATCAATTCTGGAAAATATGGGGCAACAATGAGCGGAAGCACAAGCAGATTGGTGAAACGACACGGAGCACTGCACCGATGACCAGATTTTGGGGCATATTTGACAAGAAGGTTGATACTGCAGGCGTGCAAAATTTCAAGGCGAGTATGACAAGTGCGTTGTTACATCAGAAATGAAGTGATATAATTTCATTGATATATTTCTATGAAAGTGCAATAAAATAAATTTCATCTCGAAAGGTTTACCAATCAAAGCAAATCCCAAAGATGTGATTTCTAATGTACGGATTTTAAGTGCACAATTCCATATAAAGAATTCAAACTGAGCTAAATAACCTTTTCTGGATCACGCTAGAAAAAATATCTTGATAAGGAGTACAAAATTGAATTATTCAGATGGGGACAATTTTTTAAATATAATTACTGTTTTGGTATTTCAACAACATATCATTACTCTTAGATTATTCACGATCGAACTTTTTTTTATTGCTTCGCAAATTCAGATGAACTGTGAAAATTTTCAAAGTAAGTAGTGATAAAAGTGAGCAAAACTGATGAAATTTATATACATTAATTGTTATGTTATATATTCTCCGTGCGAGGAGTAACGATTCAGTCGTCAGTCGGTGCGAATCAAAACAAACCCAAAAAAGGAGAGAGTTCTTCTCCCATGTGCGCATCAGTAAACAGAGTGCACACTATAGATCGCTAGAATGACTATACAAGCCACAGTGGTACATGAGCGTCTTCCAACCGGACAATTTTGCCTGTTGAAGTGGCGGACTTAGTCCGTTTCGACCTACCCCGCAGTGGGATGTTAGGCAAAAATGTCGTTGGTTCGAGTATCACTGTACACATGCCCTTTTCGCTCAATTTTCCTAAAAACATCTGTTAGATTTCCAAGCCTGCCGCACACTAGCGGAACTATCAAAAACTTTCTCTTCATATCTTTCATTCTAGCCAAAAACATTGTTGTTCACTCTTGGTGCCTCATGGTGATGAGCGAACATTTTCTTCTACATGATGAAATTTGTTAGAAGCGGTTAATTTCCCATCAACATGAGAAGCTGTAGGAGTGGAATGTAATTTATTGCTAGAACGAAAAGAAATGGAGAGAAAGTATTGACAGTTCCGTTAGAGTACGGCAGGCTGTGAACTTCGCGCTTTGGGAGAATACAATAAACAACAATCAAAGTGCTGAGTAAAACTCTCAAATTCCAAACTTGATAATTCTATGATATCCCGTGTAACTATTTTAGTTTTATTCCAGCCGTATAGCACTCCTTCCGGCTTTGTTGATAAGCTTTTATTAAAAACTGTTTTATCCACGTTTTATCCACCAACACCTTCTCTTTACATCTTTGAAGCCAAAATTTGTACAAAGTGGCCCACAAATGCATAAAACCTTAACAAGATCATACAGATTTTAAAAATTTTCTAGGGAAAGATGTTATGACCACTTGACAACCTTCATAAAACCTATTGGCTGCCATGAAAACCAGCATATGGTCAAATAACCATAGCTGTCAAACTTCGCTGTGATATCGTGGTTGGTTTTTGTTGTGCTGCTTTGTTCGATTTTTTACTCTTCTGATTCATTTAACAGTAAATAATATCTAAGAAGAAAGTTCTAGTGTTGTGGGAAATTTTGTTTGATAGCAAAATATTCAAAACAAATTGATTTTTTTTGATAGCTTATCATGCTCTAATTCAAATGCCCATTTAATTTTATGGTGAATATTGGCACGATAAGAGCCGAAAATAAATGCGGCGTGGAAATGATGCGAGTTTACATCAACAAAAACAAAACAAAATTAATCATGAATTTCCTGAAAATTTATGGCATTCAATAAGGTGTTCTAAAAAAGTGCCAAAATTGGTCTCTGATCTACAGTTCATTTGCATTACATTTCAAATTTGGTGTATTTATTTTTCCACATTTCAATTATTTCATATATTTTCAATATGGCGATCGGAAGAAATCACAGTTTCGCCAAAAAGCCAATTTATCTTCGCAATGGCTTTAATAAAACTACTTGGTCATTTTGTGACATTTCTCAATGCCAATTCGCCGTTTGATGCATTTCCTTGAGGAAAAATGGTTCTTAAATGGTTTTTCAACTGACCATAACAAGATAATATGAATGAGTCCTGAAACGGCTTTCAACACAGCATTTTACGAGTTCATAAAGTCAAAATAAAACCTTTGATAGGAGAAAAGGAACTTTAGAAGACAAGCTTTTAACATCGTTGTAAAGAAGCTGTGTAGGCTCTCATAAACCTGACTAATCCTATTGGCCCCTCTTACTGCCATAATAAAACCAAATTGATTTCTACTGGATTTCATAAAACATAAATAAAACTTATTAAAGCTGGATGCCTTTGGCAATGTTACCTGGGATCTTTCGGTGTACAATACGCCAATTGTGGGATCATTAGAAAAATAGCCGAGTAAACTGGCTACTGGGAGAACATCGGTGATCGGTTTAAATTCCTTTAACTAGAACTTCTTATCGTTCTGTGAAGTACAAATCGCATACATTGACGTAATCAATCATATTTCCTATGATTTCATTAGTATCATGACTTTTCATACCGCATCAATACGTCTTGATAACGACCCTTTTGTTCCAAATCCGTGCCGCTTCCTTCTGAGGCTAACGCATGCCCACAATCTAACCTTGTACCCTATGGTTCCGTGATCCCGAACTCAAGAAAACATAATAGGGATTTATCATAAATCCGAACGCAAAAACTCTCCCCTTCGAGACGGTGGAAAAACATCAACCCAAAGCTCAACCCGGCGTGTAACCTGATTCGGAATAAGGGTGTCGAAGAAGTTTCTCCAGCAAACCCTTTTTCGGCTTCTGTTTGCCATAAAAATGCGAGCGTATTTTTAACGATCAATAAACATCTTATTCTCCACCCCAGGTTCCTTTCCTAAACATTTCCAAACTTTTTTCCTCACACTTTTACGCACTTCGATGCGGCATCGTCCCGCCGTCGTCTCCGGTTGAAATCACCACACCCCCGTCAGTAACGTCAAATCTCCTCTCCTTCGTAGAAATGGTTACGATTTTCGATGATGGTGCGTTCCGACGTAGCAATCATAAAACACATTACACACTGCCACCACCCCACTGCCGTTGTTGAAGGAAAAATCATAGCAAGCCGATTGAAAAAGAGGGTGGTTCGTCGTTGATTCTTCTTGCCGCACGCACCTTCATCAATTCCGCGAAGGATCCTGCGCTACGCATTCTTAGAGGAGTAATAATGGCTGAGTTGGAAACCCTTCGCCCCTCAGCCTACTCTGCTACCATGCAGCTATGGAGGCAAACAAACTGCTAGATTTTACGAAATGCGTAGGCAAACATTCAACGAACGGCTGGCAACCCTACCCCGTCCCATTCGAGTAACGCAAACGCATTTGGTTGTGATTTACTAACTGTACGTTCGCACTTTTGCCTACGCACGGAGGTACCGTTTCTCATGAATCATTTCTTTAATGGTGCAAAATCAGAGCACTTTTGCTGCTATAATTGAAATTTTCCTTAACGAAGGGACTCGGAAGAAATATTTCTCGGCAGATTTGGCACATTAGGCCAGGAAAGGATGGCAAAAGGAATTAACTGTCTACGAAGGAAAAAGGGGTACTCTTTAAGCTGACCAGTGTCCGGTTTTGGGATCTTTTCTCACCCTTTCCGTCCTGCGTTATGCATGCATGGATTTTTTTTTCTGTCTATTCGGCAACTGACCGTTGTCCTGACGACGTAGTCGGCTATCAATAATAAAAATAACCGAAACTCAGTCGAGCATGATTTTCTTCGGGACATTCGTGGAAGTGGTCAAACGAGTTCTTGGGATTTTTTTTTTGCCGGCGTTTTGATGGGAACGGGACAGTTTATTCCCTTATGGGACAGTTTCTATGGGAATCCTGTTTGAGTTTTAGCTGGTCGAAAGTTCGTTGGGCAGCAACTGAAATTTGTAGGAAAAACTAGTTTTTGAATGTGTTTTCCACATTCGGTACCATCTGCTGCAAGGTCACTAGTGGATGACCTCTTAGGCGCTGCAAAACCGGTGTTCGAGTGTTTCTAGAATCGAAATGTTGGTTCGGCGGTTGATGAACAACATCTGGCGGTAAATGAGAGCATTGTGGAATTTCGATGAAAATTGAAGTATTCGTGTCCTGTATTATGGGACCTATTATAGGAGTCGAGTCGACCATCAGTTTGCTTGACAAGTTTATTTTGCTTTTACTTTTGTCGAGATCGACGAAATTTCGTCGAGCAGGTCGAAGTAGAACTGTTCGAAAACGGGTGATGAATTTGTCACATTCTAAGTAAATTTGTTTTGATTCTCGATTTTTCGTCTGGAATTGATAACTTACTGTGCAAGGTAAGAAATACCGTAAACCATTTTTGTTTTGTTTTGAGGTGAATTAACAGAAAAAACCATTTTGTTCTTGTAAAATTGTACACTCTTCAGAAAAAAACTAATAGTTGAACTGCTGAAAATAAATGTTGTCATCACACAAGTTTTTGTGGAATTGGAGCCCTAAAACAAATGCAAGCAGAAGTGGAGCAAATTGGCCAAGAGCTCGATTCATTAGGACCACCAATTAAGCCTTGGGTCGGAATGGCAAAAAGTTAGTGTTGATTTTTCATGTGAATACTATTAAACTTGTGAAACTCATGCGAGTCGTCTCACTACACACGAAGCGCAGAATAAAATCTGATTCTAGGGTTCATTTTTTCAGAAATCTCCCAAAAGGTCTGAGATCTTTTTGGAAGTTGTGTACATGTTTTTCAAACAATGTAAACTTATATAAGCATGTCGAAGGTTATATAATCTGATAGATTCACTAAGGATTTTACGGAAGTTCTACGAGTACACAAATCTAAGTGTGTTCAGCACAATTTTCGTTTGTATCTCGTATACATACAAACAGTGATGTGGACCTATGAAACGGATCTGAGAGATCTTTCCATAAACTAAGCTAGCATGGCAAATGTTCTAATAAATTTAAGCATGTTGATAAAGAAATCATTAACTTCTGTAAGTTTTGAAATCATAGGTGCTCCTTGAAAAATTTAGGGAATTCCCAGGAGAATAAGAAAAGAACTAGTCTGGAGGGATTCTTCAAGGTACACATTGTGATAATGATAAGCAACAATCTGTAAATGTAAACGAACTCCGAAGAGCTGAACGATCTGCAATCCGCTTAGATGGGTTGTTGCTGAAGTTATACAAATTCCGGTGAAATTTTTTCGACCAATTGTAATATTTCACCGAAAACCGGCAGATCGGGTTATTGAACCTTCAGTAGTAGATAAAGCAGTAAAATGGTACAGATTTGTTCCCTAGCGGATATGAGAGAGAGAGAGAAAGAGAGGGAGAGAGAGAGAGGAGGAGACTTGATGTGATCAAAAAGCATTTTTCACGTCGATATTATTAACTCCTAAGGGTTACGTTTCCAAATCATGGTGTCTTGTACAAAGTTGTATGTAAGTTTTTCCATCTTGTTATGATAATTTTGTAATTCCAAACTTCCAAAAGAGCAAGTTTAAGTTAAAATTTCCCGTCACTTTTGAATGATAAGTTGTATTAAAAAACTTTATGGAAAGAAAATATACGCTTAACGTTTTCTATATATTTTGTTTGAAGATCACTTTTTTCAAAATGAAATACAAAAAGTTATAATAAAAAAACTCATTTTTAGAGACACCCTGTTATAAAGCAGAAAAATAGCTCTATAATGGTCGAATGAAGAGCTAAAAAATGGTGTTTTGGACAAAGTTGCTTGAAATTATATTCCTACAAACTTGCCCTTGACATCACGCTACTATTGTATTTTGTACAAAAGTTAGCAGCAGTGCCGCCTAGCGATAAAATTTGGAACTACAAAATTATCAAAACAAGATGGAAAACTTGTTTTTAATACAACTTTGTGAAGGCACCATGATTCATAAACGTAATCCTTAGGTTACCCTTAGGGTGTTATTGATTTCGCCGTGAAAAAGGCTTTTCGATCACTGTGCGTCCACACAACACTCTTCCAGAACTCCAGGGGCCTAGTCATTTGGATTCTGGTGAATTGGTGCCGTTTTCCTTGTTAGTTTCTGGTGGAAGTACAGCTTGGAAGGTTCCGGTGCTTCAGAAAAATCGGTTCACTCCGTATCTCTCAGGCAACTGCGTGCTGGGTATGGTTTCGATTGCAATCACGCACGATCAGATTTCGGACCTGCAGCGGAATTGTTTACCACCCTTGTTACTCGCTTTAAAATCACTTCCGGTGAATTCAACACGTCTACTTTTTCGACTTGCGGCAAAGCTTTGAGGCGGACGTAAACAATGAAACGTCAAAGCAGTGATTTACGGGAGGCATACCAGCGAATTCTACACGAAAAAGTACTTTTCCGTAGAATGATCTTGTTTTTTTTGTCATACCTCAAACAGAAGATAATTAAGTATTCCGTCAGCGGTAAATTGAAATTAAAGAGTATATTGGAACACATGTGAAACTTGTCAAATGGGTCCAAAGGAAATTGAGCATGTGTAAATAGAATGGTTTTGATATGCACAGGACTCATAAAAAGGGGTTTTGTCGGTCACTGTACCAGTAAGTGACCAGGTGTAAGAGCTTCCAGGTCCGTTGGTTCTGATGACAATGGCGTCATTGGCCGTGAATTGAGGTACATCTCAACCACGCCAATAATATGAACATATCCTCGTAGGTAAGACGGGTTTTCTGATTTCTGAGGAGGTGTGCCTTTGCGGACTTCACCGCGGCCATCCAAAGTCCTTCAAAGTTGAGGCACGCGTAGTGTGATAAATTTCCACCGTATCTCGTGATTTTCGCACCAAAAGCGGATGTGTTTTCCTTTAGAGTCATTCTGTTTCAGCATTTTATACACTCGATGCAAGGCGTGTGACACTCCCCTAGTATAACACATGTTACCATTTAGTTGAGAAAACATAAACGTGCATTTGTTAGTCCTAATCAAGTTACTGCAACTAATTATGATCGTGGTGTGCTGCTTGGGTCTCTTGAATGTCATGGCGTTATCGGAGTGCAACTCAGTAATCTTGTTCCTTCGAGCTATTAAGCAGACGATAGATCATTCACAAGCTCAATGTGAACGGTTTGTGTGAAAAAAAGCCACATACACCTTCGATGGACTTCGTTTCCGAATTGCTACTTTTTACGTAAAGTGGCCTACAGTAGATCTACATCACAGTCGGACACGTGATGTGGGTAGATCTTCTATGGTTTGTTGAATTAAACTTGGTTTGCTGCGGTAGCAGATGATGCATTGATGCAAGGTGCAGAGGCTTCGTCCACCTAGAATCCAAAATTTCTGGCGAAGGGTAGCCAGCATCAACGGTAGTCTGGCATAAAAGCAACCCAAGTAGCACACTACGGTCATAATAAGTTGTAGTTACTTCATTGTGACTTAGCAAGTCATAGTTATGTTATCTCAACCGAATGGCAACAAGTGTGATTCTAGGGAAGTTCTTGTGGCAGTAGACGGCGAGCATACTGGCTAACAGATGCTTGTTCCGGCGTCCTCAACGCGCCAGCCACTTCAACGGACTGGATTTTGATACATTTGTATGAGTAACGAGATCGTTGCGCTCATCTTGGAAGTTCTCCAGCTGCGCTAGCCAACAGAGGGCTCGGTCGGCCGAGAGGAATTCGTCGGAAGGTTGCGGTGAGGGGTTGACCCGGTTTGGTTGATCTTTTGGGCACACATGGATTGATTCCATCTAAACGGCAACGGATCGCACGGTTTTGAAGATCTTGGAGGTATCATAACCAGCATGCGACCATGCACGACGAAGTTTCAAAAAGGCTGGAATATTTGGAGAACAAGTCTTCGTGGAATGTGGCTTGGGATACTTCTGTCGTTTCTACCGTACATAGTGCTCTTACTGGCCAGAGTTACCGAGCAGAAGAAAGCCGATCGGACAGTTTTCAATGACGATTCGACTTTCTCTCATATAGCTGCGTGGATGAGCAGCACATAGCTCTAGTCGGACAATCATGAAGCGTGCTGCTAGAGGGTGAATTCTTTGACTTGGATACCAGCAGTTTCACGGAATCTTCTTGCGTAGGTTGGGAACGAACATGGAAACACGTTCCGTAGGCCTTGTCTGATACATCAACGAAGATATGGAGTTCTATGGTGCTTGTACAGTAAATGGAGCAATCGACGAACTCGAACTTCCCAAAGTAGATCGATGATAGGGTGGAACTCTTTCCAATATAGCTGTAATAATATGGAGGCAAGGTTGATCCCAATCAAAGCGTTCATTATCGCTGGCACAAAAAGCTTCGCTGCTGTAGCGGCCCGAACCAGCCCGGAAGATCGAAAATTTGGGCCACAAATGATATCATCCTTCGCTTGATAAGAATAGCAATCTGAAGTGACAACTGCACCTTGAACCTAAAGAAGTCGGTCCCGGGTTCCCAGATTAGACCAAGAGTTCTGACGGACTGCGGATTTTGTCGTGCCACGGCTGAAGTGATCGGTCTTCTGGTGGAATGTCTTCTAAGACAAGGAGCCCACTCAACATCAGGATTCCAGCGAAACTGAGCATCGCTAACTCGAAATCATCGACGTCAAAATTTTGGCGCCAGGTATCGTGTTGTGCACAGGTTCGTTGGGCCGTACCATGCGTCCGAGATGCTCATATTCCTGCACCCTCCATGAATTGGTGGTTGGAGGATTTGATGCTGGGATCACGCTCTTGTCGGCGCTCAAGCTAAGGAATCGGCATTTGGCGGTAGATTTCAAATTCCAAAAATAACCAAAATTGGTTTTGGTCAAACGAACAATGTATCGTCCTGTATAGACTTGGGTTGTGGTTGCAGCATAGTGTTCTCCGCATGTCTTCTAGGTTGTGGTATGAACAGATGGGTTCGAAATGGTTTTCGATCTTCCAGAACCACTTTGGAGAGTATTGTAGCATCTAGCAGGGTTTTAGCTTATTAATCAATCAATATGCAACTAGCGATTTGAAATTGGTTCACTGTTGTATTTTTTGAATGCTGATCACACATTATTTGTTGGCTGGGCCTTAACAATTTAATTGGCACTTTTTTCATCTTGGTGCTTTTCTGCATCACTAAGTGCGGTAAATATTTCAGTCGTTGTAGAACCCTAGTTCCGAAGAACACCTTGCAGTCACTGCACCGTGCTATACACTCTTGCGCTTTCGTTCCATGACCTTCAGTACTAGTACGCTGGCTTTGGCCGATTCGCTATGTTGTGCGTGAAAGAATATTGGAGGGATTGTGTTGGTGAGAGTTACGTTGTCAGAGGCGAATCATTTAGCTTGGGACTGAGCTTACGGGACCGGTGTGCTTGTACGTCCTGAGCCAAAAATGTATTCATTTTCTTCAGGACTATTCATCCGCTGGTTTTAGTGCTGAGACATCTTGGCATACAATCAAGTGAGGAGTCTTGGGGAGGTGTTGAACCACCAAGAATGTCTACCAAAGTACACATCTCTATAGTGATATGCGATGAGACTTGGGTCTAGATCGAGGTTTCTTAGCGGTGTGTAGGTCCCAATGTACTTCACCACCAATGACTAAGTCGATCTGGTTGGGAACGTGGAATTATGGATCAGCCAATTGGACGTTCGGACGTTTCAGGAAGAAATCTGCACGTACATGATGGGTAGATGAGCAGTGGGATGCTCAATCACGAGAACTTTTGAGGCTCGTAAGAGAATAATCCGACTCTAGATTGGTTTGTGGTGGTTACTGCTCGCTTGATCTTCCAGTGCAATTATGTTAAATGAAGTGGCTTGTAAGACACACAAACCGACGCGTGAGTTTTTCGCCGCGATTATTCGCTGCCGTGGCGGAAAGGAACGCGGCAGTCTGTAGAATCCCTTGAAGTGCGTTATTTTTCACCTTTTAATCAAAGTAGGCTTATATTTATTTTCGAAATCATGAGTTGGGCCATGTTTATAGATTTGAAGTAATTTTCTGATGGTTGAGTATTGGATAGTTTTTGATAAACAGTTAAAACCACGACATCAAGTTACGAGTCAACATAATAAGTGTATTCAGTTTTTACATCAGTAATATTAGTATTAAATTTCTCCTGTTTTT
>JASCZW010001860.1:0-44572 GCA_034211315.2 Aedes japonicus | reverse complement strand
TTTTGGTAATGAGTAATACGATGAACATGTGTTCTACACATTACAAGTACACATGGCATGGCCACTATTATTTCACAAAACTTTAAGCCGTTTTTTATTCATTTTCATTGAAAGTGGTTCACCTTATATTTGACTCAGTGATGAGGGCGATAAATCAAAAACATCGGCATGAATCGGATGGATGGTTTTGATTCGGCGACTTGTCAATTCCATCTATATTTACTCAAATTTGAGTGACTCCAATTTTGACGAAAGTTAGTTAGAAACCTATGACGTCTATATAAGGTCTGGGGCAACGCACTGCTTGCTTGTATTGGAAGCAAAAATAATGTAAACATTGCTGATCCGACGAGTGATGACGTAATTTTTGCCACACAAACTTTCAAACGCTGAGACTTGACAATCGAGCCAATTTGCCATCATCGGGAGACTGGAATCGGTTGAAAAATTAAGTTTTTTAGCGCATACAATAAAAAATCACGGAGCTAACGAATCAAAATAAATAGTATGACGTAGCACTTTGCGAGCTTTTATGTAGCGTGCGCAAGGAGTGCAGTGGTATTAGTGTCATGAGCGAATTTGGCTCATTTCACTAATATTGTGGCTACTGCGCCAGACCTTATATAGACCAAGGTGAATTTAATACTTCAGGTGGTCTATTTTCTTCAGTTTGTTGGAAAGACGGGTGGAGTAGCGGGGTATCAAAGAGATTTAGCAGTGAAGCGAAAGAGCAAGGAACACTCAATAGTGTATTACGCACATAATGACAGCTGTTTATTGCAATTTTGCCTAAGAGTGAAGAGTTCTAAATGAATGTAAACGGTTTGGGCTAAATGTTTTGTTTACAAACATTAGCACGTGTACTTTCCCTCCCGAAATATTGGTAAACAAACCGTGCAGCCTGACGCATCAAATCCCATGGCATAGAACACAGGCCTGGCAGTGTGAAACTAATCATCTCCTTTACTCGCTTGTTTAAAATGGAACTGCGAGTTTGACATCACAGGCACTATTGCATAGGTGTAAAGGAGACAGCTTCAGTCTGCCAGACCAGTATTTTACTTGATATGGATTGTATTAGTATGCGTTTGAACATGGCTGAAATTCTCATATACAGTATTGAGACCACCTGAAGTATTAAATTCACCTTGATATAGACGTCATTGGTTAAAAACCACTCAAAATTTGTGGCCGTGTATTTGTGCTCAAACGAACTCTCTAGTCATTTGTTCAAAACAAACTCTCTTAGAAACTAGCTATTTGAATTGGTTCACTTTTGAAGAACCCCGTGGTACGAGGTACACCTTGCTTCCTGTACTTTGCAATGGACGAATCCAGGTTGAAAAAGAAGAAGACACTGAGTGGTGATAAAAACTTTAAAATGCTTCTTAAAAATTCAAATGAAATTTTAATTAAAAGCGCTTTGTTGTATGATGTAACAGAAATCCAAAACTAGTCAATTAGGATATTCTCAGCAAAATAAAAAGAAAATAAAAATAATGCCCCTATTTTGCAGTTTTGGATTTTTCTTTCATCATACAACAAACCGCTCTTAATTAAAATTTCATTTGAATTTATTAGAAGCATTTCAAAATGCTCGTCCTATACTTAAACATGGGAGCTGTCAGATTTATAAGCACTCGATGTCTTCTTCTTTTTTCAACCTGGATTCGTCTATACATTCTTGCGCTTTTCGGTACTACACGCAAAAAAAAAGTAGCAGTAGAAACTACCATTTCGAGGGTTAAATTGAGCGCAAACACCAACAATTTTCAGCTGACTATAAATGCGTTTGATTTGACCATGCCTGCAATTAGATCAACCATGTTGCGAGACCTCATATTGTCACAGACCTCATATTGTCTGTCAAATATACCACAAACGTTGAAGGTTTTACCATAAACGTAGTAAATTTAACTGAAATTTCATGGTAGTTTTAAAGATAGGCGAAGTCGGGTAAAATGGTCGTTTTTACTACAAGAGTTTTTTCTGTGTAGAATCTATGTTTTTGTTTTGATTCGCTGGGTTATTTCGACAGAATATTTGAAAGGTTAATTGTTGTAAGTTTGGAATCAATGTGCTGGTATTTCTTTAGCCAAAAACTATATCTATTTTCTTCATGACAATCCAGTCCCTGCATCCCTTGGGCCAAGAGGTTGGTGTACCCGGCCTCTAGACAAGATGGATATTATTTATTATACGGGAGCGTCTGTCGAGGCCAGTCGTGTCAGTACAAAAAGACTCGCTGAACGACATTGTGCTCCACTCGTCGTGAAATTTTTTAATACGATGGGTCTGCCACTCTCCTCTAAGAAGGAAACAATTTTCTTCTAATCGGGTTTCAATAATTGGAAAAGGGGAGTGGAAAAGTTCGAACTGCATAGGCAATCGATGTGTCACAGGCATGAAACTACATGCTTCGCGAGCATCAGTTAACGTTTGTGCGCAGATCTCTGACCGAAAAAAGAGAGAAATAATTGTTAACCGGGCGTGTTTGAAAAAGATCTTTTCATCGCTGTTGCACTTAGCTTCTTAGGGTCTAGCAATCCGTGGTCACAATGATGACGCAAGTAATTTCGTAAATTTGTTGAACTTTCGCAGTGAAGATTCAGGGGAGCTGAAATCTTGGTTGAAACGCGAATCGTATACTTGGTAAAGCCATGGAATCCAAAACGAAATTCTCGATCTTCTTAGCCATACGCTGCTTTGGAAACTACTTTAGTTGATAAAGATAGCTGTTTACTATTATGTGCGACGATACAGCGGAAGGCGGAGTTTTCATTTTGCATCCGTTTTGCCAGAAATCCTTTGGAAATTGAAGAAATTTTCTTCGGCTTCTATGAAGTGGAAAGTACAACCTCCGCCACGCTTTATAGAAGAATCCAGTTGAAAAAAGAAGAAGACACCGAGTGGTGATAAATCTGACAGCTCCCATGTTAAAGTATAGGACGAACGTTTTAAAAATGCTTCTAATAAATTCAAATGAAATTTTAATTAATAGCGGTTTGTTGTATGATGTAAGAAAAATCCTAAACTGCAGAATAGGGGCATTATTTTGATTTATTTTTTATTTTTCTGAAAATGTGTTTATTTAGTGGTTTTGGATTTTTCTTACATCATACAACAAACCGCTTTTAATTAGAATTTTATTTGAATTTTCTAGAATCATTTTAAAAGTTTCGTCCTATACTTTAACATGGGAGCTGTCAGATTTATCACCACTCGGTGTCTTCTTCTTTTTTCAACCTGGATTCTTCCATTCCGTCATCAAGGATATACTTATCTGGTTTGATTTGCCGCTGTACAACTGTAAAGTGCAAGCTAAAATTCTTGGTGAAGAAAGCAGAGCTTTGTTTGTCCACTGCCTGGCTCCTTTGAACTTGGTGGCGCAAGACACCATAAAGACGATTCCTATTTGCCGAGATACCTTAAACTTAGTGAAGGATCTGATCAACTTCGTCAGGGATTCACCAAAACGGCTCGCGATGTTCCAGTCTATTAAATCAGATGATTCCACCAAACTTCGACCTTTGTGCCCAACAAGATGGACAGTCAAATTCGTGTCCATGTCATCTGTTTTATCAAACTATTCCGCTTTGGTTGGATTTTTCACGACTTTGGCTGAAAGCGATGCTTATGATTCTGGTGCAAAATCTGCTGGGTTTTTGAGAATTATGAAAAAAACGATGTTTACCTCACTTTGACCTTGGTGCTTGTAAAATTATTCGGGTACATTGACACAGTGAACACGGCGCTCCAAAGAAAATCGTTGCATCTGTAAAAAGCATACCGAATGGTCGAAACATTGAAGGCAAGTTCTGTAAAAAGGAGTATCCCGAGGTTTGGGGAAGAGTATCATCAGGCAAACCGGCCAAGGTAGGATCTCCAAAGTTGCCGCGAAAAAGGAAGGTGTCAAAACGAACCAGACGAACAATCACAGAGAAGAGAATCAATGGCAGGGTCGGTAGAAGAGATTCATGAATCCCAGTATCAGGAAATTATCGACAAGATCCTAAAATCCCTTGACGCTCGATTTAAAACTGAATCGTTTGAGTTCCTGTTGGAAATTGGAAAGTTTTTGCTAGGAGACGACGTAAACAAAGCAAACATTCGGAGTTTTTATTAGGGTGAACGCTTGCTGCTGAATCGGGAAATGTTTTTGCAAAGTTAGAAGGAAGCTGACAAGTGTGACGAGAATGTCTCAGATATTGTTGACTACTTCAAGAAAGAACTGCATTTGAATGAACTTCTCCCAGAATATATTTGTGACAATTCCGACATCTTCTGCAACTCCTGAGCGGTAATTTTCGGTACTTCGAAGACTGAAGACATACTTGCGCTTCACTATGTGACAACAATTCTGTGGCCATATTGCACTTCCACAAAGACATGGCGAAAGATCTGAACATGATGAAGTTTTGAATGAGTTTACTCCACGGTATAGCCAGAGAAAGAATACTTTTTATACGTAACAAGTGGAGTGGAACGTTTTTGTTGAAAGAAATCGCTCTCGCCGTGGGTTATTTCGCTTTTAGAAATAATCAAACGGCTAATCCACAAATGTTCAAGAATACCCAAGCAGCACACTACGATCATAATGAGTTACAGCAACTTGATTATGACTAACTAAGTCACATTTATGTTTTCTCAACCAAATGGCAACATGAGTGCTACTAGGGTAATGAACTTCGTGTTCAAACGATCCCTTGAAACTCTCACAAAATTGATGAATGACCGCTCCCCTTAGGAAACACTAATCGTCTCCCTCTTCCTCTTTGAAACGCGTTTTGTATGCACCAATTCAAAATTGTGTACCGATTGTCACACTTAATGTACCTCTCCGTCCCTTCAGTGCGTGATGTAATTTATGAACGAGGCACTTTTATGTTTCCACTGGTTCCAAGTCCATTCCAAACGTAAAATGTAACAAACTTTGCATCAACATTTTTTATTGCACACAATATAGCATGCCATATCAGCATGTCGACCTTTTCAGAAGATACGCTAGATTTTTTTTCGTTTTCACACGTTTGCCAATACTATCGGATCAATTTTTTTCAGTTACAATGTACTAGTTGTTCCCGGGTTGGTCATAATGGATGTTGAGACCTAGTTGACGCTGGATGGTAGCGACTGGCAGGGGACCGGATACTCTGAGTCCTCCATCAAGGTTGACGTTAAATATATCTCCCATAACAAGTCCACAATGTGACTGACGATTAGCAAGAAGCGAATTTGCAAGCCGCTCTTCTTTCCTCCGCGGCTTGTGGTGAACGGGGAGATATACAGTACGAAGTGTCTGCCGGAAGTTTCCGCCTTCATCAAAGAGTATCACGAGAAGGAGGATGTGATCCTTTCGCCGGACCCGGCTTCAGTCCACGATGCCAAGAGATCACAGGATGAATTGGATCGGCGGAAGATATACGTCGTACCGAAGATCGCCAACCCTTAGCACAGCCGTTGCCCTTTCATAATACCAACACATAAACTCTTTCTAGGACCGCCAAATGATTTCTAAAGAGCAAACCATAAAATTTTCTAACATACTTTTCAAAACCGATCCAACGTCCCATTAGAAAAATTCTAGGTTAGAAAGTTTTTTTTTTTCATGAATGACACTTTACACCACAAGGGTGCATTCGTGTCTTATGAAATTCTGATTTCGTTGATCTATTTCTTGAACAGTATTTCCAGTATTTTTTTTCGGACTCCACGTCCTTTCGTCCTTCTCAACTCTTATTCATCAACTTCTCTGCTGTCTCTTCTATTTCTCCGTTGGTTTGTTTCAACTTTTCCTGCTTCTCACGATTGTTCTACTTAGCTCTGTTACTTTATCCTTCTTTTCTTGTACTTTTCTCCTTACTTCTCTTCTTCTGCTAATATTCTTCCAATTTTTGCCTACTGTTTCCCTACGTCTACAAGTTCTTGTGCTCCTGCTCTTCTTCGATTTCTATTCGTCCACTTGGTCGGCTTTCCCTTTCTTCTTCTTCGATTGCGTTGCGTTTCTCTCATTCACGTTGTCTTCTTCTATTTCGCTTTTTTATTTGCTTCTTTCCATTGCTTTGTTTCTTCCGTTGTGTCTCCTTCAATTTCCTTTGCTTTTAATATTTTCCTCCATCCTCTTCGGTTTTCTTCTTCCGCTGACTCCGGTACGCTTCTCTTCTTCGGCTACTGCTACGGCTACAGTTGCCACTTCCAACTGTTCGTCTTCAGTTTGTATTCTTCCGTACTTGTTTTCATCATTGTTTCTTCTTTCGCTACTCTTCTCCAGTTTTTATTCATCGCCTTTTGTTTGTCGATCTAGTTTAGCATCGGACACGTATCACCTTTTTCTCGTTTCTTTTCTTCGGCTTTTTCCATTTTCTGGTTTCACTACAGTTTGGAAAACTGTACTGAAAACTGAAAACTGTTCCCAGGGCGTCACGTAGGCTAGTCTCAATGGCATTTTTCTGCAAAGATCAGGTAATCATCGATGCAGTTGTAACATGCATGTATAACAAAGCAAGCAAAATAAACAAAAACTTTACTACTAAAGATGCAGTTATTTTAGGTCGGGCTAGCCGACTCAGTTCCTCACTCGTACCTTATCAAGGCACTGCAGTTGTACAAGGTAGATGGTGGAATCATCAGGCTTTTACAGCTCGTAATGGTCATGTAGAGTACATGTCTTCACATTACTGACGGAGCAGCGGTGTTTAGATCCAGAACTCTCAGCATAAGAAGGGGAATTCTCCAAGACGATACCTTTAGCCCGCTGTGGTTTTGCCTTGCGATGAACCCCCTCAGCAGAACACTCAATCGATGCAACTTTGGCTACCATTTGAAAAGTGGAGGAAGAGCTACCAATGTTACCCACACTTTCTACATGGACGATTTGAAGCTGTTTTCGGAAACAATTTGAAAGCTGCACCGACTCTTGCAGCTTGTAACGATGTTCAGTAACGATATTCGGGTGGAGTTTGAAATCGATAAATGTCGAACAGTCAATCTTCTTCGGGGTAAAGTATCGGATACCGGTAGTTTTCTGAACAGGAGGAGATTCGGAATATGGTTGAAGGTGAGTCCTACAAGTACCTTGGTTTTCAGCAAATGAACGTAATTCGCCATACTACGATCAAGATGAAGTTGCAGGAAAAGTTCCTGTATCGAGTCAGTCGTGTTCTGAGGTTGGTCGGCAACAAGATAAAGGCGGTTAACACGTTTGCCGTGCTCCTGTTGACCTACAACTTTGGGGTGATAAAGCGGACCAAAACTGACTTGCAGGCGATAGAACGAGCAGTACGAGTGACGTTCACTAAGCATCGCCTGTCGAGTGAGTCACCCTACTTCGTACAGAAGGAGGAAGAGGTGTTACCGATATTCAAGGGCTATGTGTTTCCCAGATCCAGCAGTTGCGGATGTACTCCGTTGAAAGCCTGACTCGTCGCGAAGTCTACCGTGCTGTTTGTATAACAGACCATGGGTTCAGCGCCCTCCATCTGGCGCAGGAGGATTATCAGCTGGGCTGCGACCTAAACACTTTCGACGATAAAGTGGCAACGTGGAAGTTGAAGGAGCTGCATGGGACGCATCCCCATCAGTTGGAACAAGCGCTTGTCGACAAAGTAGCGTCGAATACGTGGCTGGTCTGACTGAAGGCTTCATGGTAGCCATCCAAAACCGGGTCATTGCGACGAGAACTATGGCAGGTACATATTTTACGAAGAAGTAGAAGACCGTTGTAGAAAGTGCAACGCAATAGGAGAGACGATCGAACATGTTGTTGCTGGCTGCCAAGCATTGGCAGAAGTAGCGTATCTCGGTCGTCAAAACGATGTCGCCAAGATTGTGCATCAACAACTTGCACTGAAGCATAATTTGGTGGACGATTACGGGTCCTACTACAAGTACCTCCTAGACCTGGATAATCTATCTATATATAAAATGAATTTCTGTCTGTCTGAACCTTATAGACTCGGACACTACTGAACCGATCGGCGTGAAATGGAGGAGCTTTTGAGACCGGAAAAGGTTCTTAAGCTAGTAAGCTGAAAAGAGGGAATGAAACACATATTTTTGCATTACTCGAGAACTAATCAAGCAAAAGAAACCAAATTTAGCATGCGAGAGTTCTTAAAAGCAAAAAATGTTTCTATGGTGATTTGAGACCCCTCCCTTCTTTGAAAGGGAATGCTCCCATACAAATGAAACACATATTTCTGCATAACTCGAGAACTAATCTAACAAAGAAAACCAAATTTAGCATGTGAGAGTTCTTGGAAGCAAAAAAATGTTTCTATGGTGGTTTGATACCCCTCCCTTCTCTGGAAGAGGGGGGGGGGGCTCCGATACAAATGAAATATATTTTTGCACAACTCAAGAACTAATCAAGCATAAGGAACCAAGTTTAGTATGTAAGAGTTTTTAGAAGCAAGACAAATTTTTAATGGTGGTTTAAGACTCCTCTCTTCTCTGGAAGGGGAGGCTCTCATACAAATGAAACAAAATGTTATGCATAACTCAAGAACTAATCAAGTAAATGGAGCTAAATTTTACATTTGAAGTTTTCTAGAAGCAAGAAATGCTTTTATGGTGGTTCGAGACCCCTCCTCTTTCTAGAAGGGAGGCTCTCATACAAATGAAACTGAAATTTCTGCATAACTCGAGTACTAATTAAGCAAATGGAACCAAATTTGACATGTAGGGATTTTGAAGGCAATAAATGTTTCTATGGTAGTTCTAGACCCCTCCTATCTCTGTTTGGGAGGAGGGGGTGAATCAGAACTAATCAGGTAAATGGAATCAAATTTCGCAAGTAGAGGTTTTTGAAGGCAATAAATGTTTCAACTGTGGTATGAGACCCCTCATCCCTCTGAAAGAGGGGTCTCCCATACAAATGAAACACGAGTTTCTGCATAACTCGAGAACAAATCAAACAAATCTAGGGTTTTTTTTTTCATTAGGGCGAATCTACAATTGAGAGATTCTCTCCGGGCTCGCTCTCTTTCATTCATAAACCAATCACCTTTACGTTTTTCATTCTACTATTTGTAGAGTATGCTAGTCAACACTGTTGTGTTTCGATCTGTACTAAAGAATGCCTCGTAAGTGTTATAATGGCGCTGTAATGAATGAAAGAGAGCGAGCTCGGAGAGAATCTCTCAATTGTAGATACGCCCTAATGAAAAAAAAACCCTAGAAATGTAACCAAATTTGGCGAGTGGAGGTTTTTGAAGACAAATGTTTCTAAGGTGATTCGAAACCTCTCCTGTTTCTGAAAAGGGTTCAAACGACGTTTCGGCGAAATATATTTCACGTTCTTCTAGAGATTGTAGTTTTCTGTTTTTGTCATATTATGTTCTGTTAACAGACAGTTGACCAAAACAGAAATCTATAATCCCTAGAAAAAAGCGAAATATAATACACCGAAACGTCGAGAAATAGAAAATCACCTGTTTTCATTACCCACAAAGACTGAAAGCCAAAGAAATAATCTTAGGACTACCAAGTCACAGTCGATAACCAGTTACAATATCCAGGTTACTAAAACACAAAACTTGTATTACTCGGGTAAGAAGCATGTTCTGATAATAGTTTAAATCCCGGCTTAGTCAAAAAAACTCATTCCAAAAAACAACCATAAACGTGACAGTGTTATTACATTTTTATTCTTTTAGTTGCAAGCATAGCAGCGCTCCCACCGGGTTTAGCTTGTAATTGCATAAAGCTGTACTGGGATCACGAGATCCTTACGGATGCAATCATCCGTGCCATTCGCCCTGACATTGTGATCTACGACAAAAGGAAGAAGAGTGTAACTCTCATCGATGTCGCTGTATCGCTAGATCGCAACGTTCATTCAACGTTCTCTACCAAGATAACGAAATACCACGATTTGGCGGAAGAGTTGTGGCAGATGTGGCATTTAGAGGAGGTCCGTATAATTCCCGTTCCCGTATACGTTCCCTTGAAGAGTTGGAGCTGCGAATGGAACTGAGCAGCATTCAGGTTCTTGGAGCCTATAGTATTGTCCGGCGGTTTCTGAATCACCATAACTAATCCAACCGGAGCAAACAAATTAGGACGTAAGTTTACAAAACTGATGAATGTATCTACCGACCCGGACCCCCATTGGCCCCTAGACGTTAAAGGTAGGTAAAAGTTTCCAGCTACTCGCTGAGAAGTGAAATGAAATCGGGTAATAATAACATTCATTACACATTGCTACGTATTTCTACGTCAACTACGCGTACAAGTCTATTGGGCCGTCCATTCTAGTTTTTTTGGGCGAACCTCAAACGGAGGATCTACTCCAAAAATGTTGTGACTAAAATGGAGGAGCAGCTGATCGCCAAACCGAACAACCGAAGTTTCGCAAAGCAAAAAATAACCTCGATCCTGCCAGGAGTCGAACCTGGAATCTTCTGATCCGTAGTCAGACGCGTTATCCATTGCGCCACAGGACCCGCTTGTTGAGTTGTCGTTAGCAGAACAACAGTTGACATCCATTCGTACACGAAATACGTATGCGGGACAAGAACGTTCCGAATGCTTGCAACATGTGTTCGTATGATTTCTCTCAGTTAAGGTACACCCAAAATAAATTTCACATAATCAGTGGAAAATATCCACTAGAAATTCACTTAACTTTCATGTGATTCAGGAAGTGCAAGATGCTTTGCAAAATCAAGTGAATCTTATGTGTCCAGTGAAATGTAATTGATTAATCAAGTAGAATTTCTTTTTCTATGTGATGTTCATGTAAAAGTCACTTACTATTGCATTGGAAAATATCTACTTGTGTTTCCATTAGTAGCTAAGTGAAAGATTTTTTCAGTGTATGAGTATGGGTGCGGAAATACACGCTCGCTCCCCCCTCGCATTTGTGCCGGTCTGATGGGTAGATACTGTTTGTTACAGCGATAATGGGAAGTGTAAACGCCGACATGCTAATTGTATACGTGTGTGATTGAAAATGATGCTCAATTTCATTAGGCGAAATTAAGTTCGAACTAATCCAATAGAATTGCGTAACAAAGGCTTTGTTTGTCGTTATGATCTGCAAAGGGAGGTGATTAGTTTATCAACAATAAAATTACTGCTGGAAATTTAGCTTGTTCAAGACAGGCAGCACTACCCAGTAGATAGGTATTGTGGAACAAAAAATAGACGGAAGGATGAAAAAAATTTCCCATACCGGGAATCGAACCCGGGCCTTCTGGGTGAAAGCCAGATATCCTAGCCACTAGACCATATGGGATATATGAAGATCATCTCTACTATCCTATCAATAGGGCAAACTGTCTTAAGAACTTGTTCAGAATCCAATAAACCTTCAATGTTTATGATTATTTATTCACTTCATGATTCTAGAAACACTCCAACAAGAAAGCAATTAGCAACCACTATCTTATTTATGTTTGCCTGCCTTGCGATGGAAGATGTCGAATTCAAAATATATCAACGGTAAGAATCATCTTTTACACAACTAATCAAATAGCAAGAAAGGTAGCTAATTTCCCTTTGTCTTTATCTTCACACGATTGCTCACTCATGTTGTTTCCCTTATTGCTGAACATTCGTGCTACCTGTCAACTGCCAAACAAAGGCGATAACAAGGACTGAATTCGCGTCATCTTTAACCCTCGCCAGAGCAGCTGAGATGTCGAACCGGCGCGCGCGCGTGTTGGTGTCCTTTCGCCTTTCGCCAGCCCGTTCGTGCCGGTTCAGATGTTCTGTGGCGCCCCAAATTCTCCGCTAGCTCCGCTTAAACACCTTTCGAGATCCCGTTCCTCAGACAAGTTCCATCTGCTGCTCTGCGTCGCACCGCACTGGACTGGAGGAGGAGGCTAACATTATTTGCATTCGACTGACTGCTGCGAATCTTGGCCGGTTATTCCTCCCGTGGATCTCCTTCGGTACTTAGGCCTCTCGGGTAAGTAGGTGTCTTCTCGGTTCCGTGTTGAATGCCTAAATTACACAATTACACCGCCATATGCCGTGCGCTGCCGCAGTGGGTTGCATTCCGGTACTTTGGTACGCTCCGTGCTCGCATTGGCGAGGACTGCAATGCAAAGATTGCTTTCACCTGTTGTCAGGTTCTCGTTGCATTGCTTCGTTTGAATTGGCGCATCGGCGTTAATGTTTCAGATAAGAAATTGTTTGGGAGATTTAAAACAACTGTTCTTGGTTGAAGACACCACACCTGTCATCTTGCTTCTGGGGGAAGAGGAGTCTCAAAAAACATTAACGCATCTCGTGTTTTTGTTTTGATGAGCTTCTTCCTACTGGTGAATGATAATCGGTCAGTATCAAACACTTGTTATAGGCAACAGATTAGGCTTACCCAAAGGAGTTGCCTCAAGTTTTGTCACATGGTACAATTTTATTGACTACTTTCGATAATTTTTCTTTCAACGATTCTAGAAAGGATTAAGATTCAGAAAGGTTTCTTAACTATCGTTATTCCCTGATTTCATTATGTGGATTTGATAGGCGGCCTTGGAACTTTTTGTCCTCTCGGTAATTTATCATTTCTAGGGTTCTTTTTCATTAGGGCGAATCTAACATTGGGAGACTCTCTTTGATTGCTTTCTCTTTCATTCATATTCCAATCACCTTTACGATTTTCATTCTACTATTCGAAGAGTATGCTAGCCAGCACTGTGGTGTTGCGATCTGTACTAAAGAATCCCTCGAAAGTTTTATAATGGCGCTGTAATGAATGAAAGAGAGTGAGCCCGGAGAGAATCTCTCAATGTTAGATTCGCCCTAATGAAAAAAAAACCCGAGATTTGTCATTGAACATAATTATTGTCCTAAAACCTACTGCTAAGTTTTTCTATTTTTTTAATGAATTGTATTTCCTGAATAATTTAAAAATCCTACTCTGTGTCATTCAAAAGAAAGCATTGTGATTGCCCCCCTATGTTTGATTCCATTTAGAAACAATACAAGAAAACCCGAAGTATGACAATTGAAACAATGATTAACAATTTTTTTTTGTCTATGTAATATATTTGGGAAGGTCAATTGCGTTATCGTTACGGAGCGGATGAATCTTTTTTTTTAAATTATGTAAAGACGTAATACTAGGATTGGTATAACTTGGGCCGTTTACGCTCGGTTTACCCCAACTTAAAATAGGTGACATATTTTAGGGATGGGTTGGACAGAGGAACAATGAAGTAGGATTCTGTAGTTTCATCAGATAGTTGTCGCCAGCACTAGAACTGTGTGCGATATGTTCAGGGCTCCCTTTTTTGTACTGCCGGTTGTGGTTACCATTGGGCGACGATGAGACTCCTTATAAAAGTCATGCTTGTTAGGTTCAAAAGCGTGGATTATAACATTGACTACCTATAAATTCCATGCGAAGACAAAACCCACTTGTTAACTTCAGAAGTACTTGAACGAGTCAACTCTATTAAAGACTTAAGAGTAACGATGGATCCCGCTAAAGCTTTTACGTCCTTATTCGTTTATTCGTCGAAACTGTGCCGTTTTCCGTGATATTCACACAATGAAAGTCCTGAACTGTTTTTTTTTGTGCGCAGTATCCTTGAACATGGAGTTTTTGTAAAAAGGGTCATTATCCATACGAATTTCGAAATGTCACAAATGAAATTCAACAAACAATAAATATCAGGGTCGGAAATATTCAAGGAATTTCATCATTAGAGATGATATTATGATTTCGTCTAATGAAATTCAAGCTTCCTTGAAGATTCTTAGGCTCGTTCATTTTGGCTCGCAGTAGAAGCATCGCGGTCTTTAAGTTCCGAGTAAAAAGATTGGATTTGTTGAGAAATGAGTTTGCCGAAGGTAACAGATTGAGAACAGTGGGTTTGAAAGTAAAGCGCTTTAAACGAATATTTTTGGTGTGTTTCCAGAATTAGTTTCCGGCAGCGTGACTTTCCTCGATTTTTACTTCGTTTTGTTTGGATTGTTACCACGGAAAAAGGTATCGAAAAACAACAATCGTTTAACATTTCCAGCAGAGCTAACAGCATCTCCGCATTCAATTGTGGTAGGGTCCTTAGGATGAGGAGCAGGTACTGTAGTAGCTTGACAATCTTTCTTCATTGCTAGCCATAAATAGAACAGGTTGGTATCTGCAACGTTTCCCTTCCAAATCAAAGCTTTCTCCGCCTTCTGAAACTCAGCGAACTGCCTAACCGTCAAGCGCCCCTCAAGTGCTTCCAACAACTTGATCTCCTCAGGTTCCAGATCCAGCGATTTCCGCATTTGAAGCCGCAGATTCATGGCCAGCACTAGATGGCAGAGACTTATAGTCTACCGCATCTAGGTTCCATGGATAAATCCCACTTCCTGAACCTATTTCTGATCGCTGTTTTCTTACCAGTGAATGCATCCAAAGCCGCTTCATAAATGGGCAGATATCCGCTTTAAGGATTGTCTGGACACCACGACTACAACGTTCATTAAGGATTGTTTCTTCCCAAAACTTTTTGAGTGGCCCAAAAAAGCACACGTCAAGCGGCTGAGTGATTTGCTTGGAATTCGGATACAAAGCAATCAGTACAATTTGATTGCGGATGCAAACATCAATGCTCATCAGCGTTACGTAGCTCTTATGACCATCAACGAAGAGCAGAACAGGGAACGGATTTCCCTCCTTTTTCAGTCAAGGCAAGAAAATATTCTTCAGATACTCATAAAAAGCATCTCCTGTCATCCAGCCGCTTTCAGTAATACCGACGCCATAATCAGGAGCAGCACTCCGAGCAATTTCTCCTGGAAGGTGACGTTTGTATGGGAATAAAATCAAAGGTGGTAGCAGCTATCCAGCGGCACTTCCTGCGAAAAGTGCTGTGTAGTTCTCCTTATCACTGTTGCCGAAAACTGATTGAACATGTTTGATATCCTTGGGAGCCAAGTATTTTTTGTTTCTCACAACCAATTGGAAAGCAGATTCGTCCAAATTAAAAATTTGATGCGGAAACTGCAGCAGGTGGTCATGTCCCTCAACTTTGAGCGTCTTCAGCAAGTCTTGAACCAATTTCTTACCTGATTCTCCGTCACTCTGGCTCTGTGTTTTCCGAAAACGTTGAATTTCCTGGGAGACACCTGGGGTGTCTTTTGACGAACAGCTTCATCCACTTTTGCCAGGGATTCCATTTTTGAATGGAGTTTTCAGTTTGCTGAGTCTGATGAACTGTCCCACGCTGATTCGGAGCCGTTTGAGTGTGATAGGGAACCCTGAACGTGCAGAGAGCTCAATCCATTCCACTATCTTCCGTTCATTTTCCGCTGAAAGGACCGACGTCCTTCCTGGTTTTGATCCGAAAGCATATTTATCACGGATTTTATCACGCAGAGTTTGCTCCGGGACGCGAAATTCCCGACCGGCGGATCTTACAGACGATCCACGCCGGACGGCATCGAGTGCTTTTTCCAAATATCACTTGCTAATGAGTTTTGTTTTTAGAATGCTTAGTTGTTCTGATGCAAAATATTGAGCATTTAAACTCTTCGGTAAACAATTAAAATTTTATTTTGAAAAACCCACGGTGAATGGCGACCTGGCGGTAATTTCATTAGAGAATAATAGTAAAATATCAGACTAATGTTCCTCATTCGCGTTGGACTTCCAGCGCTTAGGCGCTCTAATTTGTTGTACGGGCTGGAGATTTTGAAACGACCAGCGGAGTCGAATTGGGGTTCCCGATCATTTCGCCATGGGTCGCCTACCGACCAATTAAGCTCGTGTGTCTGTGTCGTGTGTCCCGCCTTTCAAGGCAACCAAAGTTATTGTAGAAACCACCATCGCGCTAAAAACTCCGGTGGTTATCTTGTGAGAAAGCGAACGCCCACTGGTAATCTGTCGTAAACTCAACGTCGTCAAGATATCTACGACGTCAGCACGGTCAAACAAATCATCACTGTCCCCGACACCACACCGGGGAGAGAACTTTTCGGCAAAACCCTTCGTCTTCAGAACACCGCCGGAATCTCGCCATCGCTACAAAATCCTGTGCAGGTACGAGGAAACTTTCGTTTAGCATGGTCATGAAAATTTTCCCATTTTAAGCTAGTACAGAATCCCGTCCAACTCGAATGCATTAGTTTGTGAAATTAAGAATTGAGTTAGAAGATCTGAGAGTCAATTGAATTTCTTTTACAACAATTCCATGAGAATCTACTGTTCTCTCTTACGTTTCCGTTATTTTCGTAGGTAAATTGCCCTTTTAGACTTCTAATCCTTTTTTAGCCATTGCGTTTCAGTTGAGCGAGCTGAAGTGAACGCGAGGGAACCGAGTGGTTATGGAATATAATTTGGACTTTCGCAGGATTTAGCAAGTGATTTTAAGCATTCGGCAAGCGTTCGAGGATTTCTCTTGAGGAATTGTCTCAAACAAGTCGGGCAAATCAACAGGCTGGTGGTCCCTCGCACGCGAGAGAGGCGCTAAAGCCAACAAAATTCTTAAAAGAACCTCAATCGAATTGGCGTACGGTTACAAAAGACCTGGTGTAGAGATTTCTACTCTATTCAGAGTCCCGCTAGTAAACCTACAACAAAAACTACAATATACAGCCCCAATGGGTTGTTCTAAATGATAACGTAGGACTACGATACTAAATGTAAGCCATACAAATACATATTGTTACTTTGATTAGTCCACACAGCCGTAGATTTTAAGCTGCAATTCAAATCAATCAACCTTCAGCTGTAGATTTTCAGTTTTGAATTCCTAGAAAGTTTGGATAACCTAGGACATCTGAAGATTACTTCATAATGTCTGTTGTTTTTCCAAAGTAATCAATAAAACATGTTTCAATACACATAGTAGCTTTGCATAGCCCAGAAGGCTTATGTTACAACTGTAGGTCCTATGTTCTAATCTCAAAGATAGTTTTGGGTGACCTAGAATATGTCATATTGCATTAAAATGTTTTTTGACTTATAGAATGTTAATTCAAAGTGGTTGATTCTTTATTGTAGCTTTGTATTGACTAAAATGTACTGTTACAACTGCGAATCTTAAGTTCTGAACGCCAAGACAGTTTGGATGACGTAAAATTATCTTCTTGTGTATTTTTACGTTCGAAAATATTCACTGAATATTCTTGAACACGTGACGTAACCTTGTATAGTACCAAAAACTACTGTTACTATCGTAGATTCCAAGTTTTGAACTCCAGGACGGTTTGGATTACCTAGAGGATCTTGAAGTTTTAAAATAAGGACTGTGAACTTTCCAAACGATTCATTGAATATATTTGAATATATATGGTCATCATATATAGCTCAAAGAACTACTATTGCAACTGTTGATCTTATATTTTAAAATCTTTATATACCCCTAAAAGCTACTGTTATAACTGTACATCTAAAGTTTTGAACCTCAAATACATATTGGATTACCTAGAACCTCCCAGAAAGATTCAATAATGTTTGACGTTTATCAACAAAAATTTAATAATACGTATGCATAAGTACAATATTCTAAAACAACGCTGTATAATATTAATAAGGCATTTATTTTTTTCTTCCTGAACTTTTTCATATTCAGGTGCTTTAGGACGTCAATAAGGCCTCAAATTCATATGTTTTTTTTTATATTTTCCAGATAGAAAAAGTGATGGAAAACAAATTTGCCAAAGACAGTGTATACTCTTATTCAGTCTGTATGATGTTATACAGCCATTATCCTTTTGGGGTCATACATGACAACTTAAGCCTGTAGGAATTAATAAACTTTTTAAGGCAAGGTTTAAAATTCATAAATTTTTCAATAGTATGTGGCCTGAAATTAGCAATTTTCTGTATTGAAATTGATGCGTTGAAATGTTTACGATCAATAATTGTAAAATGTTTGAAAATCTTTTGAGAAATTACTGATATATTAATGCTCAAAACTTGACCACTTTTCGTGACGATTATTTTAACCGGAACCCCAGTATAGAAAACAAAGACGTAGTCCTACATCAAAAACGAAAATGTCTCAGAGTACAATGTTAAAACTCAAGTATCTAAAGCGTGAGAGCACTAGTTACAGTAATTCATACTAAATGAATGGAGCATACAATCATTTAGTTTATCTTGTTGTTACTAGCGCTCGCACGCCACACATTTAAGATAACGAACATTATAATATTGAAAAAAAAAAATGTGAGTAAACTTGAGCACTACTTTTGCACCATACGCCATGTTTTGGATTTCACTCTCTGGGATGTGCTACCGGCAAATGAGTCAAACTCATACTAAATAAGTCGTCCCAACCTTGGCCGTGAGATCAAAGCGAAACTTTGGGTGGTGGAAGTTACATTGTTTGGGGTGCCTTCTCCTAGGAGTAGCTACCATGCAAAGCTTCTGTTTTATTACATTTCATCCCGGCTGAATTCCAACATGTACTTGCAGCTTTTGGAAGATATTCTGATCGGTCACATTGAGAACGAAGGCTTTGGAATATTTAATGAAATTTATAGCGCTAATCGTAAACTTAACGCTCCTTGTTCCGTGTATGTCGCTGAATAAGCGGCAATACACTTTACGCTAAAAGTTGTTGCCTCATTAACACCGGATCAGTACTTCATTTTCACGGATAGTCTCAGTTCTATAGAGGCTATTCGCTCATTGAGGCATTTTCTCATGAAAATACAGGAGCTTCTTAGTGCTTTATCTTCGCGTTATTTTATCATCACCTTTGTCCCATCTCATTGTTCAATTCCGGGCAATGAGAAAGCGGACTCGCTTGCAAAGGTGGGCGCTATGGAAGGCGATATTTGTGATCGACAAATTGCCTTCAACGAATTTTTCCTATTTTTCGTCAACACTCACTCGTCAGCTGGCATCATCCCAAAGGTGTCGAAGAAATCTTGGTTTAGGGGGATGGATGTGGGTCGAGACTTCATTCGTGTCATGTCTCACCTCATGTCCAACCATTATTCTTTGAACGCTCATTTATACCGGGTTGGGCTGAGCGACAGCAATCTCTGTGAGTGTGGACAAGGCTATCAGGACGCAGATCACGCTATTTGGTCTTGTGCTGAACATCGTGGAGTCAGATCTGAGCTTTATGATTCCCTTCGGGCTCGAGGTAGACAACCCAATGTGCCAATTCGAGATATTTTGGCTGTACGTGATTTGGAGTACATGAAACTCATTTATGTGTTTTTGACTAACATTAGCCTTAGATTGTAATTAGTTTAACCTGTATTAACCGTTATACTAAGTTTTTTTTTATCTGTGTATGTGTTTTTTTCTTTTTCAAAAAATGTTCAAGTCAAAAGAAAACCATAAATTGTATAATTATAAGTGTTTCAATATTTAAGAATTTAAATTTAATGTGTTATGTTAACCATACTTTAAATTCCCACCCTCTTTACCATCCGTAATTTGTAATTCCTATTAACCTCGAGACGGCCGCGAGTAATCGGCTCTATCCTCCTAACTTTAGTTTTAAGATAAATGATGTGTAAAAATATGAAAATTTGGCTCTGTAAAGTTGATTTGATTGAGCCTGTACAAATAAATGATCATTAAAAAAAAATATTGAGAACGACGCAAATGACGATATCGTTAAGGGTCACCCACAATTGATACGTTGCGGATGCGTTGACGTAAATTTGACAGAAAACCTATGGGAAAACTGACAAATTCACGCTAACGCATCCGCAACGTACCAATTGTGGGCCAGCCATTAACCAGTTTCATTTAGAAAAATGCTTTTTACAACGGTCTGCCATAGCAAAACATAAAACGTCATATTAATAATTTTGTTGGTGTGTAAAACCACTGCGTCCACTGAGTTGAACTTTTGTGCTAGTCTTAAATCAGTATGATAAATGGCATGTTACCTTTGTCAAAATGATACGCCATTCTGAGCATGACAATGTTGTTACGTAGAAATGCTACGTCAAGTTGTCATATTTCACACAGATACGTCGAACTTATCAAAATGGTGTTATGTTTTTTTTTCTGTAAAAATGTTTTCTAAAAATAATGTTTACTAAAAAAAAAATCTAAATTGTTAACCATGTGGTACGATGCCTTTTTCTAAAGCGTCGTTAAGTGGAATTCAAATGATATAACAATGTTTCGCAGATTACTTTTCAACACAAGCGACCTACCTACATTATTCCCAAAAAGTGCAAAAGTGATGTTACACTGTTTTGTAAAAAGTTAGTTAAACTTTTCAAGAATAATCCATGACAATTTCGAAAAGGAAGAGTTCTCCTATCCGATAGAATTGGTTGTTTACATCGGTGAAATTTGCAGAAGAAGCCATTGTTTACGTTCGTCAGCTAGGCTCCATCGAAAAATCATTGTCGAAACTCTGTTTTGAACAATGAATCTGATTGGCTTAAAAACAAAGATAATCTACACATTTGTCAGTTAGGCGATAGTGAAAAATCTTTCTTGAAATATTTCCCACCAAAACAAATCGATCAATGCCATCAAGGCATGACAGAACAAATCAACTAACTCTTTCACACTCGCTTCGTGTCCTATAATGACGTGACGATGAGCACATTAGAAAGTGTTAAATGTTAAAAAGAACAGATTGATACATTTGTCCTAACCATATGTTCATCACATTGATACTGAAATCCATGTGAACTACAGCGAAATCCTTAAATCCTTGCCCCCTGTTAAATAGTGGTAGGCCAAAATGGACATGGCAACACTTGAAAGCTCTCTGATTCGATGCCAACCCGTATTTTTGAAGTAATCCGAAATAATGGCGGCCATACCAAATGTAACCTAATGATTGTCTTCGAAATTCGCTTTCAGCAGTCATTTTCAAAGTAAAATGTCACCTTTCGGGCCTTTTCAATGTTATTTCTATCTGGTTGTTTTGGATCTATTATGTTAAGTTCTAATGCTGAATTTGGTGAGTTGTGTTTAAAAAAGTTTAATCCTTCCACTATTGCGTGGAAGGTAGGCTCCGGCGAGATTCGAACTCACGATCTCCTGTTTACTAGACAGGCGCTTTAACCAACTAAGCCACGGCGCCAGATGGCAATTGAGGTTACCAAACCCGTACAGCTTCACAATTCCTTTTCCCAAATCGACTGCTACGTTGCAGCGCATATCTGCGCATGACCATATTTTGATATGTGTTAGTAGTGTACATACGCTCACAACCACGAACACCAATGCAGTTAGGCGAACGAATAAAGACTAACGAGGGTAGAAGAAGACACGCATACACCCGTGCATTCATGACGCAAAGACGCTCGGAAGCAGAGCCAAGTGGCGCCGTGGCTTAGTTGGTTAAAGCGCCTGTCTAGTAAACAGGAGATCGTGAGTTCGAATCTCGCCGGAGCCTATCCCCCTCGCGCTAAATGTGTATTCGAGGGAGATATACTTTTTGTATTAATCAGCACCAAGAATGAACAAATGCGACGTTGTTTGTGGTTACAGGTGTGTTGAAGATGCTTGCACACACTATCAGGTGCTGAATAATGACGAGGTATGGACGAGAACAAGCAAAAGAGGTCAGCAACCAACCAATGCATCCAACGTGCAATTACCGTGGACTCTGGCTGTGGACGCCGCAAAGACACAATTTTATTTTAAATTATTATAATTAATGTCAACTTGGATGGTTTGGCATGTGCTACTAAATGCTGCCGTCAACCTTTCGGAAGATCAATTAGGTTAATTCTGAAGTTTAGTAATGTTGATCCAGATGTTTCAACTGAGTTTCTTCTTCAAATGAAATGATTCTAGCTTATCTTCCTCTGTAGGTAGAACGGAAATTGGTTGACCTTTTCCGTAGCAAGGAAGGAAGCAACGTCCACGGGGCATGAAATGAGGAAATGAACTCCTTCGCCTCATTTTGACCTGCTTTATATTTCGCCTTTCTCGTTCGGTTCTAATCTTAAAACCCGAAAACGGAAATAATATATTGCTCATTAAAATTCAATTAAACGGGTTTTTTTTCCCTGTGCGATGTTTACTGAAGTCCCCGGGATATCTTATTTCCTATCTTATTTATTCTGGTGCACCTCCAACCTGAAAGGAGGAAAGTTTTCCAGTATGTGTCCACCCTTGGGATTTTCTACCGTCGTCGGCATCTCGCACACATTCGTCAGCAACACTGTTCGACTGTGTCTGTGTGTGTGCGTGCGCGTGTGGAGGCAGTGGCAGTGGCAGTGTTGTTGATGCGGGTAATAAAATTACCAGAAATGTATGGAAGATGATTATCTGGTGTTATTTTATTCCTTTTTTTCGTTACGAAGGTTATGTTATGTTCCCCGATGGGTCCGCATGTTTCTGGTATTTCTGTCGTTCTTTTCCATTTGGGTAGAGCGGAACCGAGTACGGGGTTGCATGTGTTGAGTTGTTGAACATCCTCCTATATCAGTGATTTTTGAAGTGGCATAATGTAAACATGATTTTAGAAGGTAGAAGTTAATGAGATGCTAAAGTGGTGATATACACTACCAGTCAAAAGTATCTACTCACTTCGAAAACTATTGCAACATAAACTCATCTTCTTTTTCTATATTTATGTATATAAAACAGAGTGGCATTCGCGCATAACTCGAGAACAGATTGTCCGAGTCTACATGACATTGCGTAATTTCACAGGTGTCCTTATTGTTCTGCTGTTGGTAGAGTTGATGCTGCATTCAAATATCTGTTTAAGCATTAGTTATTATACTATGCATGAAGTGTACTATTCGTGAACGATTACTCAAATGAAGCTCAGCGTGACTTCGAAAAATTTGGAGATATTTGTATAACCAGTGAGTTACTGCAATCAGTTTGGTAGCCGTGATATGTCTGAACTGGCGCAAAATCAAAACAATCTGAATATGTACTTCGGTCTTTTTGCATTGGCGGAGCTAGACAATTAGTCTGGAGGGGGCCTGAGCGCAGGATTTTATTTTTTCGTTTATACGGATATTGAAAAGAGTGACGAAAGAAGCGTAATGGTTGCGGACAGGTTATTTTAATTGTTAAATCAAAACAGGTTTATTCGAATAATTAGGTCAATCCGGCGCCTCGGTGAGTCGAGATGCCTTAAGAATATATACAGGGTGGCCAAAGAATTGGGAAAAACGCGGGAATCCAAAATTAACGTGAAATATGCGGGGAAAAGCCGGGAATTTCAAAAGCCATCGGGAATTTTTGTCATATAGAAGGAACCATACTCACACCTGTTTCAAATGATTTAACCCATTTTCGCCTTTTTCCACAAAACATTTTTTTTCGACAATATCGTTTCAAAATATAAGTCTTGTGGATGCAGTAATGAAATTTAGCATTTTTAGAGGTTTTTTTTTTGACGCTTAGGAACACCGTGACAGCATGTTGCGTATACGCAACACTGGCGCATTACTCGACAAATAGAATGCAACATACAGTTTAAGCTCAAATGGTACACACTCAGCTACACCTTAATGGATGGTTAACTAGCTACAAATAATATTTGGCCTCTTGTGAACATATTCCCATTGTGAAACGACAAAAAATATAACCAGTAACTTCTAGTTTATGATTGAAATTGTGTCCATAAGACATGTACCAACTCATACAATGCAATTTGTGAGTTTTTTTTTCTATTGGTGTGTGTGAACACAGTCAGTAAGATAGCCAAAGGATATACCTTTGAAACAAACTAATTTGTTTTGATCGTATTCAACCTACATGCATACACGAATTTTTCAAAACCACTGTTGCGTATACGCAATAGCGGACGAAAATGGGTTAAGTAGCATTTTTATCGTTTTTTTGCCCAACGATCTCATTAACGGAATGAACAAACGAACAGTGTTTATCTGCAAATCCAGCATTGCTGAAGACGATAGATAGATCATTGCTATAATGGATGTCCCGGTTGTCAACTGGAAGACGCTCAATGAATTGACTGGGGAAATCAGGGATCTGCGAGCCAGCCCTGGGTTTGAAGTCCTCATCATCGTTAGCTGCGGCATGCACGTCGTACACAATTCCTTCTAGGAAGGGCTAAGACAAACAGATTTGCATGTGGATCATTTTCTGCTGGTTTTGTTCAGCCTGTTCAAAACGTATCGCTTAGGGTATCTTCAGCGGTCGCCTATTTTTGGAACAATTTTATACTTGATTTGCATCAACAAACTTGAATAGAACCAGCTCAAATAGACCAACCTTGCATTCCCCGCACTGATGTTTTTGAGTTATTAAACCCACAAACACCTACCATCCTGTCAATCATTCAACATCCAGAGATCCAGAATTTTGTTTCTTTTTTCAAAGACCGCAGATTTTTCGCAGACTTTTTGCCACGGATTGGTTTGACCAAATAATGTTTAACTGTCAGTAGTGCGTCATAAGCTTACGACGAGAATACTTGCTCTTTCTTTAGCTGAAGTTGAGTGTGTAAATGCATGCATCTCATTCAAACGATATTAGATAATGCTGATTTGTAATTTGGCAGCGGAAAAACATGAGTCGAAACCGAGAGGGTCTTTCCGTTTCGGTCATCAGAAGCTGTTCCAGGACTACTTTAGCGACACGCTAACCTATGACGAGAAGCACTTTCTGCGTCGTTTCAACATGCCAAGGGAGATGTTCCTGGACATTATGCGACAACTCGAATCAACTTATGACTTATTCCAGCTGTTGCGAAGCAGCTGGAAATGTTGACCTGAGCCGGTTACAAAGGTACACTGCAGCCTAACGGATGTTGGCGTACGGTTTCTCAGCTAGTTCTATCGACGAAAAAGTGAGGGCTGGTGACCTTGAGGATTTTTTTGCAAATCTATCCTGAGGACTCACGACCCGCAGTATTTGAGTCCCTGAACACCGGAAGAGGTGAAGAAACCGATGACCAGAAAAGCTTCCCAAAAATTCGAAAAAAAATCATGTAAATTTAGTGAACTTCCTAGAAACTCAGGGAACTTCCCAGACAACCAAAATGCACGTATATTGAAAGTTGTTTTTATGATATACAAACATATATGCAAGTAAACAAATCATATAGAATGCAAAAATATGTTAATACGTGCAAAAGTGGAGGCCATATACGTGCAAATCTCATTGTTTTCATAAACGGGTTGATTTGATATCGTATGCGATTCAATATGTAATAACAAATTCGATTTAAAAAGGTTAGCGGTGTATTTCCGATTTAGTTTATGACGCAGTACGATGAATAAATGACGCATCGTATATAAGTCACTCTTTACGATTTAACTTAAACATAATACGATAAAGGCCACAAATAATTGCGATTTTGACTAAAAATATAGGAATATACGACACGTTTTGAACACTGTTATACGGCTTGTGGTTGCCTGGGTTATCAGAAGCTTGGTATTCTTTTTTTTAAGGAAACCCCCCCTCCGCCTTCCTGCTTTTCTCCCTGATTTGAAAAGAACATCCTAAAAAATCAGGGAACTGTCCTGAAAATCAGAGAAATTAAGGGTTTCTAGAAGTTTATGCAGCCCCCCTGAAATTCAGATTGTTTCTTAGAAATTTCGGAATAATTTCATTAAATTCAGGGAGCTTCACATGAGCTCAGGGAACTTCCCAAAAGTAAAAGGTTCTTCACAGAAGTTCAGACAACTATCCAGAAATTCAGGGAGGTTTCCAGAAGTTCAGAAAACTTATCAGATTTGATTGGGTATTTCTTCGATGTAAATAGTTTCAAGATGTTCAGGTGACTTCCCAGAATCTCAGGGATCCTCCTGAATAGGAACTTGTTAGAAAATTAGAGAACTCCCCATGAATTCAGAGAACTGTCCAGCAATTCATGAAGCTCTTCAAAAGTTTGCGGATCATCCTAGATTTTCAGAGAACTTCTCAGAATTTCATGAATCTTACTAGAAGTATACAGAACATCTTAGAAGGTCAGAGGAATTGTACGAATTCGAGGAAGCTAAAAGAGCTAAAAGTGCTAAAAGAGCACTGTTGCTTTATTTGAGATAGAATTTTCGACTAGCCCTCTATGTGGAAATTGGTTTTGCCTCTAAACCGGCTATTAAGAAAGCGACAGAATTTGCTTAAATTTCCGACAAAGACTTTTTGGCATTCCGCAACGACTACTGTGGTTTTTAAAACTACTAAACAAATCTCTATTAACATTCATTCCTTTGAACGCGTTACGTCAGCTGCATTAAGCTTGGTTTTATAACTCATTTGACGGACATATCTAAAAAGTGTCTGAATCTGTGCCTGGAAACGTTCGTAGATAAAGAATATCTGAGCGCTGCAGTTGCTCACAAAGTTAAAAAAGAATTTGGACAGCTGTGCTCAATGCCGTCTGACGTTGCTTGCCGGATTCCAGAGAAATAAACATCGTTTGGACAAATTTTGGCTAGAACTGATTGGTCATTTCAAGAAGGAGCTGCTAAATTTGACAACAGTTGTTAAAAATTAGCTCATCCTTTCGCAAAAAAATTTGGATTTTCAATAAATGGAAAGTGTCTGGTGGTGAACCAAACTGAAAAAAGTTTGGGAGCTCAGAGATTTGTCTACGAACTGTCAACAACGTTGAGAACACAATGTCCTTGATATAATATGAACGCAAGGCACGTGTAAGGATCGCTTTACTATTTTTCTTCGATGGTTAGGCTTCTAAAAACTGAGACCAAAACAGATTATACAATACGCAAGAAGCCCGCAGCTACTGTTTGAAAAAAGCTTCATGAACTTCAAAAATATCGACTAATCCAATATATATTAACTCATCTTCCCAGTTTGGAAAATAATGCGGGGAAATGCGGGAATTTTTAAATTAAGAAATTTAAAACCTCGCATTATTCCGTGTGGATCAAATGGAGAATGGACTTACACGAGGTTACTGTAGTCACCTTACTCGATTCTCTTGAAGCGTCTCAACTCATCCTAGGCGGAGAATAGTCCTGAACCTATATAGAGTCAAGTTTCAACCAAAAATCTTAAAACTTCAAAGGACTACATTGAGTGAACGAACTTTTTAAATTTATATCAAAATTTAGATTCGTTTTTATAACGCGTTTTAAATCTTCAAAATAGTGTCGGTTGATTCTGATTCCTGAAGTCCGTTCCCAATACTTAAATTAGCCAATTTGAAAATCGGTGCTGCGTCATGGTACTTCTCAGTCGTGTTTTTATGCGTCTCATGGCGAAAAGTTAAGAAGAAAAACTAAGCGTTTTGATATGCAGCCATTAGCTTAAAGTTGCTCCTTGCAGAAAAGTCTGAAAATATCTGGGGCATGGTGTGAATTCTCAACAGCTGAACGTTCGGTAATCCGATTTAACGGATTTCGGTGAAATTTTACAGATATCTGTAAAAAAATTACCGGATTTCGGTAAAATTTTACCGAAATCCGTAAAATCGGATTGAGAATTCGGTAAAGTTTTACAGATTTCTGTAAAATAATCTGAGTGTGTATGGTTTTCTTGATAAATGTACCAACTTTTCATCCTATAAGGTACAGTGGGCCAAGTGAAAAGTGTGGGGAAGAGGGTATGTGCACTTTACTCCTTCAGAAATAGTTACTCGTTCAATCTATTTCTAAAGAGAGCAAAGTACAAAAACAACTTACACTGGGAAAAAAAACCCTACAATTCCGTAGAGATTATAAAAAGTGTTTCATTTTAAATTAGAAATATATTTGGGAAAAATCCTGGGGGGGGGGGGGCTACAGAATTCTAAAAGGGGCTGGACCCCTAGGCACCCCCAGTAGTTACACCAATGTCTTTCTGCATTATTTTTTGGCTCTTCTACGCACACGATGAATTCAGCGGATGAAATCAACGCTTTCCTTAAGCTTTCGTATTTGTGGCCATATGTAAAGAAATTACAGTTGACTACAAATATGCGAATTGCTTTGCAAGTACCAGAGTTGCCGAGAAGTACCAGTTGACGTTTCCACCGGATTGATTTCCTTCCCGCCGATTTTCTGTCATTTCAAAACGACGAAAGAGGAACTCATTACGAGTGTTTTCCCAAACATCGTCCAGAATGAGAAAAAATAAGGATTTCGATGATTTTAATTTCGTAATCTGTTATCGATCGCGAATAAACGATAAAAAAAGAGGTGTAAATCAAGCCAAGCCCGGTTTAGAGTTACTTAAAAATACATAAATGCTCGACATTATTTGAATCATAAAATCAGTTAAAGCGGAACAAAATTCGCCGGGTTAGCTAGTAATATTATATATCTAAATGCTGATAACTTAGAAAGTTTGAACCTTGAGTAAAGTTGTTCAAAATTTAAAGGACTTCCGGAATGAGGACAGTATGGTTCGGAATTCAGTCACTACAGGAAGCTGGGGGCCTGGAAAAGAGAGCATTTTAGAACAAATTAATGGCGTGACCTCGACCACCTAGTAAGTTCGAACTTTCAATAATATTGATCATAAGGATTTATTGAAAGAAGCATACGACAACTATTACGGCAATCCAGAACAGCTTGTTACGATCAACCACATCAAATCACAAATGCACAGATAGTTTTCGTCGAATTTTCGAAAAAAAAAACAACGAAACTCAACTCCCGGAGAATCCAAAACGCAGTACCATGCTGCTCAACTCCATGGAAAAAAGTCCTAACCATCTATCTTGACGTTGCAGTCAGACGATGGTACTGAAGTGCGAGACCACACTCAAATAAGGGAATCGAGCAGAACATATTTTGAGACCTTATGTTCCACTGAAGACTTTAATCTGCAACTGATTATGCGCCAGCCAAAGCAATCCCGCAAAATTACCCTGTAAATCTAATCCACAAAGCAGCTCACAGTTAAATTTTAGCTGCCATCAAAGAAAGTTGTTCTCGAAAATTTCCGTGCTCCGAAGGGCTGCCTAAAGAGTTTTAACGGAAGGCTTGGTAGGTTATTTCCGATGAGTTCAATAATGTCATCAAAGCGTCTACAGCGCGTCATCTATTGAGTTATTGGAGTATCAGTCAGAAATATGAAACTAGATGTGTGCCTACAATGCCACCTATTGACAGCATTTTTAGTTGAGAACAAAAATTTAATTTACTCGTGATCTGTCGTGATTTTCAATGTTTTAATTTCGCTTGGAACACAGTTTAGTTGGAACTTAGTTAAGAAAATGGAACAACAAAATTTAAAAATGTGATGGTGGTAGTTGGAAGTGTTAGTCGGACATTCTTATGCCAAAATTGAAAATTTGGCATGAAAATTTGCACTTCAAGGAAAAGTTATCAAACAATTCTACGATAGGATCTTGGTTCCGGTAAAAAAGAAAGGACAAAAGTGCGAAAGAATATCGTCCAATAGCGTTGACGTTTGCACACCTCGTGGATGGAGCTACGGTGAGCAGTAATTCGTTGAAGACATTGCTTGTCACTTTGAAACGGAGCCAGATACGTTTCTTAACGCAATAATCTTCACGAAGACACTCCTCGATCGCTCACCTGGCCACGTCCATGCAAGCGTTGGAGATAGGAAGGATTTGGTATCTACCTAAAGAAGACAAGGGAACCCACGTAGTCTTCAATAGATATCAAAGAAAAAAAAAAGAAATGAATAGTTGAACAGAATGCCCTGTTTGGTGTACAGAACAAAAAATTATTTAAAAATGGCCGCTGGGAGCATCTAGTCTAAGAAGGTTAAGTGATGCTCCATTTCGCTTGAAACGGTTGGGACTTAAGCATTAACTATAGTCCTAGCTCTCGTTGGCTTCTGGTTATAGCGTTAAAACTCGCTCCCTGAACAGAGAAGAATGTCTGAAAATATAATAAAGGGTGGTGAAAGAGAATTTGTTAGATTTCTAGGATTGCAGGAACAACATTGCGTTACTTTAATATACAGCTTTATGGATCATTATTAATTTCTTGTTTCAGTTATCTGAATCAACAGGTTCTACGGCCACCAGGCAAAAGGCTCTATGCCTTTATCTATATTCATTACAGATCTGTAGCAATTTTTTTTTTGGTATGGAGATTTATCAGTGAATGATATGATGAGATTCAATGACGCAGTATAGGAAAAATATTGAAGTAACTATTTCCAAGCCATTTCATAATGATTTAAAATAATACAATCGCGTAATAATTCGAGGGATCCACAAAGTCTTTAAAAATAAGAATATGTTATCTGACTGATCAATTACTGGTCGTCGCACAAAGGGTGCCATAACTTGGCATTTTTGGTTTCTTCAGCAGATTCTCGTAATTTCCGAAGTAAAGTGGTTTTTCGTATAGTTTTGATAGTTGCAATTGATTTTCCACTAAAGTCTCACACAATATTCAACTAAAAAAATAAAAAAATAAAAATGGCTCGAGCTCACCAAGAGGTCTTTTGAAAGCTGGAACGTCAGTTATCAGTTTCTTCCACTCTCCCTCATCAAGCGAAAAGTTATTCAAGTTCTTCAAGTTCTTCAATCCATCAATCTGATGCCCTTCTTGCTGCGGAGCTCACAAATTTTCGTTATTTAAAATCGCATAAGCACTCTCAGTTCTGAACTGGTTATGCTTCTGGTGCCGGCTCCATATCCCGTTGTTCCATAAGGACGTTTTAGCAGACAGAATTGATGAACACGTTATACTTTTTATAGTACAGATTGAGGCGATCCATCGCACTTGATTCACTTGAAGAACAAATCATGTCAATTTGAAAAAGTATATTAGGCAAAGAAAACCAAAAATTGACAACCGAAACAAAAACACGTTCAGGATATCGTCCAGTATCACGTTTAACGTTGATTACAAAGTCTTGGCAAATATCCATGAACGAAGAATACATTTGTGTTGACAGATAACCAAAAATGCTCAAAAGGAAAGAAAACTGTTTTCAAAGCAACAAGCCGTATAAACGATAGAATCTGTCAACTCAAACAACGCCGTAAAAGTGCTCTTCTGGTGTCTTTTGATCAAGATCATGCGTTCGACAGAGTCAATCACCATTTCATGAAACTAAGTTTCTTAAGGAAGGTTAATGTTTGGTAATTTACTCGACACGATTTGGAGCCAATTTTAATATTGGTCTTACACAGGAATTCAAAATTAATAAGAAGACTACCGGTCTAATTAATGTCTTGCAAATGGTCTACTTTGTAGTTTTGTGAACTTCGGAGTGTATAGTAGGTACGATTGCCAGTCATAAGGCTTGTTCGCGACAAAATCTGGACAGATTAAATTTGGAATAAGACAAATTTGCTGTTAGTTCAATTCAAAGATGCAGTTTTTCATCATTTAATTGTGCATTATCAGTCATCTTAAAACTAATTACAGTTCCTTAATTAGGCTGCGCGAAGAAACTACGAACTTGAGTTTACTCCAGCCATTAGGGTCTGGGCAGACTTCTCTGCAACCGATTTAGCTGCTTATGTCCAAGATTTCTATATTCGTGCATGGTAAATTCACAATGTTAGATAATAGTTTCTCGGAATCATACTTCGATTTTAGTAAAGCAGACTACGGAAAAATTAAACAAGAGTTAAATTGCATCGAATGGCAAACTTTATTACATAATGATGACTTGCATAAGGCTGTGGACACATTCTATAAAGTTATATATATGATATTTTAGAATATACAGTGCCCAAAAAACAAACAAAGAAAAAAATCCAAAGGTACCAGCCTGGTACAATAAATCGATTATTAATCTGAAAAACAGAAAACAAAATGCTCACAAAGCATTCAAAAAGAATAGAACTAACGAAACCCTTTCAACATAGCTCGCAATATGCGATCAACTGAACTTAGAAATGAAACATGCATATACAGAGCACAACGCAAATGTGAAAAATAATATCAAGTCAGATCCTAAATCTTTTTTTTAGGTTTGCTAAAGAGAAACAAAAATCTACAAATTTCCCATTAACAATGCATTTGGATAGCAGGGCTGGTAGCACGCCATATGAGAAAAGTAATTTATTTGCTGATATTTTTCAAAACGTTTATGCATCTCATGATGAAACGGAACGCGATCATCAATATTTTTCATACCTTCCAGATCCAATGAAAGACATATCAGTATATAATGTATCTCTTCTGGAAATTTTACAAGGCCTAAACAATTTGGATGCTTCAAAAGGGGCTGGGCCTGCTGGCTTACCACCTATATTTCTCAAATCCCTTTCCAATGAGTTAGTTAAACCGTTATTTTGGTTGTTCAACTCATCATTGGACTCTGGTATTCTGCCTTTTAGATGGAAAGAATGTTATTTAATCCCAATTTTCAAAAGTGGGAAAAAATCTGATATTAAAAATTATCGTGGTATCGCTATATTATCTTGCATTCCGAAGCTGTTCGAGTCCTTAATTAATGACACCATATTCTCACAGGTGAAAACCTTCATAACTGCCAAGCCACATGGTTTTGTTAAGGGGCGATCAACAGCTACTAATTTGATTCAATTTATAACATTCTCCTTAAACGCAATGGATAAAGGGAATTGTGTAGAAGCGCTTTATACTGATTTTAGTAAAGCATTTGACAGAGTTGATATACCACTGTTGCTTTTCAAATTATCTAAGTTAGGTTTCAATCCTAGATTACTAGAATGGATCGAGTACTTGACAAAAAGAACGCAACTAGTAAGATATGGAGGATTTTATTTCTAAAATTGTTAACGTCACATCCGGGGTACCGCAAGGTTCTCATTTGGGTCCACTACTGTTTATTTTATTTGTCAACGACGTGGAGCACATATTGAAACGCCTAAATGTTTCTATATATGCAGACGATATGAAACTTTTGATGGAGATAAGTAACACAACCGATCTCAAAGATTTTGAACATGACGCTGAAATCTCCACAACTGGGGTAAGAAGAGTTTGCTAGAACTTAATGTTAAAAAGTGTAATTCAATATCATTTACAAGAAAGCAAACTACAATGCAGAAAACTTTTAATCTTGGACAGAATAATATTGAAAGATGCAGTTAGAGACTTAGGTGTAATACTCGACTCTAAGCATACTTTCGTTGATCATTGTAACAGCATTATTTATGGATCTAGCCACATGCTTGGGTTTATTAAAAGATTTAGTATGCACTTCAATAATCCTTATACGATCAAAGCACTATATGTAACGCTTGTGAGACCCCTACTTGAATACTGCAGCATTGTTTGGGCCCCATATCAAGAAACGCATAATAATCGAATTGAATCAGTTCAAAAACAATTTGTACTATTTGCTCTACGTAAGTTAGGTTGGACTACCTTTCCGCTGCCATCCTATGAATCACGATGTTTATTGATCAATTTAGAGAGATTACAAAAGAGAAGAGACTTTGCTATGGTAGCTTTTATAAATAATGTCATTGCACAAAGGGTCAATGCCCCTGAGATATTAGAAAATATAAATGTTCCTATCCGCAGGCTCAGAATAAGGCATCTTTTTTATATTAGCAATCATAGAACAAACTATGCCAAAAATGGGCCTTTGAACAAAATGATATCTTGCTACAAGGCAGATTGTGAAAGAATTGATATTACAATGAATAGAAACACTCTTAGGCAAACATTCTTTTCAAGGTTAGCTAGGCATTGATCGATAAGTTATGAAGTTAAGTATTTAATGTACACGAAATGGTCACGCCATATGAATAATGTAAACCAGGCACTATTTAGACTAATCTTATGTATTTTATTACCTGTAGTATAACAAGGATTAAGAACAAAATGTAACATATGGTCTACTCCTGATTGACGACAATAAAGACAAAAGACAAGCGGAGAATTTGACCTCTAAGTATTGGCAGTTCTAATTATAGATTACATACGGCTTCATCAAATTAACCCGTACCGTACCCTACTATCAATAACACTATTAAAAGTTGATCTACATGGGTATCAGGGTGGCTATTTTTACCCCAGAGGCGCATTTTAAAACTCATTCCCCTATTCTGAAACTGTGTAAAACAAGCTGAAGAGTAATTCTCGCAATTCATTCGAAGTTTATCATTGAGTTAACATTCCTAGTAGAGTTCAAAACACTACACTGAATTTATTCATAATGATAACGTGGTCTTGGAAGTCGTGCTTTCACCCCCGCATCAAATGTACCATGCACAGAACGCTTATAAGACCAGTGGTTTTCTAAGGACATGAGACTTGGACCATGTTCGAAGAGGCCCTGGAAGCACTTGGTGTATTCGAGCGTTGTGTTGCGGCGAAGATTGAATCACGAGTTCGCTCAACTATATGGCAAACCAAGTATTCTGAAGATGGCAAAGACTGGAAGGATACGCTGGGCAGAGCATGTTGCGAGTATGCCGGATAACAACCAGGTACTCGTCGATCTAGCGAGTTTAGGCGCAGCCGAGGATGGAGTGTCGTGGCGTGAAATTTTTGATTCTGTGTTATCTGTATAGATGTTAATCAAATAGATAAAAAATCAATAAATAAACAATGACGTGGCCTTTTCGCTTTTATTGGAATAAGTTGTCAACTATTTGGGAACATCATATGATACATTTGGAGCTTTATAAGAACACCTTAAAGCAGTTAAAAGGGTGGATTCTGCTTAGATTGCTGCCAAGAGAATATGTAAATCTTCATAGTTAAAATATTCGAGAGAGAAAATTAATAGAGGAACATTTATTTATTATTAACTACTATTCGACTGCTGAATTAACCTTTTGTCATCGACCCTTCAAAAAAAGAATAGTCGGACTTTTCTTCACCAGGAAGGACTGATAGGCTCCGATTCGAACTCACGATCTCCTGTTTACTAGACAGGCGCTTTATCCAATATAAGCCACGGCGCCTCTTGTCAGGAGTCTTAATCGCAGCCAAGCTAATTCGTTCACATAAATGCATAATCGAAAATGACTTCCTTCATTTCACCTCTTCTGCCTCTATCAGAAAAAATCACGCACTCAACATCACATTTAAACACCCGAAGCAGGTGGTGAATGAAACGTTAAATGTGATATTGAGTGCGTGATTTTTCTATCGTCGTTTTAATGAAAGGTGAATGAAGAGGCTCATTTTCGATTATCGTTATGTGAACGAATTAACTTCTTGGCTGCGATTAAAACTACGGATACCAGAAGGCATATGAAGCAATTGATAAACGCCTGTCTAGTAAACGGGAGATCGTCGAACTCGCCGGAGAAGTGAAGAAGAGATGCCTGACTATTCTTTTTTTGACAAGCGATGAACAAAGGGATGAATTCGGCAGTCAATAGTAGTTAATGTCGTAAATGTTCCTCTATTAATTCTCTCTCAATGTACAACTATGAAGACACATATTCTGCTTGAAAGAAAAAAAAAAAAAAAAAAAAAACGTGTTCCTATGAAACTCAAATTATCGTATGATATTCCCAAATAATTGACAACTGTCAATAAAACGAACCGCGTCGTATTTATTTATTGATTTTATCTATTTGATCAACATCTATACGAACAGAATCCAGATTTCGCATACGTACTCCATCGCTGCGCCTAAACCTGGTTGTTATCGGCATACTCTGTGCTCTGCCAGCGTAGTCTTCTTAAATCTTCAGAATACTGGTTTGCCATATAATTGAGCGAACTCGTAATTCTCGCTGCAACACAACGCTCGAATACGCGAAGTGGGAGCATAACTTCGGAGCATGGTCAAATCTCATGTCGCTGAAAACCACTGGTCTTATAAACGTTCTGTGCATGTACATTTGATGCGAAGAATAATCCAAGTTACGTTATCATTATGAATAAATTCAGTGTAGTGTTTTGAACTCTACTAGAGATGTTAACTCAATGATGAAACTCGAGATGAATTGCGAATTACTCTTCCTTTTTTTGTTTTACGCAGTTGAATGGGAATGGTCTGAAGTGAAATAGCGCCTGACACTACATGTAAGATCAACTTTTAATGAGATGTTATTGATGAAGTACGGCCTGGGATAATTTGATGAAGCCATATGTAATCTATAATTAGAACCTGCCAATACTTAAGTGAATTTCGTTAATCTGTCTTTATTGTCGTCAATCAGGAGTAGACCATGTTACATTTTATTCTGTAATCCTTTGTTATACTACGGAATAATAAAATACATGGATTAGTCACAAACGAATGCCTGGATTTACGTGTCTGTATGGCATCCATTGACCATTTCGTGTACACATTAAATGCCCAACTTCATGGCTTAATCGATCAATGCCTGTAACCTTGAAAATGTTTGCCTAAGTGATGTTTTATTGTTAATGATATCAGTTAGTAACTCGCAGTTGCATTGTAACGAGATATCATTTTGTTCGAGGCCCATTTGCAATCGTTATTCTATGATTCTTAATCTAAAGCTGCGGATAAATTATTTATATTTTCTATTAATCTCAGGGTGATACATTCTGTGATGACTATGAAACCACTTATAATGATCTGCTGTATCAATCTCTCAGAATGATCAATGGAACATCGTGATTAAATGAAGATGATCCAGCTAACGTAGGCAAATAGTACAGGTATTTTGAACTGATTCAATTTCGTGTGCGTGGGAAGTCTTCACAAGCGTTGCTCTAGTGCTTTGATCGTATAAGCCCAGTCAAACTAATCACCAATCATTGAAGCATGTTATGATCTATAAGATAGTATTTGTAATGATAAACCAAAGTTAACTAGATTCGAGTATTACACTAAGTCTCACCTGCTGCGTATCTTTCAACATTATTCTGTCAGGAACTAAAGTTTTTCTGCATTAATAGTTTGCTGCTATGGAAATGATGTTAATTGCATTTTCGCATTAGTTCTAGTAAACTTCTTCTTGCACCAGTTATTAGTAATCTTTGAAGTCGGTGTGGTAAGTTTCGCTATCGTATCTGCGTATATGAGCATTTAGCGCCACGTCGTTGGCAAATAAAATGAAACGGCCCAAATGAAGAACGCGTACATTATGACATTAATATTACATTAAATCTCCATATCTTACAATTCTTTGTCAAGTACTCGATCCATTCATGTAATCTGGGGTGAAACTAATGATAAACAAAGCAACGTGTATATCAACTCTGTCCGTCTTTACTAAAATCAGTATAGAAACGCTCTACAATTCCCTTATCCATTGCGTTTAGAGATGTTATAAATTAAGTCAAATCAAAATAGCTGTTGATCGCCCCTTAACAAAACCGTAAATAACTTGGCAATTATAGTTTTCACCTGTGAAATGTATCGAGACTCAGTACCTTTCAGATACAGATGTCAGCGATACCACGATAATTTTAATATCAGATTTTCCACTTTTGAAAATTGGATATCTTCTCGCATATCTAAGGCAAGAAAGCAAGTCAATGATGAGATTTGAACAGCAAAGATAACTGGTTTAACTAACTCATTGAAAGGGATTTGAGAGTATAGATGAAATAGCAGACTAAACCCCTTTGAGCATCCAAATTGTTAGGCTGCTGTAAAATTTCAGGAAGAAGGCCATTGTAATACTTTATTAATATCTTTCATTGGATCTGGAAGGTATGAAAATATTGATCGCCACATTTCATCATGAGATGCATAAAACGATTTTGAAAATTATCAGCTTAGGCAAATTACTTTTCTCATATGGCGTGCTGCAACTGCTGTGTTAATGGGAAATTTGTAGATTTTGTTTCTGCTAGCCAAACCTAAGATTTAGGATCGGCTTGATATTATTTTCACATTTGCGATATCTAATATAATAAATGTTTCATTTCTAAGTTCGGATGATCATCAATGCAATATATTGAAAGTTTCGTTAGTTCTATTCTTTGAATGCTGTGAAATACCTATTTTCGAATTAATAATCATGTACCACCTTTGAATTTTTCTTTGTTTGTTTATAATATGATTCTAAGTATCATAATATATAACTTTATGGGATGTGTCCACGGCCTTAATACTTGAAGTCGTCGTATGTAATGAGTTTGCCATTCAATGCAATTTAACTTTCTTGTTTTAATTTTTCCGTGATCCTGCTTGCCAGTATGATTCAATGATATCTAACGTGTGGGTACCATGCTGAAATAGAATACTGGACATAAACAGCTAATCAGTGAAGTCTCTTGATCAGCTGGAGTAAACTCAAGTTCGTAGTTTCTTCAGCAGCTAAACAGCAATTAATTTGTGTTGATATGCAGGTAAATGAAGCACCATCTGAATTGAATGACAACAGAGTTGTCTTGTTGGAACAATCTGTCGGATTTTGTCATGAGCAAACTAACATGACTGGCAGTCATACTACGCTCGAGTTCACCAAAGTACAGAGCCGTTGCAAGGACATTAATTGGACCGGTAATCTTCTTATTAATTTTTGGCTACAATGTGGAGTGGCTCCCGTCGTGTTAAATAAATTACCAGGCGTGTATGTAAGAGCTTGGATTTTCATGGAAATGGTGTCTGTCGAGCATGATCTTGTTAGGAACCCGGAAAGACGCTTTACGGCGTTGACGGATTCTATCGTTATGCGGCTTGTTGCTTTGAAACGGATTTTCTTTCCTTTTGAGCGATTTTGGTGTCTGTCGGCACCGACATGTGATATTTCGTTCATGGATGTTGCCAGAGACCCCAATCGGCGTTAGGCGTAGATGCTGGACGATATCTGAACGTGTTTTGTTTCGGTTATCGATTTTTGGTTTTCTTTGCTAATATACTTTTTCCAGGTGACATGATTTGTTCTTCAGGTGGATCAGGTGCGATGGATCGCCTCGGTCTGTACTTTATGAAAGTATAACGTGTTCATCAATTCTGTCTGCTAAAACTGTCGCTTGGCGGAACAACGAGATGTAAGAACTTGTCTTTCAAGCATAACCAGTTCAGGAACAATTATGCATTTTAGACTGAGCTCCAGAAAGGGCATCAGATGATGGATGAAAAATCGCTTTTCGGCGATATGAAGAGTGGAAGAAGCAATGTGGCTGTCAGCTTTCGAGATGACTCGATAGTACCTGTGCGCGATATCCTGCGCGCGCCGCCCCTATCGCGGCTATCGAAACGCTGCGAAGACCGCTTGCCTAAATTACGAGTCGATAATGCCGAAATTATAACGCAAATCAGTCAGGTAAATGGCATATTCTTATTTTAAAGACTGTGGATCCCTCAATTACGCGATGTAATGTACCCAAATCATTAATGAAATAGCGGAAATAGCCAAATATTTTCTATACTGTCATTGAATCTCATCATATCATTCACTGTCAAATCTCCATGCCAAAGTACTACAGATCTATGTGAAGACAGATAAAGGCATAGAACCATGAAACCTGACCCGTTCAGACAACTGAACAAGTATAATGATCCATAAAGCATGTCGTAACGCAATGTTGTTCACTGCAATCCTAGTACTCGCCGCCGCTGTCTATTTTCAGACATTCTTATCTCTGTTCGGGAGCAGTACAACCTTATAACCAGAGCCAACGAGACTGCGGATGTAAGTCCCAACCGTTTCAAGCAAGTCGACATCCTTGGCGGCTGGCAGACTGGAGATAGCTCAGCGGCATCATTTTAAATGAATTTTGTTCTGTACGCCAAGCAGAGGCGTATATTCGGCTATTCATTTCTTTTTTTTGCTTCAGTATCTATTAGCTGCGATGGGATTCCCAGGTAGATGCAAATCCTTCTATACCAGCAGCTGCATGGACGTGGTAGTGGCAATCGAGGAAATTAATCTTCGTAGTGTGCGTTAAGCGTAATCTGGCTCCGTTTCAAAGTGACGAAACATCTGGCGAACCTCCTTTCACCGTAACCTCCACGAATGTGCAAACGTCAACCTTATGAACGATATTCTTTCGCGCTGTCGCTCTTTTGCCGGAACCAGATCTAATCGTAAATTGTTTGATAACTTTCCTTGAGTGCAGATGCACCATGCCAGATTTTCAGTTTTGGCATGAAATATCAGGCTTCAATACTCAATACTACTACATCCATTTTAAATTGTTTCCATTTCTTGGCAAGTTCAATGAAGCTAAACTGAAATGTTCCAAAATTAAAATATTGAAATCACGTCTAATTAAATTAAATTTTGTTCTCAACAAAATAACGATATAGATGGCATTAGGCACGCATCTAATTTCATATTTCTGACTGATACTCCAATAGCCTCAGTAAGATGACGCGCTGTAGGCAACGTATGACGTGTGAATAATCGAATTCTGAAGCCCAACCTCCATTAAAATAACTTGTAACTCGAACGCAGAATTTTCGGAGCAACTTTCTTTAGTTACTGTAAGGTACAGCTGTGAGCTGCTGTGGATTAGATTTACGGGGTAAATTTGCCGGGATTGCTGGCTGTCAATCAGTTGCAGATGAAGTCTTTCAGTGGAACGTAAGATCTCAAGTATGTTCTGCTCATTCCTTGTTGTGTGTCTCACGCTTCAGCTCGCCATCGTCTGACACCAACGTATCAGATAGATAGTTGGGACTTTTTTCGTGATTGACGGCATGTACTGCGTTTTGAACTAACTCGGGAGTTGGTCTTCGTTGTTTTCGAAATTCGACGAGAGCTATCTGTGTTGTGTTGATGTGGTTGATCGTATGACAAGCTGTTCTGGATTGCCATGAAATGAGTATCGTGTCTTTCAGTAAGATCCCAGATAAATCCTTCCCTCCAGGTGGGATAAACATTATTTGTTCTGGATGTAACCGGGCCCCCAGCTCCTGTAGTGACTGAATTCGAACCTTGTCACTCATTCCGGAAGTCCTTTAGGTACAGTTGGCTTACTCAGGTTCAGGCTTTCTGAAGTTATCATTTAGATATATATTACTAGCTAACCCGGCAATTTTGTTCCGCTTTAACTGATTTTATGATTCGATAATCATCGACGCTATACTTTTCGTAGCTCTAAACCGGAAGCGCTGGCAATTTACACCTCTTTTACATCGTTTATTCGCGATCGACGAACCAATTAAAATCATCGAAATCACTATTTCTCATTCCTGGACGATGTTTGGGAGAACACTCGTAATATTCCTCTTTCGTCGTACGAAATAATGAAAATCGGCGAAGTCAATCCGTGGAAACGTCAGCTACAATACTTCAGCAACTCTGGTACTTACAGAGCAATTCGCGTATTTGTAGTCAGCTGTAATTTCTTTACATATGGCCACAAATACGAAGCAAGGAAGGCGTTGATTCATCCGCAGGCCTAAATAAATGATAGCATGAAGGCCAAGCAGAAGAGACATTGAAATTAACGGCTACTGAAATTGCCTGAAGTCAACCCACACATACAGGTCTGTAATTTTCCCCAGTTTCCCAAATATATTTCTAATTTAAAATGAGCACTTTATAATCTCTACGGAATGTAAGTTTTTTTTCAGTGTAAGTTGTTTTGTACTTTGCTCTTTAGAAATAGATTGAACAGTAATATTTCTGAGAATAAATGCATACCCTACACTTTTCATAATGTCTATGCAAATAGGATGAAAGTTATTTTTGACAGAAGGCCATACACCCAGATATTTACAGAATCTATGAAACTTTACCGAATTCTCAATCGATTTTACGGATTTCGGTAGAATTTGCAAAGTCAGCAATTTTACGGGCTATCTATGATTCGCGAAATCCAGACCGTCAATTCAGCTGTTGAAAATTCACGCCATGCCAGACTTTCTGCAGGTAACTTCGTAATGGCTCATATCAAACGCTTAGTTTCTTCTTAACTTTCGCCATGGATATATCATTTTTGACTGAAATACCATGACACCATTTTCAAATTGAGCTAATTTAAGTATTGGGAACGGACTTCGATCAATCAACCGACATAACACGAATTTAAAGGCGATTATAAAACAGTGTGTATTTACGATATAAAATTTAAGTTCGTTCACTCAATGTAGTCCTTTAGATTTTTGGTTGGCTTTGACTCTGCTGGGATTCGGGACATCTCCGCTAGAGTTGGGCCTTTGAGTAAGGTGACTACGTACAACCTCGTAATGAGTCCATTCTCCATTTGTCCACGCGGAATAATGCGAGGTTTTGGAATTTCTTAGTGGGGTCCGCATTTCCCATTATTTCCAGATACAGGAGATAATTGGCCTATATATTGGATTAGTCGATATTTTGAAGTTCATGAAGCTTTTCAAACAGTAATAACAGCTCTTCGTATTATAATCTGTTTTGGTGATTTGGCCATCGAGAGAAATAATGAAGCGATCCTTACGCATTGCCCCCTTCTTGTTCATGTGCTGTCAGGTTATTAATTCTCAACGTTATTGACAGTTCATGAACCAGATCTCACAGGCTCCCAGAGAAGCACCGGATACAGTTCGCCACCAGACATACAATTTATTGAGTCAATTTTTGCGAAGGATGAGCTAATTTTTAACGGCTCTGTCAGGTAGCGGCTCCTTCTTAGTATTGTCGGATTCTAGCCAGAACTGTCCAGGCAATGTTTATTTCTCTGGAATTCGGCAAGTAACGTCAGACGGCATTGGCTTTTGGCTGTCAAATTCTTTTTAACTGTGAGCAACTGCAGCAGCTCAGTGATAACGTACAACGTTTCCAGGCACCCAGATTCGAACGCTGTAATCCGTCAAATGAGTTATGAAACCGAAACTAATGCAGCTGACATAACGTTCAAGGATGAATGTTAATAAGAGACTGTTTGGTAGTTTTAAAACTACATTAATCGTGCAGATATGAAATCTTTGTCGGAACAAGCAAATTCAATAAATAACAATGGCCGGTTTAGAGCAAAGACCAATTTCCATGGAAGGCTGATCGAGATATCTGGGCATAAACGGCAGTGCTCTGCAGCACAGCTCTTTTAGCTTCCTCGAATTCATTGCAATTCCTTCTGACCTTCAAGATGTTCTGTAAACTCTGAGTAAGATTCATGAAGTGAAATTCACAATCTAGGATGATCAACAAACTTTGAAGAATATGGTGTAACATTCTCTGAATTCATGGGAGTTATATTTTCTGTAGTATGACTCAGGAGGGTCCCTGAGATTCTGGAGTCGCCTGGAACATCTTGAGAATATTTGCATCGAGAAATGCAATCCAAATCTGATAAAGTTTTCTGGGCCTAGGAAACCTCCTGAATTTCTGGATGAATGAACTCTGTGAAGAGCAACACTTTGGGAAGTTCCCACAATCTCAATGTGAAGCTCCACAATGAAATTATTCAGGAACAATCTGAATTTCCGGGAGCTGCATACTCTAGAATGTAATTTCTCTGATTTTCAGGACGGACCCTGATTTTTAGGATGAATGTTCTTTCAAATCGGGAGAAAACGGAGAACGGAGAGGTCCTTAAGCCGAAGCTTCTGATAGCTTGAGCAGCCTGAAGCCATGCTGTATATTTTAGTCAATCCTGTGTGGTACTATCTGTGTAAATGTTGCAAGTTAAATCGTAAGTGACATATACGATGCGTAGACACTAAATCGTACTGCGTCATAAATCAGATACACCGCTAACCTTTAAAATCAGGTATATTGAATCGCATGCAGATATCAAATCAACCCCGTTTATAGTAATGAAGTTGCACGTATATGGCCTCCGCTGCATGTATGTTTGTCTATATGATTTGTTTACTGCATATATGTTGTATATCATAAAGGCAATAATATACGTGCATTTTATTTGTCTGGAAGTTCAGTTCTAGGAAGTTCCTTCTCATTTATGATTTTGGAGTGGAAACTTCTGTCATCAGTTTCTTCTCTTCCCGTTCGAGACTCAAATACTGGGTCGTGAATCCTCAGGATAGGTACGAAAATCCTCAGATCTTCCTTTTCGTCGATAGAACAGCTGGCTCATGTAACATCAATTAGGCTACGTATTGTAACCGGCTCAGATCAACGTGCCATAACAGCTAGATAAGTCTGGGGTGTTGGTTATCATCATCTGGAACATCTCTCTGATATTGAAACGGCAGAGATGCTATAAATCATGGAACCAGCGTGTCGCTTAAAGTAGTCCTGGAGCAACTCTGATGACCGAAGACAGAGAGATTCCCTCTCAGTTTCATTTCGTATTACAGATCAGCGTGTAATGTCGTTTGAATGGATGCATGCGTTACACCTCGAACTCGGCTAGAGAAAGGCAAATGTCTCGTCATGTGAAGCTTGACAGTTAGGCATTATTTGGTCAAACCAATCCGTGGCAAAGTCTGCGGCAGTCTTTCTAGTGTTGAATGATGACGAGATGTAAGTGTTTATGGAGTTTTAATGCTCAAAGTATCAGTGCGAGATACAGGTAGTCTATTTGAGCTGGTTCTATTCAGATTTGTTGATGCAAATCAAGTATAAATTGTTCAAATAGGCGACCGCTGGTAAACGTACGTTTTGAACAGGCTGAACAAACCAGCAGAAAATGATCCATCCTTCACAGAGCGTGGCTGCGACGTGCATGCCGCAGCAACGATGATGAGACTTCAAACCCAGGGCTGGCTCTGAATCTGATTTCCCAGTCAATTCATTGACGTCTTCAGTTGACAACCGGGGCATCCATTATAGCTGTGATCATCTATCGTCTCAGCTTGTCTTTCGTTGCAGACAAACACTGTTCGTTTGTTCATTCCGTTATTAGTCGTTGGTATGAAACGATAAAATGCTGCCTTTCCATTTCCGTCGCTATTTGCGTATACTTGCCGGCAGTGGTTTTGAAAAATTCGACAATATGCATGTAGGTGAATTGATCAAAACAAATTAGTTTGTTTCAAGGTATATCCTTTGGCTATCTTACTGACTATGTTCACACGCCAACAGAAAGAGCTCTGGAATTACGTGTATGAGTTGTACATGTCTTATGGTGCAATTTGTCATAAACTGGG
>JASCZW010001859.1:0-84768 GCA_034211315.2 Aedes japonicus | reverse complement strand
ACACCATCATCGTAGATCGTTACTCCGCGTAAGGGAGAATACAAAGAAAGACTATATCAGTGTAGAAAGACCGTAATGGGGTTTTCCATTAACCGTACTGGTGGGGATGAGTACATACAACGCTTTCCACCTTTCCCCTCCGAGGTCTATAAGTCATAGACGACGAGTGAATGTTAGGTAAAGCAGAAGTCGTATGCTAAAAAATAAACCAAAATGAGCGGGAGAAAGTTACTCTCCCATTTTGCCTGAAAAGATTTACTTAAACTAACAATTGTTTTGAGTGACACATTATTCATACTCTGTTTTCTCTTCTTTTTTCAGGTATTTTCAATTTGAATCGAATGCTATTGAGAATGTACACCCAATGACGTAAGTCAACGACAATGATACGTATTAGTGTAGAAAAAAATATCAGTATAAATGAAAGAATCAGCTCTACCAAACTCAGCCGATTGTCAATCAGATTTTGATTCTTCTTCCTTAATATTAGTTACCAACCAAACTAACCTTCCTAACCCTTCGACAAACCCCTAACTCTTCCCTTATGACATTGCAATCTTCATTACAAGAAACTAATTTAGTTTACAATTTCTAATCCTGTGAAAAAAAATTGAAAAATCGAAAGATTTGGATTTGTTTGTTGAGTTTTTGGAACATTTTAGTTATCTATAGATTAATGCGCAATGAAAAACAACAACAGTGCCATCGATGAGTCCTGGTAAGATTGCACTAAGTGCTAGTGCTGGCAACAACTATCTGATGAGACTACACGCAAAGAAAAACCGCAGTAGAAACTACCATTTCGAGGGTTAAATTGAGCGGAAGCACCAACAATTTTCACCTGACTATAAATGCGTTTGATTTTACCTAGCGATGAGATCAACCACGGTACAGTCCGATATCAATATGAGATCTGTCAAATATACCACAAACGTTGAAGGTTTTACCATAAACATAGTAAATTTGACTGAAATGTCATGGTAGTTTTAAAGATAGGCGTAGTCGGGTAAAATGGTAGTTTTTACTGCAAGATTTTGTTCTGTGTACAGAATCCCTTCTTCATGTTTCTCTGTTCAATCCATCCTCAAAAATGTCATCCAATTTAACCTCGGGTAAACAACGAGTAAACGGCCTGAATCCTACTAATCCTAGCATTAAGTTATTACATTATAAAAAAAAGAATTTTAATGTTAATAAAAGCTCCGTGAAGCTAGTAGAGCTAAAGTTATTTAGCCTCCCAAATAAAAGAATTAATTTAAAAAACAGTATATTCGAAATTGCTAGTTCGAAAATCAAGCAAACAAATCTTCGCTGAGAGCGAATGTGAATCCCCATCAACGGCACGTCAGTACAGGGTGTCATCGACGAATGTCATCAGCTTTCATGCCATTCAATCGATGAAGCATGATGCAAAAGGGAAAAAAATCGATATACCTCACCACGATTGCGGTATCCTCTTTCACTGGAATGTTTTAGGACTCTCCTATTACGCCATGATTCCCATCTAGGTCGCTAGGACGGTCGTTACGGGCGACTCTAGTGCCCTATTCCGGTGCAGTTCGCTCACGACCGACGACGGGCTGAGTGACAGGACACCAGTGGCGCACTGTGTTACACGCAACATCGAACTCACTTCGCTTTCCCGTCCGGATTGGCGATTGGCATCCGCTGGAGACATGGAGAAAATAAAAGTATGCGATTGATAGTGGAATTTCACATCGTCCTGGATCCTGGATTTGGGGTGGAAGTTGGGTGTTGTAGGGTCGAAACCTTAGAGGAAATGCAGAAGCTTGCTAAAATTGTCACATGGGAAGATGTCAGGACGGGGAAGTGTTGCACTTAGTATGAAGGAGGACAGCTATTACAGTGGAAGTTAAATAGTTAAATCAAACGAAGCAAGCATAGAACTTTCAGTATGGGAACTTTTTTAACTTTTTATTTAAATGAATTAAGTTGAGGTACATTGTAAATTGCTTAACTGTTACCATTCACAATAAGATCAAAATTATTTTTAACAGACAAACCAGCGGAAGTCACACTTTATCAGAAAACCAATTACCAAATAAACACACTGTCACATGTAAACAACGATTTAATGTCAAGGCAACAAGATCGGTTGAGATTACGTGGTTCGCTCAACCATAATAATTACAACCAGAGCCCTTCATCGTCGAAGCATTAAAATGAAAATGAATCGCTTTTGTATTCATTTCACTCCACTTCAATTAGCTTCCGTGTAGTGAATAAATCGTGCTTTCACCAATTCACTCCCAATGCACTTCCTGTCAAACGCGAGTAAGCTTAAATTCATTTGCGATCTAGTCACCATCGAGAGCGTTTCAATTGAAATTCAGGCTTGCTTCAAACGAAATTGGTTTGATTTCATCTTCCCCACCCGAGCAGTGGATGGCGAACACATCGAAACATGCGTGCCAGTGTTGCTAGCAGTATTGTCATTTGACGATGCACGCATTGCTGTAACTTTGCTCGACAAAAAGCTCCCCGAGCTGACAAGCGCGATTCTGTTTGATACTGCTGGTGACTTATTGAAATTGCATTTGGTGCATTTGCGCTGGAGCTGCGAACACAACGGGCGCATGAAAGCAACTTAAATATCAGCAATATCCTTTATCATTTCATTACATGGTTGATTATTGTTTTCGGTGCTACAATTACTTTATCTAATGGCACTGTTTCTAGTCTTAAAATTAATAAAAATAAATCAGGACGTATTGCATGAATTTCAAATGTTCTGCTTCATACTAGTTTGACACCGACGGCTAAGATAAGCACCGATAGATGAAAATCTTAGTGGAGAGTGTTTGTTTGAGGATTGATTTGCTGTCAAAAGAAGATAATGTATTTCAATTGAAAGGGGTGAATGTTAAGTTCTGTATTGTGTGAGCCTGATTACAATGCGTTTTTATCATTCACCATAGCACCAAAAACAAGTTCAATCAGTGCCAAATATTTCTAGCATACATCGTTGGAAATATTGTTACAAATTTCGGTAAACTTTGTTTACAGGGTGTCTGCAAATCATCCGTACAGACTTTGTCGGCGTGTCACAACACAACCAAGTGGATTAAACTAAGCATACCTACATGGCTTAACACCTTGTTCCATTGTCTTTATACGCAGTAAGTTTGATACAGTTCTGATTTCTAATTCATTCAAAATGGGCATCCGAAGCGATCGGTCGTTTTATCGCAAGGTTTAAGTGATTGGTTGCTTTAGTGCTACGATTTCATCCAGGAGCGCTAGCGTTACGCCTCCCGGTGAAACCATTTCATACTCCCGGTGTCTATGGACAAACATTCTTGTGATTGGTGACAAAATCGCGAAATTTTATCGCGAGTTACATGCCCCCAATACCAGGCGAACATACGAGTTAAGTAGGTGAATCAAAGAAAAAATACGTACTGGGCGACCCAGCGCCTCCTCCAACAGTGCTGTTTCCTACGTTCCAGTGGAATATCAACGCTTTAGTAGAAAGGTTAAACCCTTGGTTAAACCTTAGGTTAAACAGCTAAAAAAGACACCAACAGGCGATCAAGCTAGAAACCTGATACCACGGTGGGGTTGGTAGTGGGTGACCACTACCGTTTACCTGTGGTATTGATCATACCGGTTTGAAGTAAGTCTATACCATATGGCCTCCACTAGTGGAGGCGACCCGGGCGGGTCAAGAGGAAGAACTCTACCGACGTATTTGGACGGACGCAATGAATTCGGTGCCATAACGACATTGTTGATGACGGGAAAAGATGACAAGAACCTGCCTAAAGAACCGTTTCTTATAGGAAAAAGTCTTGAGCTTTGGGCCGGACCAATTGAACACGCCAAAAGTGAGAACAAATGTGCAAAGTACGTATTACGAACGAGGAAACCGACACAAGTTGAGAAATTATTAAAAATGACTCAACTATCAGATGGTACGGAGATTTCTATTATGCTACATCCAACTCTCAATATCAGTCGCTGCGTAATCTCTGCTTACGATCTGCTGGACAAAGAGGAGGACGAAATCGTAGAGGAATTTTCAATCAGTCGTCAATCAGTTCGCACGCGTTTTTAATTCGCTCCTCGTCACGCGCTTCTTGTTTCTATAACCGTTTTTGCATACGTTTGTTTTTGTTCTGCGTGCTTTTTTGTCGATAAGTTAAAATAAAACAAAAATGAGTTGTGAAGTTTGCTCGTTGGACTCTTCCGTTGACACCGTCATGTGGACTTGTGTTGGTTGTACGCGAATGTTCCATGCCGCTTGCGTGGGTGTAGTAGTTCAACGTAACTCTCTCCGTAAGAAGGACAAAAAGACGATTGATCCTTCGTCATATGTGCTCCCGTGTTGTAGCTCGTGTCAAAATCTCATCACGGCGAATTTCGAGTTCAATGAGCTTGTGAAGCAGCAATCTCAGTTGACCCATCAACAAAAAGGTCTAGAAATGCAAATTCATGCCAATACGGAGGTAATGCATAAACTTGTACTCCAAATGGACAAACCTAGCATTGCGCAACACACGATAGAAGGCATGGAAATTTTACTCAATAATATGAAAGATGAGCTGTCGGCAATCAATAAAAACAGCAGTCTAGCTGGCGGTGTCGTAACTGTAAAAAACCACATCACCTCGGTATTTGATACTGCAATGAAGGCAACAAAAGACAATGTATTTACCTCATTGAAAACAATGACGTCAGAATTGTCAACGGACCTGCGTAACATAAAAATGAACTAAGTCAACTGAGTCAGCTGTTTCTTGATACAGCGGCCAGTTGTAGTATGAACTCAAACCCTCTAGTTGGTCTCGACATTCTCGATGAATTAAAGTCACTATCAGCCAATTTAATAACAATACAGAGAGTCGCACCTTCGTCAGCTGATTCATACCCCAGTTTGGATGTCGAACTAAATAATCGCAAACAAAACTCAGGATGGCGCCGTTTGGGACATAGAAACGTGTGGAAAGCCGACTGGACTGAGTATGATGAGCGGAAATTGCGCCGTTTGGCCCAACGAAATCATGCAGACAAAGCCAGAAAGCAAAGACGGCAAAATATGGCAAACCACGAAAACAACACAAATAGAAATACTGTTTTTGGAAATAGGAATAACATACAAGCGAGAATCCATGGCATGAACAACTACAATATGAATTTTTTACCACCGGATCGCGACCTCCTTGCAGCAGCAAAAATCATTTCTCCAGACCGCCAATTAATTACCGACCGACGATACGTTTTGAAAGAGGACCAACTTTAAACCCATACTCTGAAGACGAGCCAGCTAGCACCAATCATTTTAACTTGGGGAACTCCTCTGCAGCATACGAGATGTGCCCCTGCTGACACATGTCTTTTCCACGATATTGACGAACTCTCTAGAGGAACTACAGGACAACATTTCTGCAGAATCAGGAAGGTGAGCCTATTAGTATTAACAGTGAAAATAAGAGTCAGGAGCTAGTAATTTACTGTCAAAATTTTAATAGGATGAAAAGTGCTTCCAAAGTGAATGAAATTTATAAACAAGTAGAGGCGTGTAGCTATCCTGTAATTTTAGGTACTGAGACAAGCTGGGATGCAGGTATAAATAACGAAGAAGTTTTTGCTAATCGCTTCAATGTATTTAGAGATGATCGTGACAAATTATTATCCAACAAAAAATGTGGTGGTGGTGTTTTAATAGCCGTAAGTGTTGAGTATGATTCTGAGCAAATTTCCTCTTGCAAGTACAAAGAATTTGACCATGTCTGGGTAAAAAATTAACTTCGGTGAGCAAGTTCACATATTTTCAGCAGTTTATTTCCCACCAGAATATGCGAAAAAAGAGTCATTTGAAATATTTTTTAATTTTGCCGATAGGATAATTTCAAACTTAGAGCCAGATGTAAGTGTTCATATATACGGCGATTTTAATCAACGAGCAGCGAATTTTATGTTAGATGACGAAAATAACTCTCTTTTAATTCCGATTGTTGGTGATAATGAAAATCTCCGTACTTTATTTGAAAAAAGTGCAGAAATGGGACTAAATCAGGTAAATTGTGTAAAAAATCAAAATAACTGCTATTTGGATTTATTGTTCACAAATATGAGCGATGATTTTTGCGTAATTGAATCACCCACTCCACTTTGGAAGAATGAGGTGTTCCACACTGCAATCGAATACTCTATATTCGTGCATGGTAAATCCACAATGTTGGATAATAGTTTGGCGGAGTCATACTTCGATTTTAGCAAAGCAAACTACGAATTAATTAAGCAAGAATTGAATTGCATTGACTGGCAAAACTTATTACGTCAACATGACCTGCATCAAGCTGTGGATGCATTCTATAGTATTATGTATGACATTTTAGAACATACAGTACCAAAGAAGCAAAGAAAGAAACTAAATTCCAAGATACCAGCTTGGTACAATAGACAGGTTATTAATCTGAAAAATAGAAAGCAAAAAGCTCATAAAGCATTTAAACGGAATGAGACCAACGAAAATCTGTCAACGTATCTTTCAATATGCGAACAACTGAACCTAGAAATGAAACATGCATATATAGAATACAACACACATGTAGAAAGTAACATCAAATCAGATCCTAAATCTTTTTTTAAGTTTTTTTATTATATTTTTCATACCTTCCTGATCCAATGAAGGACATATCAGTAAACAATGTATCGCTGCTGGACATATGACGAGGTCTACAAAACTTGGATGCTTCAAAGGGGGCTGGGCCTGATGGCTTCCCACCCATATTTCTCAAATCTCTTTCCAACGAGTTAGTTAAACCGTTGTTTTGGCTATTCAACACATCATTAGACTCTTGCTCTCTGCCTTCTATTTGGAAAGAATCCTTTCTCATCCCAATATTCAAAAGCGGTAGAAAATCTGATATAAACAATTATCGTGGTATTGCTATATTGTCTTGTATTCCTAAGCTATTTGAATCCTTAATTAATGACAACATATTCTCACAGGTTAAGACCTTAATAACTACCAAGCAACACGGATTTGTAAAAGGACGATCAACAACTACTAATTTGATACAATTTGTAACATTTTCATTAAACGTAATGGATAAAGGAAATTTTGTAGAAGCACTTTATACTGATTTTAGTAAATCATTTGATAGAGTTGATATACCACTGTTGCTTTTTAAATTATCCAGGCTGGGTTTTAATCCTAGGTTATTGGAATGGATCAAGTCATACTTGTCAAAAGAACACAGAGAGTAAGGTTTGAGGAAGTTTGTCTAAAATAGTTAACGTAACATCTGGGGTGCCACAAGGGTCTCATTTGGGTCCACTTCTGTTTATCTTATTTGTCAACGATGTGGAGCTCATTTTGAAACTCCTTCATGTTTCTATATATGCAGACGACATGAAACTTTTCATGGAAATCAGTGACACAACCGATCTCGAAATTTTCCAACTTGAAACTGACAACTTCCACAACTGGTGTAAGAAAAGTTTGCTAGAACTTAATGTTAAAAAATGTAATTCCATATCATTTACAAGAAAGCAAACCACAATTCAAAAAACATTTAGTCTAGGACAGAAAACTATTGAAAGATGCAACCAGGTGAGAGACTTAGGTGTAATACTCGATTCTAAGCTAACTTTTGTTGATCATTATAATAGCATTATCTACAGATCTAGCAACATGCTTGGGTTTATCAAAAGATTCAGTTTCCACTTCAACGATCCTTATACGATAAAAACACTCTATGTAACGTTTGTGAGACCCCTACTTGAATACTGTAGTATTGTTTGGGCACCATATCAAGATACGCATAATAATAGAATTGAATCAGTCCAAAAACAATTTGTCCTATTTGCTCTACGAAAATTAGGTTGGACTACCTTTCCGCTTCCATCCTATGACTCACGATGCATGTTGATTAACCTAGAGAGATTAGAAAAGCGGAGAGAATTTGCGATGGTTGCTTTATAAATGATGTAATTGCACAAAGAGTTAATGCCCCTGAAATATTGGAAAAAATAAATTTTTATGTCCCTATTCGTCCACTTAGAATCACAAACTTGTTTTATATTAGCAATCAACGGACAAACTATGCCAAAAATGCACCTTTGAATAAAATGTTGTCTTGCTACAATGCAAATTGTGAATCAATAGATATAACAATGAACAAAAAAACTCTCAGGCAAAAATTCTTTTTAAGGTTAGTTAGGTATTGATCATTAAGTTAAGCTAAGTATTTTACGTATATGTAATGGTCTACTACAGATTGACGACAAATAAATAAATAAATTGAGCTCTCAAGGTGTTATAAAAGCACGGAGGATTTTGAAAAGCAACAAAGAAAGGACACCAGCTATCATCTTGACGTTTAATCGAAGCATACATCCAGCTAATGTAAAAATCGGAGTTCTTTTCTTTAAAACGCGCCCATACTACCCAAACCCAATGCTCTGCTTTGGCTGTTATGAGTATGGACACCCTCGCTCTGGCTGTACCAAACCGAAACGTTGTTTCAACTGCTCGCTAGACCATGAAGAAAGAAACGAATGCGAAAATGAGCCCTTTTGCAGAAACTGCAAAAAAGATCATCGCCCTTCCAGTCGACAATGTCCAATTTACAAAACCGAAATGGATATCATCAGAACCAAAATCGACCATAATCTCTCTTATGCCGAAGCAAGGAAACGTATCGCAGCTGGAAACGGTAACTATGCTCAAGTGGCGGCACAACCACGACTGGATCAAGCTAGGATGGACGCTTTAACACTACAAATAGCAGAAAAAGATAAGAAGATCACAAAACTTGAAGCCGATCTTGAGAACACCTCACACGAACTACTATCGAAGCTCAACACCATCATCGCACAAAATGAAGAGAAGGATAAACAGATCAAGGAACTTTTGGAACACGTCCGTCAACGGGACGAAAAAATCGAAAAAATTGAAATCATTAACAAAAACATGAGGAAACATATAGAAAACATGAAAACTCGATCGAGAACCGATTCGCAAAGCAGTGAACCAGCTGAGTACTCCAATTACAATAAAAAATCGAAGACAAAACGATCAACAACGCAAAACGTGCATGAAAAACCACAGCGCTCCAATATGTCACCACCACCAAAGAAACAGCCGAACACCAACCGAAGCCCTATCTTGACAAGACTTGCATTAAGCCAAAGCAGAGTGGAAAAAGATGCTCCCATTGAAGTAGATCCTCCTATGGAATCGGATCCCTTCGACACAAACGATTATGGACCAACAAACAATAACCAATAACCTACCCCATTTCGAGTGCACCGTACGCATCAAACAAAACACGAATCCAAATTATACACAAAACGTTGAGAGAAACCGGTTTGAGGAGTGAGAAAGTGCAGTACCACACTCACTTCCCACGGAAGCGTCGCAGAGAGAGGAAATTGTCCGGGATGTCCAACCCCAACCCGTTGACGAAGAACTCTACTGCACGGCCGGTTTCAGCACCTCATCTACAAACAGAAACGCAATATTCAATGAAAATCGAGCAACAGATCCCCATAATCCAAATCAATTCAACTCACACGTCCAACGAATACACTTCCGAAATTCTGACTCAGGTCACGTCAGCTATCTTGTGAATCCAACGTTACCGAACCGTTATCGCTATCAAGAAAACCAGATACCTACAACATCATGTGGCAGTTATGATTGTAACTGCTGTACAGATCATTCACACGGAATGGGGTCCATAAACCCCAGGCAAAGCCTTGCACCGGCCCCGACCTCAGATGTTCCCAGTTTCTGGATTGAGCCTGTGGCGGCAGCTGGTGCAGGGCACTTGTCTGCTTTACAGGCAAGTACTCGTAACCTCCTTTCCCAAAGTGCAAATGATACCCAAATACCGTCCACAGCTAATAACATTCAACCACCACTAGTCGACTCTACATCTTCCATTTCTTCCGGACACAATAATCAAACTTTCGCTCAACAATGGAACGTTCGAAGTGTTTGGCGAAACTATTCAGAATTTCGCAAGATAGTGGATGATAACAATCCTATAGCAATTTGTCTGCAGGAGATGATGACGAAGAATACGAACGGCTTCATCAATAACAGCTACGTATGTATCGCTAGAATAGGGAAACCTTGGGATCTAACAATTGTATCGATCTACATACCCCATGCCACTAATATTTAGTCAGGAATTAGTTAGTAAATTAACTGATCTATTAAAAACCCAAGAGCCACCATTCCTATTTTGTGGTGACTTCAACGCTTCGCACGAAGTATGGGGCAGTGCCAATTCAAACAGTCGTGGGCGATTTCTCTTAGAGTGGGCAGTAGATAACAACCTCGTAGCTCTTAATACTGGCTCTCCGACCCATTACCAAGCAAATTCAGGATCCTTCTCGGCTATCGACATTACATTTGTGTCAAATCCTCTCGCATCCAAATTTTCTTAGATATGTGATGATGATCTGCACGACAGCGACCACTTTCCTATACTTGTTTTTATAAACGATCCGCTCCCAACCATCCTATCACCGAAAAGATGGATCTATAAGGACGCTGATTGGGAACTGTTTGAAACACTAGTGGCTATAAAAATCCCAGCAAATGTTCAGGCACTCTAGCCATTTACGAGGCAGCATTGGAAAGCATACCGCGAACAAAAGGTCTCCCAACAAAGAAAAGGCAAATATGGTGGAACCAACAAATTGGCGAGACAGTTAAAGCACGAAGAAAGGCCCTGAGGAAACTTAGAAAGCTGAAAGATGATGATCCACGCAAAGAAGAAGCAAAACAACACTTTAACACGGTAAAACGGGAAGCACGAAAGATGATTGAAGAAGCGAAAAGAAGCTCTTGGACCAGTTTCCAAGAAATCTTTACAGAAAAATCGAGCACCTCCCAACTCTGGCAAAGCTTCAACAAATTGACGGGTAAACGAAAATGGAAAACGCCAGGACTTACCATCGACGGTGAATATTGCTCCGACTCATCAAAAATAGCGGACAGCTTCGCCGACTTTTTTGCGAGCACTTGCTCTACGACAGGTTACTCCGGAGAATTCCGTAGAAATAAAGAAGAACGTGAGCGATCACACCTCACACTCGAATCGGACACTGTCTCAGCGATCGACAAAAAGTTCACCATTCAGGAGCTATTCCATGCCCTTGAAAGCGCAAATGGTACTTCAGCCGGGCCCGATAATGTTGGGTACCCCATGATAAAACATCTTCCTTTTCACTGCAAGATAACCCTGTTGAATGCTTTCAACCATATATGGGAAACCAGCAATATACCATCCACATGGAAAGAAAGTATGATTGTACCTATTCCTAAACCTTACGAGAACACACCCGAGCCCAATAGCTTCCGTCCGATTTCCCTAACCAGCTGCGTTGCCAAAACAATGGAGACGATGGTAAGCCGCCGCTTAATGAACCATTTAGAACTCAACGGAACACTCCATCCACAACAGTTCGCATTTCGTAGAGGTAAAGGCACAACCAACTACCTAGCGCATTTAGACGAAACAATAACCGAAGCAGCGAATAATGGAGAACACTGTGAAATAGTCACTCTAGACATCCAAAAGGCCTACGATCGTGTATGGCACCGACACATCATGGAATCAGTCATTAGTAGCGATCTCGGAACGAAGATGAATAAATTTATACACAACTTTTTGCAAAATCGATCAGCGAGGATAAGCTTTGCAGGAGCTTTATCGAAATCAGCACAACTCGAAAACGGCGTCCCACAAGGCTCAGTACTCTCTGTTTCACTTTTTCTTCTTGCCATGAATTCACTGTTCACTGTTGTGCCAAAAAATGTTCAAGTGCTGCTATATGCAGACGATATTGTTATCATTACCACTGGAAAACGCGTTAGTTACCTGCGACGAAGACTTCAAAAAGCCGTGGAAATTATCGGGAAATGGGCTACTAATATTGGTTTTCAATTTTCATCCTCAAAATCATCAACCATGCATTGTTGCAAGCTAAAGCGACATCGCAACTGGCACCTCGAGGGGGCCAAATTGTATCATCAAGGAAATGAACTCACTAGACCGAAAACAACTAGAATCCTCGGAGTCATCTTCGACCGAAAATGCAGCTTCAACCAGCACATAAAAAAACTGTCGGAGTCGACTAAATCTTTTGAAAGCTATTTCAAGAAAAGCAGACCGCAAAACACTTCTGTATATTGGAAATGCCATTGTAACCTCCAAGCTGATTTACGGCCTGGAAGTACTTCGTAGAGAAAATATCGAGAAACTAGCACCAACATATAACCAAGTTATAAGGATTGCTTCAAGTGCTTTACGAACAACCCCTACAATCTCACTAATAATTGAAGCCGGATGCCTTCCCTTCGAACATTTAGCTACCATTGATATCGTGAAAAAAGCATGCGCAATACTGGAAAAATCCACTAAAGAATCCAACCATCTGTGGAAAAAAGCCAATGATGTACTCCAAAACCTTGTGGGCATTGAACTTCCTATGTTATGCAAAGTAGCAGCAGTGCATGACAGAGCATGGAATCAAACGGGCCCTCAAATTGATTGGTCAATCAGATCTAAATTTAAAGTTGGACAACCTCCCCAACTTGCACTTGGTGTATTTAGACAGCTGGTCGAAGACAAATACCAAGAATTCGATCACTGGTATACTGATGGATCACTCGCTGAAGAAAAAGTCGGATATGGAATAATCGGGCCTAGCACCAGAATTGAAGCCAGTTTACCCAACCAGTGTTCAGTTTTTACTGCGGAGGCAAAAGCACTTGCTGAAGCAGTTGAGTATACGAAAGATAAATCAGTAATTTTCAGTGACTCTTCGAGCTGTCTGGAAGATCCAAAAATTATTACATTCAGCGGACTGAGATTGCAGCCAAAGGAAAAGACGTTCGATTTTGTTGGATACCAGGACATACAGGAATTCCGGGCAATGACAGAGCCGATGATGCAGCACGATATGGAAGAAACCAGCCAACAACTATCACGACTGTCCCAAGCCAAGATGTTGTTAAATGGATAAAAAACGCAGTTTGGAAAACACATCAACAAATATGGAACCAAACCAGTAGGAACACATTAAAAATTGTAAAACAAAAAGTAGATAAACCCGTAGACAGAAACGACAAAAAAGAACAAATAGTATTAACTAGACTACGATTAGGACACGCTTGGTTCACAAAGAAACATTTATTCGAGAAAAAACCTCCGGAAATGTGTACAGTTTGCAATCGAAAAATAACAGTTCACCACGTGCTTGCTGCTTGCCCGCAGTATAACACTACTAGATTAGAATTAGGAATTAGCAACCAATTATACCGAATCCTATGCAACGAACAACAAGCAGAAGACAAAGTTATAAATTTTTTAAAGAAAATAGGTTTGTACAATAATATATAAGATATTGTAAAATATAAATATCACCAATAAATTCGCAATAGAGACGAATGCCCCTTCAGGGTAAAGTCTCTTTAAACAAAAAAAAAAAAAAAAAAAAAATTAAGCCGAATGAGTTGCGCGCAGGGGTAAGTGAACTTTTTGAAAAAGGAAAAACTGTTTCAGTGATTGCCAAGACCCTGAATATGGCAAAATCTACAATGAGTGACGCAATAAAACGAAACCAACAGCTTGGAATGCTAGATGACCGCGTAGGGAAAGGAAAAAGCGCACCATTCGGACACCGCAAATGCGCGAGATTATCCGGCGACGAATCAAGCGAATTTTTTCGATGTCCATCCAAAAGTTGGCGAAATCACTGCAAATCTCAAAATCTTCCGTTGGAGCTATAGTTCACGACGATTTGAAGCTCCAGTCATAGAAACTGTGTAAGAAAACCATTTGAGGAAAGCTAAGGATCTACGAGGCCGGTATCGGTCAGTGCTGTTCACTGATGAAAAGGTCTCCTAATCGAGCAGCATCATAACCACCACAATGATCGGCAGTTGCTCAAGAAGTCATCATCCTGTATCTGTTATGGTTTGAGCTGGAATGACTCATCCCGGCACATCCCTTTGATCTTCATTGACAAGGGCGTGGAAGTGAATCAAGCGGTATATAAGAAGCTACTTTGGGCTGCGATTCCCAAAAAGCTGCTGACGCAGAAGCTTTTTGGGTATCGCAGCATTTTGGCTTCCAAATGAACAAGACTGGGCGCCGGCTCATGGAGCAAAAAAGACTATTAGTCTTTGCGAACGCACTTGCCCAACTTTTCAACGCAAGATGAATGACCTTCTAACTTACCGGATTGGAATCCAATGGACTATTCGGTATGATCCACCTTGGAGTCAAGAGCCTGCAGTACACTGCATAAATCACTAGAATGTCTTAAATCGTCTCTTTTAAAGGTTTGGGAACAAATATCTATCCTGGCCTATCTGTCAAAAGATAAGCTCATAGAAGAATTTGCTCGCGTTTACTAGCGAAAATTTGAAAAAGTGTTTCAAGGTTTTATTTTTTATTTTTTTTTAAAAGTGATCAAATGAAGTGTTAAATTTTAAATTCTCCTAGTTTCCCAATCACAATCGTTCTACTAATACACTCAAAAAAGTTTTTTTTTTAAATAGTGTTTAAAAAAAGTGAAAGTGACCAAATATCTGTCGAAGAACACGCGTCCATTGTAAATAACTTCCCGAAATTTTTTAAGACGTGCATCTGAACACGAGGAGGCCATTTTGAAATGAACAACTAAAATTTATAATTTGCCAAGATATTGCTCTAACATACAATACATATTGATTTTTTATTCAAACAAAAAAAAACACCATTTTATTGTATGGATAATATTCGGACACCCTGTAGTTTGGCATACATTTAAGGACTGTATCGTTAATTATGGTTGCAAAGGAAAACTGTTTTTGAGCGTGTATTTCTTTTTCTGTGTGTAAATTACAAAATTATTGTTGCTTGGTTATACAATGATTGAACAATAGTAATAGGTAGTTATTCGTTGACTTTGCCAAGTCACGCACTTTCTTCTAAACGTTACTCATTAGGTTTTGGACAACTCGATGTGTCAACTCACATTCACCCAATCTTATTAAAATTTGTCAACATGAAGGTTTGCTTTCATAGAAGCCCAATGGGTCATATTTGCGGACAATTTGGAGGATTCAAACTCGAATTCATTTTCGTGATACCAGTCCATCATGGAACACGCATAATGGCATGACACCGAATCAGACACAAAAAAGTGTCTGACCTTTTTGCTTTCGGATGAGAGGTAGGCTACCTCAGATAACACACGTTTATTCAGACATTCCATCCGGTAAATTTTGGCATTCATGTTTGCAAGTGGGAAAAAGGCAAAGATTGCATACCACGTTGGCAAATTGATTGCCAAACCTTTGCTTTCTTTCCAATTTTTTTACCAAAAAATGACATATCTGAGGTTTGGCACATCGGTTCCTTGCTTCACATGGTAAAATTGTGTCCCTAGACGCGTTTTGTAGTCCTGCTCACGTACGTTTCATCATCCATTATAATGCACCATTTCTTTTTGCTCAAAACCTGATCGTTCAGTTTGCGAGCTCGGGTTTTTACGGAGTTGTAATTTAGGGGCTATTCATAAACCACTACGTAGACTTTTCTGGGGCAGAAGGGGAGGTGGAACAGCATTTTACGAGTTCATAAAGTTAAACCCTTTGACATTAGTAAACGGAAGTATAGAAGACAAGGCTTCAAAATCGTTGTAAAGAAGCTATGTAGGTTCTCATTAACCTGATTAAAATATAAAACCTGTTGGCACCTCTTGGTACCGTAATGAAACCAAATTGATTTCCAGTGGCGTTCATAAAACATAATTAAGCTGGATGGTTTTGTCAATGTTGCTTGGGATTGATTACCCATGCTGACTTCGGTTCTGATCACCTTCCTGTTTCATTTGAAATGCATACCGTTGAATCAGGCTTTTTCTGCTTCTAAAAGCAGCTTAATGCTCATTTCTTGCTCTTAGCAACCAATCTGCTTATCACAGTGAGCAGAGAACATCAGCAGAGAATAGCGATAGAGGAACATACACTAAAACAACTACTGTAAACATAGCTTTTGAATTGTAATAATAAAATTCTCAATCACAATGTTTGGAAGTTTGCATGAAAAATACTCGAATTCAGAGAAGGCTAGAGGCATAGTGGCTCTCGGTTTAACCTTTGCATGCATACTCTTAGCAATCGACAACATACCAGGTGATGATGGAATTCTATATCCTCATAAAAATAAGAGTCCCTGAGTATCTTGTCTTGTTGGTAATAGTGTTGGTAAAACTATTCGACAGATATTTTCATCAGGCATACCTTCCAGATAAATGGAAAAATTCAAAAGTCGTACCAATTTTGAAGCCACATAAAAATCCGATTGAAGCTTCTAGCTACCGACCAATCAGTTTCTACACTAAGTGAGCTTTTTGAAAAAAAATAATTTTGAATAAAATGATACTTCCCATCAATACAAACTCTATTTTTGCTGATGAAGAGTTTAGACTTCGCCATGGGTATTCAACTACGCATCAACTTTTGAGAGCTACAAATTGGATTCGTTTAAACAGAGCTGAAGGCCCGACCTCTCAGCCAACCATTCCGCATTCCTTCTTCGACAACCAACACAAGATCTCCTGGTTCTAACGACTTGACCGGCTCCAACCACTTGCTACGTCTTGATATGGTCGGCAAATACTCCATTGCCTCCAGAACTGATCCACCAAGAACTGTGAAAGACGCCAACTGTCCCTCAAACTGCTATCAGCTGAATTCACTAAGGTTGACGGTTGGACGACGCTCTTGGTTCCAAACATCAGGGCATGTTTTGGCCTTAAAGTCTCTTGCTCTGTGGAATCCAGCGGAATTTAGGTCAATGGTCTGGAGTTGACGATCGCCTCTGCTTCAACTGCCACTGTCTGCAGTACTTCATCGCTTGGGTGATGAGAATGATCTGAAATGGCTGCCATTGCTGTCTTCACGGATCGCATCATGCGCTCCCATGATCCACCCATGTGGGGCACCGATGGTGGATTGAATTCCCAACTGGTCGCAGAGTTCTCTGGTCGCAGTCTTCTTTGATCTCCTGAAGCTGTTTCGCCAGAATGTTACTAGCTCCTACGAAATTCGTCCCGTTGTCGCTGTAGAAGGATTCCGGGGATCCTCGACGAGCGATGAAAGGCCTTATAGCCATGATGAATGATTGAGTGGACAGACTAGATACCAACTCTACGTGTACGGCTTGTACTGTTAGACACGTGAAGAGCGCTATCAATCGTTTCACCAAACTGCGTCCTTGTTTGACCTGTATCGGCCCGAAATAATCCACTCCTGTGTGGGTAAACGGGCGTACATATCCAGTGACCCGTGCCTCTGGTAGGGGTGCCATCATTGGTGTTTGCGGAATAGCCTTTCTAGCGCGGCAGGTAACGCACTGATTTGACAACTGATGAATTAGAGTTCGTAGCCCTGAAAGTCAGAATTGTTGGCGCATTTCGTTGCAGACTGTCTCTCCGTTGCCATGCAGGAAATGACGATGATAACCTTCGACTAGAAGATACACTGCATAATGCTTTCTTGGAAGAAGGATCGGGAACTTCATGCCATCAGATATAGTTGGTGCAACTGTGAGTCGACTGTTCCTTCGGATGATACCTTATTGATCTAGGAACGGGGACCTCCGAAACAATGGACTGGTCTTCGGTATTGGTACTGTACTGTCCGATTTTGTGCGGTTTCGTTGCAGAATCGCATACTCATCGGGATAGCTTTCAGCTTGCACTTGTCGCCACATTAAGTTTTCTGCATCATGCAGCTCTTTTCACGTCAAGTGATCCAGCTTTGAATCTGCAGACTGCTCGTAGAACCTAAGCAGCGGTTCTGAGAAGTCGATTCAAATTGGAGAATCTAGATGCATCTATCAATGGTTGATGTGTTGTTCCGTGGAATAGAAAAACGGCTTTCAGTTCGATATCCGTCTCCTGTCGGTTCAGCAGAGGGTCTGTCGGCCACAACTCAGCTTGCTTATACAGAAATTCTGGTGCACTCGTCGATGTTTGTCACACTGTCTAGTTTAAATTCACTTAGCTTTAGGAACAACTTTAAGGCGTATTATAAACTCAACTTTTAATTTATTAAATTTAAATATCCAATTTCTATATGGTGCACTTTCCAATTTTTACATTTATGCTCCATGTGACAGTTGGCCACGCTATTTCACTGACGTCTATGCTGTCTGTCCGATTAACGTTTATTTATCGGGCGGTACTGAACTCACACTGACATTGCGGTACTGAACTCATTGCACAGTGGTCCCGCAACAATGACATTAATTCAAAACTACTTAACTGATAGAATTTTGCCAGTAATTTATCAGAATTACAAATCTTATTAATTGCCTGTTAGAGCTGGTGTTCCTCAGGATAGCATTCTTGTGCCATAACATGTTAACTGCAGATTTCCCTGATTTACCTCAGGGCTGTCACAAATCTTCCTTTGCTGATGACACAGGCATTTCCGCTAAAGGAAAAATTATTCGTGTTTTATCCAGGAGGCTACAAAAAAGCTTGGACAGTTTTACAGATTATTTTCAAAAATGGAATGTTTCTCCTAATGCTTCCAAAACACAAACCAAGAGCTGTTTTATTTTAAACCAAGAAATTGTCATATGATCACTATGAATGAAGTTTCAATTTCTCGATCAAATCAAGTAATACCTATATCTTGGACTGACACTTGATCAAACATTAATTTTTAAAGATTGCATTGAGGGCATTTGAGCCAAATGTGATAAATAGGGTATGTGTCCCTTAACTCAGCCTATTATGCTATGATCAATTACATTTTTATTATAACTCATAAAGTTTTGAAGCTGTAAGCGAGATTCGACTAGTTAGACACTTGCTAGGATATGTTTGATAAGACATTTGGTAGTATGTATCATGGAAAGTTACACAATACTTTTTATAAAGTCAGAAACATTCGAGGGATATGGATTTAATGTCGGTCTATAAGCACCAAATTGGGTCTATTCATGGATGAAACTTCGTCCCATTCGATGGGTTCATTACTAAATGCAGACTCTGTATGTTCTTTTTTTCCTAATATTATGAATTAAGGCATTGCCAGCTGTATTCGATTTACATACTTGATACAACATTTCACAAAACAAACTAAAGTAAAACTGCCTCGAAACACTTAAGTGATGTTCATATATGATTTAAGTCAAACAATAATGAAAAAAATTTAATCACTATACAATTATTTTGTTCCTTCGGTTTGAGTTAGATGAGCCTCTTCAATATAAACAACCAAAAACTCATGCATTTCCACTTAAAATTTTACCAACAAAATCCTTTTTACTACGTTAACAACAGGCCATAGTTGGGAACATACAAAAAAATATGTCCCCAAAATTGGGTCCCCAATGATTTTCTTGTAAAATCATTGTTGTTTTAGCCATGTAAACAGTTAGTTTGTAACGTGTAACTATTTTCTGCACATCCAGACTGCATTACAAATTAAGATCACTTGAAGATCGCGTAGATCATCTGTCCCGCTTAAGCCGGCGTCGGTTGTGTAGTGGTAAGCGTGACTGCTACTGGCACCTTTGTGGGTCTGGGTTCAATCCCAGTCGACGTCGGTGGTTTTTCTGAGGCGAAAAAAATCTTAGTCGCGTCTTTCTTCGGAAGGGAAGTAAAGCCGTTGGTCCCGGTTCATAGTCATTAGTCGTTAGGTAGGGTCCAGGTGGTGGAGTCGTCTCCCTGGCGTCGGTGATTGTCACCATATGAGGAAATAGGCCGACGGAAAATAAATAAGTGAAAAAAAAATCTGTCCCGCTTAACCAGTGAAATCAAGATGCCCAAAAAGTACAAGAAATCGAAACTTACGCGGAAGTGAACAACTATAAGTTAATTTATATTGTCTCAATTCCTTCGGTCATCCCAATAGCAACAGATCCTGTTATTTATCGCTAAATTAATGTCACTTGGTACATAGGCCGAATGAAGGAGCTAGGCTAACAATACATCCCCTTACCCTGTATGAATTTTTTAGATCCTTTCTAAACAGAAAATCCAAAAATTGTTTGAGCAACAAACTTCTTATATTCAAACAAATTCCAAGACCAGCCATGCTTTATGCTGTGCAAATATGGTCTTGTTGTTGTCCTATTAGTAAAAAAGCCCGTCAAAGGATTCAGAACAAAGTTCTAAAAATTGGGTTGAAGCTGCCACCCTGGTCCAGTACTACTTAATTACATAGAATTTCGAACGTAGAGACTTCAGAAGAAATATCCAACAAAATAGTTCCCCATTTTATACAAAAATCATTGCAATCTTCAATTCTCTCTATAAATGAGGAATCGTTTTAAGAAATCAACTGATATTTTTACACGGAGGAAAAAAATGTTAATAAAACTAAACAAACAAGATAAAAAGAATATTAACACAATTAGATATAAATCAAAGCATACAAGTTTGAAATTTTAATGTAAAACAATGCATAACTAAAACTTATTAAAGAGTTGGAAAACAACATTTCAGTTGCGTCATTCACTTGTGTAATATGTCGAGAACAAACGTAAGATGAACAGCTGTCAAATTTAAGTCATAGTCTTTTTCACTAAGCAGCATTAAGGTTTACCCATAACATACGATACGGTCTATACAACAATTTCCTTCGCTGTAAAATAAGAATGTAGTGTAGAATCACTGGTATATTGATGAACATTATTATTGTATTTTTTTCAGCGATGACCACTTAAATTATCACAAAAAAAAAACTCCATGGTTTTCATAAAAAATAATAAAGCATATATCCCTCCGAATTCTTCAACACACACCAATATTGTGTTTTATGAAGGTGCGAGAGAATGCAGAAGCAATTATTTCGACTCTGGATAACATTTTGTTCATCTGAATATTATCGGTTACTTAATATTCTACCCAGCAACCAGAACAAAGTTAACAATCTTCCAACAAAAGAGCTACAGTGAAATCCGATTCAACTGCTTTTGATTTTTGAAAAATGATTTCCTTCCTCTTCTTCCTACACAAATGGGGAAAACAAGCTTCCAACGGCAATCAAAGTCGACCATGATTGGAGAAATCAACACGAAGCAGGATATGCATGCTTTTACATAAATTCCCCCATCATCCTTTTTATCTTGTTATGCCTGGCTCGTTTCCACATTCAAGCCTATTCCTTCGGGCTCCGGGTGGCTTGGAGTGCAGCCCCACTTAATCGGTTTGAAAACAATTGTTAAAAATTGAGCAGCTCACATGATATCTGATCACAGTATCCACTGAAATCCTACCTTCAAGAGCTTCCTTTACTTTAATCTTGGAGCCTGAGGCAGTTTAAAATATCCTTTGCTGTACATGGAAGGCAGCAGGGGTATGTGATATCCCGATCTTACGGACGATGAAAAGAATCTCATATTCTTCAACAGTTGGGTATTTTTCATAGAGCAGCTTGTGGATGGTCATGAATGCTATGATTTTTTAAATTATTTGCTGCTTACATACTGAACATTTGAATTTGTTTTATTAATTCAAAACTAGATAGAAGAGAATCTAGAGAAAAATTTTGAAATCATCAATTCCTCTTTCAAGAAACAAGCGATATTTAAGTACACCACCGGTTGGTCTCGGACTGGTTAGATAATGCAGATTGTTTCCTTGGAACTCTGCTTTTTGGCGAGTAAGATCACCAATTCACTTCAATGAGAACCACATCACAATTTTAAACATCATTGATTAATAGCAAATTTGCTATATTAACAATATAAGTCACATCACATAATATCCTTTTTTGCGCATGTGGCGCCATAAGTGAATGTCGTGGAAATTCAATAAATTAACACGCTTATTATAAACTATCCAACTTTTGTTATACCTAGCTTAATATTTCAATAGTATTAAACTGACAAAAAACAAACAAATCACAAATTGGAGGGACCAACAGGGCACCCAAGAGAAACGATTTGGATAGGCAGCATGGGACTGCCTTCTCCCTATTGTTACCATTTCGCGGAACAAGGGCGGGCTCTTCGACCGCATCTATAGGATTTATTCTGTCAATCAAGAGCTTGATTCTAGTGCTGTGAATGTGAACTTACTTTTGGAAGGAGATTCTCCTCCCTACATTGGTGGGTTTTGCGAAACAGTGTCTCTGCTTACGGGCCCGCTCAATCGTTTTTGGCCCTTAAAACAGGAGTTTGACGATTACAAACAATAATAGAATCCTGATCAAATCGTTTTTTCATTGCTATTTAAAGTTACCTTGCTACAATAGATGGTAGTACTAACTGTATCATACATCATCATTAAATTCATTCAGCATTACAAATTCATTAAATACCTTTCTGGACACACTAGGCTAGATGAGAGAAATCGACTGCGGTGAAGGATTAATACATACTGTATAGCACTATAACGTCAAATTCTCCAATCATGTAAATTTACAGCTTTAACTAGCAAAATTACATCGTGTATCTGCTTCTCACTGCTCTATGCTCTTGAACTCAATACTACGACCTGTGTTTCAAAAGTAAATGAAAAAATAGGCTGAACATTCTCTTTGGTTTTGGGTTAGTATGGTAAATCAAGTTGTGTCATATTTTTGTTGAAGTATCAAAATATTTATGTGCAACAGGGATTGTGTCACATGTAAGATTAACTATAATTTGAGTGCAGGAAGAATACTGTTTAGTTTTGATAAAATCCCTCTGCACATCTAGGATCTGCAGCCTCTTCTTGTCCAGTGTTAACTCTGAACCATAATCACTACAAGATACTATTTAATCTCTACTAGCAATGACACTTTGGAAAGTTTCTTCCGGAATAAATAAAATACTCTTTTCGGTTTGATAAATAAAACGACTGAGCACGAAGCGTTGTTTCTTATGAGTCATTCCGTTTTCATCTGCTTCGTTACAATCATAATGCCATGTATACAGTACACTGGTCAAAGTCCAGTGGCAAAATCTGGAAGAGTCGGTGATGGATGCAAGAGCCCGTGACTCCTATATTTTTCTCTCCGTGTTTTTGACTGGGGTACGAGTAAGGACAGATAGGGTAACCAACCATCGTTTGAGGACAGGGAAAAATGGCTCCATTTTTCGAATAGTGCGGCCTATCCGAGCGTCTGTTCTCTATGTTAGGGGCGGCTCAAAACATCTTCTGAACTCCATGGTAGGGGTGGCTAATCATCGTTCTTGTGCCAACGTAAGACTCTAATCAGCACTGTGCACGATGATTCTTCGGTGAGACAGAAGTTAGTGCAAGCCAGCCATACAAATCAGAACTACAGGAAACATACAATGCGAATCCAGACTGGAACAATCGACATAGACTAGCGTGACGAAAACGGACTAACGATTGGTCTCTCACTTTCTTGGGAAATATCCGCATTCTTTCCGACTTATTGAGGCTCCGCAAGTTCGACTTTGTAGCGCTGCAAGAGGTTTGCAGGATAGAATCGACGGTTAATACGCATCGGGATGGTTATAACATCTACCAGAGTGGCAATACACACGAGTTGGCAACAGTTTCGTTTCTGATGGACGCGTGATTGGAAGGTGGCCAGTTATCAACCGGTTTTGTGGACGGGTGATCGACAACAGACCAAATCTTTAAGTTGCGTCGAGTGTCGTGAATATTAAGTTCATACGCAACCACCTATTTATCGATGACAAGGCCGTATACAATACTATTGAAGAGGTCGTGAAGATGAACGATGGTTTACCCAGGAAACTGACCAAACTGATTAGGGCCACGATTGATGGTGTATAAAGACTGTATTCGATGAAATTTGGACACACGCAATTGTTCGGAACTTTTTAGCGTGTGGGTAAAAATAATTGAAATTTTAACTGAATGTATTTCATTGTGTTGTGTCAATTGTGTAATGAGTTTCGTGAAATTCGGTCGAGTGATTTCAGTAATGGCTTCGAATGAAGAAATAGTGCGCCAACAAATTTTGGGCACGCACTTCGAAAACCCAAACGCTTCTTATCGATGGATCGGAAAACAGCTCGGAATCGCACATTCAACCGTACGATCAAAACGTTCAAGGACCGTAAGACAACCAAGCGGAAAAATGGTAGTGGCAAAAAACGTGGCACATCAAATCCGGAGAAGGCCAGGTTGGTTTTGAACCAATTTAAGCGTTATCCCAACATTTCGATCAGGGATGTTGCGAAAAAGGCGAAAGTTTCAGTTTGTTTTGTGCAGAAAACAGTGAAACGTTCTGGATTACATGTGTAAAAAATCCAGAAGGCACCGAACCGGAGCGATAAACAGAACTCGTTGGCCAAAACTCGTGCAAGAAAACTGTACAGGGAGTGGCTCACAAAACCGTTCTGCATTGTGATGGACGATGAGACCTACATTAAAGCCGACACCAAACAAATGCCAGGACAGGAACACTACGTCGCCACCTCTAAGTTGGCCGTTCCGGAGAGTGTGCGGAAGAAGAAACTGTCGAAATTCACCAAAAAATTCCTTGTCTGGCAAGCGATCTGTGGATGTGGCAAAATGAATCAGCCCTTCATCACCTCTGGGACCGTCAACGGACAAATCTACAAGGACGAATGCCTCCAAAAATGACTTCTGCTCTTCTTGAGATCTCACGATGGCCCGCCCTGTTTTGGCCGGATTTGGCATCTTGCCACTATGCGCGACCCGTCTTAGACTGGTACAAAGATAATAATGTAGTGTCGCTGTTGCAGTCGCTGTTTTGCAAGAGGCATCAAACACTATGCGTACCCTGGTTGTAGTGCTTGCCTCTTTAACAACAGGGTGATGTGGTGAGTAACATCGCCTCACTATTCCGATTTCCGATCCCTCTACTAATCGTATGTGACCAAGCCTGATGTACTCTTCCATAAATTTGTGGTACTGTTCTCGAAGCAACGAAACTAGACCTAGATGCCGTTCAGTTCCTTGCAGGCGCCGGTATGCGATATCCCTTGAATCGCCCAACCGTGAGATGGCATCTTCTTTCCTTGGTAGTGAGACGGAATACCGACCGTCTGAATCCCGTTGAACTGTGCGTGAAAAGATTTGTTCGCTACGTTTATCATCCAATGAGAGAGCCTTGCCTGACTCAACCTCCTCACAGGACCAGAAACGAGAGATCAGTGCATCCAATTCGTCTAGTGTTGTAACATTGCAGCTGATCTGTAGTGAGCGCCTAGGTGCTGAAATACCACCGCTTACTATCCATCCAAAAACAGATTCGTTGAGAGTTGGATTCCCTACTCCCAGGGAAATCCTACGACCAGTTTGGAAGAAACCGAAAAAATATGCGATAACAAGCACAAGATCCACACCGTTGCGTTCAAAGAATGAGGGATCTGCCAGTTGAATCCCACACGGAAATGACCACTTCTCTGTATTGGCAGTAGTAGTTGGAAGATTCACTGTTACCTTTGGGAGAACGAGGAAATTCATTTCGCGTGCAAATGACGAATAACGCGAACGAATTACTGCATGTATCCTATGTTTCACGTTGGTTCCGGTTTGTGCTATTCCGAGAATGGAAACATGCACTCGATCTCGAGAAACCTTCATCTGCTGACTTAATCTCTCCGTTACGAAATTGGTCGCTGACCCAGAGTCCAACAGGGGGCGTGCAGGAAGACGAGTACCATTATCATCCTCAATTAAAACGACGGCTGTAGCCAAGAGAACTTGCGAATGTTGATGAGCTGTAACGGACACTAGAGGCTCCGTAGATGCGACGTTCGATACTTGGATGGAAGATGAGGATGCCTCCTGGCGATCCTGCGAAGTAGACGGTTTATTGCCCCCAGCAATTGCCGCGACATTGGTATCCTTCTCTCTTTTCGGCTTAAAACACACCAGTGTATGATGTCGACCTCTATAATTTTTGCAGCTGTATATAGATGGACAATCTCTGGCCTGATGCCCCGTCCTTAAACAGATCCGACAGAGTCCATTTGATTTTAGCAGGTTATCCTTATCAGCTACAGTCAACCGTTCAAACTCCTCACAATAGTAGAGAAAGTGATCTGATGAACAGGCAACACAACGAGGCTTCGAATCTTGAGTGGAGCTTGAGCTGGTCTTCAGCAGCTGTGATTTGAATTTTGGTTGCTGTTGTATCGATGTGGCGCCCCTATTGTCGGTAGATTTCGATGGCAAACAGTCCAAAACCTGAATCCTGCGCTGCAAAAATTCACGCAAATCTTCAAGTGTGTCTTCTTGTTTCGTAGTTGAGACCTCTTCCCACCCTCTCCGAGTAACTGGATCCAAGCGAGCTGTAAGGATGTTCACCAGGAGAAGATCCTTGTAATCAACTGGCTGAATGATCTGATGGAGAGTCTGCACTATTCTCTCAAAGCTTTCGAGAAGGATGTGCAATTCTGTTCCGGATTCCTTAGATAAAGTAGGCAACTTGAAGAGAGACTGTACCTGCCGCCTCTTCAGCTGCTTACTGTTATTATACCGCTTCACTAATAGATCCCAAGCCACCTGGTAGTTGGCCTTTGTGATTGGGAGAGGATCTATCAGCGCCTTCGGTTCCCCTTGAAGGCAACCCTTCAGATAATGGAACTTCTCCACCTCTGGTAGTTCCGCCTTTCAATGGATAAGTGAGGTGAATAGGTCCCGGAAGCTCAACCATTCGTCGATATTGCCATTAAACGTTTGCAGTGTAATCTGAGGCAAACGCACGTGATCCGTAATTCCATGTGCGAATCCTTCACCTCCTCGGAAGGAACTCTCCAACTCCTTTGGCCGCTGTAGATCCTTGAGCTTGTCCGACAAGAAGGATTTCAGCTGATAGTAGCGGTCGCTGAACTCCATGCGCTCCTTCTCTAACGTAGCACTTTCAGGGTTGTAGTCTTCGTGAGAAAAGATGTCGACCAAAGCTTCGCTAAAGCCTTCCCAAAGCTGATCCAACTTGGTTTCCTTGAACGACTGGACAAACCGATCAATATTGCCGAAAGATAGTTGAATTTCCTTCAACCTTGCCGTCAAGGCCCTCATTTCTTGGCGTCGGGTTTCATGATTTTCATTTTTACGAACCGAAAGAGAGAGAGACGTGGTGTAATATGCTAAATGTTGACCTAGCCTCTGCTAGGCATATACTGCAAGTATTTACCCAGAAAACGAGTACTGGTACTCCAAAACTCCAACAAAATTTCAGCATACACGTTACGTCAAACGTCCGAACGATATACAGATGCTAAGGCTTCAATAAAATGGAAGGCCTAACATCAAGCCGTTGTGATGACACACCAACCAACCAAATTCAGCATGCACTCGAGCAAAGGAATGGCGAAGAGGAGGAAAAGCAGTGTAGTAACCAAAAGGGGTCGGCTTCGGCTGGGCATATACTGCAGCAACTCACCTGGAGAAACTAACAAAAGTGCAATCCCGGGAAGTCCGAATAAAGGGCGATACGGTCAAAATTTGGTCAATATCAACTTGACGTATTTCTTTCAATTTTGCATTTAAAAAACCTGAACACCCCTCATTTTGAAGGTGTGTGTGTAGAATGTTGCTCCTATTTTGATTCACTCTTCAGTTGTCAAAATGCCGTCCAAGCAAGAAGAGCAGCGTATCAAAATTTTGCTCGCGCATCGCGAAAATCCGAGCTACTTGCACGCAAAGTTGGCAAAATCGCTAAAAGTTGCCAAATCAACCGTTACAAATGTAATTAAAGTGTTTGGGGAACGTTTGTCGACAGCCAGGAAGTCTGGATCGGGGGGAAATCGAAAACCGGAAGCCGCTGAGACGACAAAGAGAGTTGCCGGTAGTTTCAAGCGAAACCCTAACCTATCTCTCCGAGATGCCGCAAATAAGCTGGGTGTATCGTCTACAACCGTGCATCGAGCCAAAAAACGAGCCGGACTATCGACTTACAAGAAGGTAGTGACTCCAAATCGCGATGATAAACAAAATACGACGGCCAAAGCGCGATCCCGGAGGCTGGTTTGGCAAGCCATCTGTACCTGTGGCTTGAAAAGCAGCATTTTCATAGCTTCCGGGACTGTCAACCAAGAAATTTACGTGAAAGAGTGTTTGAATAAACGTCTGCTGCCTTTCCTGAAGGAACACGGTTGTTCCGTACTGTTTTGGCCGGATTTGACTTCTTGCCATTACGGTAAAAAGGCCATGGAGTGGTACGCCGCCAACAACGTGCAGGTGGTTCCCAAGGACAAGAACCCTCCCAACACGCCAGAGCTCCGCCCAATTGAGAAATACTGGGCTATTGTCAAGCGGAACCTAAAGAAGACCAAAAAAACTGCTAAGGACGAGCAGCAGTTCAAGGCAAACTGGCTTTCTGCGGCGAAGAAGGTGGACAAGGTGGCTGTACAAAATCTGATGGCAGGGGTCAAGCGTAAGGCCCGCCATTTCGGATTTGGAAATGCGGAAGCCTAACTGAATATTTTTCCTGAATTTTATACTAATTGAACTTGAAAAAGAAATTTAATTTGATTTTTTAAATAAAAGATTTCACCGATTTACACGCGTTTTCCCTTGACCAAATTTTGACCGTATCACCCTTTATGAACAATGATCGAGTATTCATGGCTCCTTTGACCACTGACCCTTCGCTTTACTATTTTTACATACAGTGTCTCATTTTAGGATCCGTTTTCGATTTTCCGCCTGAATCTCCTGCTAGTAGTAACACCCACTGACATATGACCTCTCCCGACTTAACTTTTTTGCAGTTAAAATTTCATGCAAATCCCTGTATTATTATTATTATTATTTATTTATCTTTATTAAGGAGCCTTTCAGCCACAGCTGGTTCAGCTCATGCAAATCCCTGCTAAAAAATTACATCAAAGAACATATTTACTTAAACCTTCTCATCAACACCTCACAAATGTATAATGACGTAACAGTACATAAAAATTAATAAACATAAATTAGAAATTATTTAAATTATGAAACAAACGGTTACCAAATGAAGCAAGACATAAGAAAGTAAAGGATGCTCGAGAAACTGAAGCCAAGCAGCCCAAACCAGGTTGCCTAGCGAAACATTGTGGCGCATGTGCGGTTCTGAATGGACACCGTTCCAGCAAAAGTAAGTGATATAGGATCCTGTATAGAAAGGACAGGACAGGAAATTGCAATATTAAAGACTTCAGGACAAAAACAACAAAACTTGGGTTCCACCCGAAATACTGCTGGAAAGCCAAAATCGCAAGAGTAATTATTTAAAGTGCTCGAGGTTTCAGGATGATCAGGATTTAATCTCATTGGTCCCTTTTAATATGTTTCATGAAATGATCCATTTGCATGGAAGCTATACCATAGCTGACGCTTTTTTTCTTACTCTATCAGGAATCCGCAACATATTCTCGAACCTTATTTAAAACCTCCTAGTAAAAAAACGCTTTAAGTTAAAACCAGTCCCGAAAAACAGCATCATTTTCACAGCCAGGTACGGGCCGAATTACACTTTAGCGTCAATTCTTAATTTGAGTGTCACTTCCTTCTCGTCACGCATCGGAGCAAATGACAGTCCTAAACGATTTCCATCCATTGGGTATTTTCTCACGGAAAACATCTTCCTTCAGGGCCTCGGAACATTAGATAGATGAGGGTTTGGAGGTTTTTGGGATATTTGCATCTTTCTGCTTCTGTTTTCTACTTCCAATCGAAGAGAAGATTTCTGGCTTGACCTTTTTTTTTCACCCTGCTCGATGGGGTCGAAAGATCTGAGTATTCCCAAGCATCAATCATTGCCTCCGAGGGTTGTGGTTGCTTCTGTTTCTGGCTACCATTACGTTTTGGTTAATTTGTTTGTTTGTCCTTTCGGGTCGAAGCTTATCGATTCTGGATGTGTTTGGAAAATTCTCGACGATTGGAAAAAAGGGTTGAAACGGATTCCAAGATTCACAGAATGGAGCGTCTCTATTTCGGAACGATTTTCTTTGAAGTTTGAATCATTCACCTGAAGTAATGAAGCTTTTCACTCTTTGAACTGCATCCGTTTGTTTTGGAGAATTGCACCCAGTGTTTTTGCTTGAATAAATCACCTCATTTCTATCGATTCAGGTTGAATTATCAAGCGATGATGAACTTTCGATTTTTTCATATCGCTGACCTTCACTTTAAAGGTGTAAATTTAATTTTTGCATCCTTTTTCACGCTTCATATTTCCTTTTTCACTACCTATTTTCTCAGCCGTAACTATGTTCAACCACTATACTGAACATTTTCCTCGGTAGTTATCTAAATATTCGAGATTTTTTCTCCTACGCTGGTTCTGATCCTAACCTGATGAAACCATTATATTCCAAGGCAGCCATCTAAGCCATGTGGAAAACCCGATCAAAAGAACACAGGAAGGAACACATTTTCCTACATCGTAGCCACAACCGGCAACCTCAAAATATGTGTGTAACGATAAAAGCGGCATCTAATTTAATTCCGAGCGTCTTATGCCCTCTTTTCTAGTAATGCACATGTGCTTCTTCCACTTCCGCCGAAGCACAGTGGTGCAAAGTGTTATTTTTGCGGAGAATTTGTGTTTTGAGCTCGGGGTTTCCAAAGCAGATGCACATATTCTCAATTTACATGAATTTATTGGCTACTGTTGTATGTTTGGTGATAACAAATTGGAAAAAGGAATTTGGAAAATAATCTCGATAAATTTCTTCAACAGAAGAAGAATCTTCTTGAAGTTGAATTAATTCCTAATTATATATTGTTTGTCAAATTGTCGCTGTAAACAATGGTGCGATGGAGTGAATATAGCTTCATTTGATTTCAAAAACACAAACGTTTTTAATACAAACTTTTACAAGCATATTATAAGAATGATTTAAAGAAACACGCTTCGATTTAACACTTTCAAAGAATAAAACACTTTTTCAAACTATCACTACCCAGGTAACCAATAAGCATTAGCATTTGCAGTAAATCAACCCTAAATCTGCATTTCAGATGCTATAAGCATTATATTATCATTATACCAGCATGTTGAATGCTCTCTGTTGTAAAGTTGGATTTCAAAAGCTATTTAAATGCGTGTAGCTTGTAATAAGCAATTTGAATGCAAAATAGCATTAATAAGGCATTATCATAGCATTGCAGTAATGCAGCCGTATATTGGGCCAAAAGTGGCATTTATGTTGCATTTAAGGCCACTTAATTGCTTGATAGGGTGCCGTAAAGACGCATCGGAATTGCTTATTGGTTACCTGGGTTGTGTCGCCGGTCGAAAAGAGAGTGGCCCCGGTGGCTTAAGCGTTGAGGGCCGCCAAATGCCGGCGCTGGCCCAAGACCAAGTATAAGAAGTAACAAAAAAGGCACGAAGAACGACCAGGGAACCCCCCTAGACATCCGAAATAAGGAAAATATACCTCAAAAAGTAACAAAAAATTAAAGTCTTAAAGTGCCTCTGACGCGGAACCGTGTAGAGGCCCTCCTCGTAAAGACCGAAGAGAGTCAGTACTTGCAGGTCTTAAGAAGGCGATGCGCGAAGAGTGAGAAACTCACGGGTCTGGGCGTTGATGTGCGCGGAGTATACGCAGTACCTGCACGGGCGAGATGATCCTCGGAAAAGGGATACTGCTTTTAAGGGTCCAGTGTACAAGACATTGGTCGAACAAGACTTGGGAGACCACGCAAATGAACATCCAGTGTTAAAACCTAGACAAGATCACAGAGGCTGGCAAGATCCCCACGGCCTTCAAAGCGCAATGCGGGGTCGAGGTAGCCAGAATAGCCATACTGCTGCGCAAGGGACCACTTGAGACCCAAGTGGCCACGATGAGGCTGTCAGTAGCCGAAGTGGACTCAGTGCTAGAAGTTGCCAAGCTCAAAGTAGGATGATCGATCAGCACACTGAACCACAGAAGGCATGCTTTTGATGGCTGAAGAGCAGACACGTATCCTGAGAATGGCTCTGGATTGCAAAGAGCCCCCCGAATGCGCGACGTGTGCTGGGAAACCATGACAAACAATTCACGGGGGTGCAAAGTGCCTACATGTAACCAAATTAAACTTGAACCACTGTGAAGACAGTTCGTGAGTCGTGAACGGATATCTCTATAATATCTGACCTACACCACATCATCGTCGGTAACGAAAACTGGGTTGCGGATAGGTGGCATTCTGGGCGACGGACAAGTTCCCGATTCAGAAAATTGTGTCTACCAACCAGGACTTCGCGGTAGCTTAAGTGAATGGAGTGTTCTTCTGCATAGTAACAACTGCCAAGATGGTCGATTGACTAGTTTTCACGAATAGTCGACCGCATAATAGCGGAGCTTACATGCCGAACTCTGTAGGTAATAGCAGGTGATTTCAACGCCTGGGCGCTGAAATGTGGGAGTCGCCTTACAAACCCTAGCTTGAAACCCTAGGCTCAACGTAGACCTGGCCAACGCCGGTACTAAAAGTACCGACCATAGAAATGAAATGGAGTCGATCATGGACGTGAGGTTCTGCAGCCTTGAGCTTTTGAGCAACTGGAAAATCGAGAATGGCTTCAGCCATTGCGAGGTTTGTTATAGTGTCGTCCACAATACTAGACAATGCGCCCCCAGCACTCACTTAATTCACCCGCAGATGGATGATATCATACAGCAACAAAGTATTTAAAGAAGTGCTTGAGAGTGAATGGAACCCAACTTGTACGAGGGCTTTTGTGCCAATACGGACTCATGGGTCTGAAGAATGGAAATGCCCTAGCAACACACTTGTTGCAAATCAGTCTAAATTACTTGAATGTAGCTCAATTAAGTCGCAATCAAGTTACTGTAACCAATTTTGTTAGTTTTGTATTGCTTGGGTAGCCAAACCAAGCAAGCGGTAGCTCTTACAAAGTAATCACCAGACATACTGCATGTGATCGTTAGGAGAATTCTCTCCGAGTCATGACCCGAGTCTCTCCGTTCACAATCACGTAGGCAATAACAACGTTACCTTGGAGGTCAGGGTCGAGACAACGGTGATTAACGACGAACTCATCAAGATTCCAAAATTGCTTAAGGTGAACAAAGCCCCAGGACCATATGGTATCCCGAACCAGGTCATCAAATTGTCTATTTTGCAGACTCTAAAAAAATTCAGAGGGATAATGAAAAGACGATGAAGTCTTCGTGGACACCTGGAAACGACGGATCCTAGTATTACTACCAAAGACAGCAAAACCACCAGGTGATCCATCGGTATATAAGATCAACGTACTTGTTAGATACCTTTCTCGAGTGGGAAATTCTCAACAGGCTGTCGAAGTTCACGGAGGGAACAGGCAGCCAGTCAAACAACCAGTTTGGCTCCCGGACGGGCAAGTCAACGGTGGAAGCCATTATGTCCGTCGTCAAGATGGCAGAGATGTCAATCCAGCGCAAAAGGCGGGGAGTCCACTAATGTGCAGTGGTAACCTTTGACGTGAGAAATGCGTTCAAAAGTGCCAGTTGGGGCGTTATCACTAACTAAAGTTTGCATTTAAAAAAATGGACAAAAATTGCCGACTTTTCACTCGTACTGACGAAACCCAAGCAGCATCAATCATAGTAACCCATGAGTCAGCAGACAAAATATGACAGATCTATCAGTCGAACTCTAACCGTTGTGGCAAAAACAGTAAAGCTACTCCGTGTGCGCGTTCAAAGAACGGCACCCACCGCGTCAAAAACGGACATCGTGCGGCACTTTGTGGACGCCGAATACGCTCGTTCCGGCATCTACAACATCTTGGCACTATTAGACAGCAATCAGAGCATCGAAAGAAAGCCCGGTTTCGGACGGCCGATGACCCTGAGCGACAAGAAGGCCCAATGGATGCTGATGCTGAAGAAGAAGACCGAAGGAAAAGTGGCTACATTGCTGCGTGCTAGGCCGGGAGGTCGGTTCAACCGGCTCAACAGTGAAAGAGTACCTGGCGAACATGAACATACATGTCAGGAAGCGGAAGTGGCGTCTACTGGATGAATAAGATGGTCAACTCGATTCTCGCGGCGAATTGCGACGTGGTGGTGGTGATGGACTACGAGATCTATCTCACCCTGGATGAGCTCTGAGGTGAAGTTCATTTCACTCACCAAGTTCCCTTAGAAGCTGCTGCTGTGGTTGACGATCAGCGAGAAGGGGATGTCAAAGCCGCTCTTCTGTCGCTCCGGACTGGCCGTGAACGGGGAAATTTATAGTACGAAATGCCTGCCAGAAGATGATCAAGAAATACCATAAGGGCAAAGACGCGGTATTCTGGCCGAATCTGGCGTTGGCGTCATCTGGAGGAGATGGAGTGGCTGAATATCGATTTGGAACTCAAGTCGGCGAACCCACGCAACGTCCCTCAGCTGCGTCCCATCGAGAATTTCTGGGCCAACATGAAGCGTTAGTTCTACAACAACAATTTTGTTGCGAAAACTGAGGAGGAATTGATAAATAAAACAAAGAAAGAGCTCTCTACCGGAAGGTCGCTCGCATGGGCGTAGAATTTTTTTTCAAGAAAGCTTAAATAAATACATTCCATGGGAAATTTAGAAAAAGCAATTATCTGTCTTAGTTTTTTTTTATCACCATCCGAAAAAAAAGTCCATTTTTTTAATGCAAACGTTAGCTTCAACTCTTCTAGGTTCTAGAATCAGTTACTGTTTAATAACAAAGAAGTGGGCCAGAAACGTGTCTAAGTCACCGCAAGAGTTCTGCAAGATTCGATTCCATTTATTTATTTATTTCGTCTTTATTAGAGTGACTTTTAGCCACCATGGCTAGTTCGTCACCAGGGTTTGATTCGTCAACAACAAAAAACCGGAACAACAGGCGCCGATTAGTGCAGGTAATTCCGGAGCTACCTGTATGGGTTGGTCAACGACACGGTGAAGTTGACTTCCACTTGACGCAGATTCTGTCGGGCTATGACTGCTTTAGACAGTACAGGGCAGAAGTATGGGCACGCTGAGTCCTCCAGGTGTCCTGAGTGTGCGGACAAAGAGGAAACCACAGAGTTATTTTCATCTTAATGAGCTGTATGAACACTGGCGTTCACACCGATCGTTTTAGACCACTTCCAGATTTCTTTGGTACTGTTGGGTGTCCAACTCCTTAGTCCAATTCCCTGAATCTCAACTAATCCAAACACAACGATGTTTGTAAGCAATAACTGAAACCTGGAACAAAATTTTGTAGAACTAGGTTGACCGGCTTGAGTTGTAAGGTAGTATTAGTGAGAGTCTCAAAATTGTTTGACGCATACAGTATTTTTTGTGTCATTCACATCATTTGTACCAGTAGCTCACAGCATTGTTTCCTGAGGTTTTGTAGTATAGACTCTTCCTTGCGGTGCGAGAGCGGGATATATTGTTTCCGAATGTTACTTCGAATTGGCTGCGTTGATCAGTGTAGTAATTGCACTAGTAATTAAGTAATTAGTAATTTATAGTACCAAGTGCCTACCAGAAATTGACACTTTCATCCCGAAGCACTAGATGGAAGAGATGGACCACGTGAACAACGCTGCTATTTCAAATAACCCTCCCGACGTTTCACAGCTGCAGCCAATCTCACACGGAGGATTTATTTTGTGACCGCATCTTAGAAGCAACTGATCGCAAGAAGGACGAAGAAGCTGATAATTATCTTAACATTCTGTGGTCAAAGTCGCGGCTGTGGTCAAAGTCGCGGCATTCTGTCGTAAGGGCACTTGTCAGGGTGTGGAATGATTTATGTAAAGGGTTCGAATTGTTTCGATGAGTATTTGGTTGACTTAAACCTTCAAGCACATTAAACTGTCAAAGTTCGCGAAGAAATATCTGTTGTGGCAAACCATCTGTACCTGTGGCATGAAGAGAAACGTTTACATTGCGACCGGAACCGTCAAGCAGGAAATTTATCTGAGCGAGGGCCTACAAAAACTTCTACTGCCTTTCCTGAAGCGACACAATTGTTCCGTTCTACTTTGGTCGGATTTGGAATCTTGCCATTACGGAAAAAAGGCCATGGAGTGGTATGCTGCCAACAACGTTCAAAGGGTGCCCGAGGACATGAACCCTCCCAGTAATCGAGCTCCGCCCAATCAAACAATATTGGGCCATCGTCAAGCGGAATCTTAAGAAGACTCAAAAATATGTTGTGAGCGAGAAACAGTTCAAGGCAAACTGGCGTACTGCGGCGAATGAAGTGAATAAGGAGACTGTACAACATCTTATGGCAGGTGTTAAACGAAAGACCCGGCAATTCGCATTCGGTAAAAAGGAAGTTTGGCTGAATATTTCTTCTGTATTCTGTATTAACTGAACTTGAAAAAGAAAAAGAATTTGACTTATTAATAAAAACTTCGATCGACTCACACTCATTACTGTTTGACCAAATTTCGATCGGAACACCCTTTAAATCGATAAATTTTAGAATTAAAGAAATTTGGTTCCATGGATTAATCATTCGTAGCGTATTTTCTTCCACAAGAAATGTTATCCCCTGATCCTCCAAATCGGCACCATCTGATTGGGTATGATTGCAAATCCGTTTTTACCCACTGTGCAATGCTTGCCGCAAAATTGGAAGTGACGAGAGGCAAAGCTCCCTGCGGGGATTTTTGGTTGTGAAAACGACGACGACGACGACGACGACGAGGACGATATTGAATTGAAGCATGGATTTTGAGGCTTCTCAGCTTCAACCCAACGAACCATCCAACCAGTGTCAGTAGTGGCGGCAGCATGGGCCAACCTACTGGAAGTGTATGCAAACATAGGCTTAGGCTCCTCGCCCGAAGGCGAGGCTAGGCCCCCAGTAAATGGAAGAGCTTTAAGGGCTGGCAATAAGTGTATGTTTATGCTCAAATGTACCGACTGACACACGAATGTTTGCTTTTTCTCCGGAGCATCTACCGGTTATCTATTGTGGTTACAGCTGAAAACTGAAACAACCGACTAGTCATGACTCGGTTTCCGTTCGTTGGAGGTTCTAGTTTTCAACTGGAATGGCAATTCCTTCGTACCTTATTCCGACGAGCGCTAGGGATTGCGTCCTTTTCACTAAATTAAATGAAAACACATGGTTCCATCTTGCCTCCCTCTGGTTGAGAGAGAGTGTGTGTGTGTTTGTGTGTAGGTCTGAACTGGCAGGCGACGTGCCAAACGACGCAAAACAGGGAGCTTTGAAAGAAGGCACAGAAAGGGCTTGAAAGATACGAGCGGGTTGATAAACGGCTTGAATTGACTGACGGAATTGCTGTGGAAGATTGCTCATAGATTTAGGCTTGAGTTATTCCCATAGTATGGCTTTAGCTCAACGATTGTGGAATTTCTGTGAGTAAATTTTGGAATGCGGATGGAAAGTTGTTTGCGAGGCTATTGGGAAGTTGATATATTTTTATCGGATATTTATCAAATTGAAGTAGATAATAATTGTTCAATTATGACGCGCTATATAAGCTTAAAGAAGAGATTTTTTTCCAGTACAATTAAAAATAAAGCCTGTACACGTTGGAATTTGGACACCGAAATTATAGTAGCCAAAAAAATGTACGCAAAATTCAACAAAACCGATTGTTAATTTAACAATTATAGAGTTATATCTACATAAGAAACAGTTGATTAAGATGTTAACCCATCTTCCTGTAAAATTCGAGAACTTTCTGTGGTACACCCGCCATCAGGTTCCCTACGGTATCCTCATGTACGCCCACCAAGAGGATGCGGAAGAGTTTCCGCCTAACTAGAGCCCAGTACTTTTCTACTGGGTGAAGTTCTGGACAGTTTAGCGGATTGGCTATTTTTGACACATATTTGACCTCTTTTACCTTATACCATTCCAGGACGGATTTTGCATTGTGACGTACACATTATTATTGATACTGCCGGTAGAGACGAAACTTTTAGATTTTTTTTCAGAAGTTCAGAGAAATGAAGGAAAGAAGTTTTTAAAAGTTTCGAAAAATACTAAAATTCAGCAAATTCTCGTCTACTGGTAGCCAGATCGTTCCCAATAAACGCTCAAATTTACTGCCCATGGTCCATACAATTTTTTTATCGCTTTTGGATTCGATTCTCCTATTTGTGCGAGCACCTGCTCGCTTGAAAATATCTGCTTTTCCATGAACCAGGGTAACCTTCTTGGCCAGTTTGATTGCTTGCTCCTTAGTATCTACGCTGTCGAGATAGTCGTCGACATAATGATTGTTTTTTATTGATGCCGCATTGATTCAAGCACGTGCTCTCATCGATTCGGGTTCCGAAGCATCGCTGATCACGGAAGCCTGCGTCAAGAAAATCGGTTTGCCTCAGTCCAACGGAAAAGTTGTGGTCTCTGGACTGGGACAGCAAGCTGCGGGCACAACTCGAGGCATGGTGAAGCTTGTGATTACCAACCGGTTCAATGAGACGACTGTTTTGCAGACAAATGCCTATATTCTGGGAAAACTCACCTCCATGCTTCCTTCGTAGCACTGTAGGATGCATCCAAGTCTTCTGGACAAGCAGATACAGGAGAATCTTGCTAATCCTAAGTACCAACAGCCGGGACCCATTGATCTAATCTTGAAGTCTGATGTCTTTCTTACTCTGCTCAAGCCAGGGAAAGTCAAGGACAACCGTGGTGTTCCTATGGCATAGAACACGATCTTTGGCTGGATTGTGTCAGGGAATAAAGCCATCTATTCATCGAGTATTCAAACCAACATCTCCATCGTTAGTCTTCACGCAGAGTTGGATGTCAACCGCACCTTGTGAATGTTTTGAGAGCAGGAGAAGGTTCCGAAGCCGCAGGTTCACTCCTTCTGAAATAGCAACCACCGAGCTCTTTAAGTCTACTCTCACGCGGGACGAAAAAGGACGCTTCATCGTGCGGCTGCCGTTCGATGATTCGAAGCCAACGCTGATCCGGAATTCCACAGCCGGAGTTTTTTCGTGAGTACCTCGAACTTGGTTATGTCGAGGAGGAAATTCATTCAAACGAGATAGAGATGGAGCCCAGCAAGTGCTGCTACCTTCTTCACCACGCCGTCATTAAAGCTGACAGCACGACAACCAGCACGAATTTTGACGCCTCACTCAACGATCGACTGCTGACAGGACCAACGTCAACCAAGATCTATTTTCAGTATGTTTGCGTTTCCGAACCCACTATGTGGTGTTTATGGCAGACGTTAGGAAGATGTATCGCTAGATACTGGTCCATCCGGTGGACCGAAACTTTCTACGGATTGTGTACCGAGAGTCAGAGGATCATCCGATCAAACACTGTCGTCTATGCACGGTGACGTACGGCACCAAATATGCACCGTACCTAGCGATTGAAGCCATGAAATATGCAGCACGAGACTGCAAGACAGTTTACCCTAAAGAACCTCAAAGTATTGAGCATGACATGTACGTTGACGATGTTCTGTCCGGCGCAGGCGATCTACGGCAAGCAAAGGAGATGAAAAGAGAGATGGAGAAAATACTGGAGTCCACTTGATTTCACCTGCGGAAATGGACCTTGAAATGCCCAGAACTCATACAGGAAGCATCGGAGGGTGATCTCGCAGCGAAAGGTGACATGGCACCAGTTGTCGTCAAACTGGAAGAGCAACCAGATTCAATCAAGGCGCTGGGGATTCAATGGCTACCCAAGGAGGACACGTTTTCGTTCAAGGTCAACCTCAATCAAACCAGCATTGTCTTCTTTCGAATTCATCCAAATTATTTGACGCGTTTGGATGGCTATCACCTGTAACGATCATGATCAAGATTCTATTTCAGCAGTTTAAGGATTAAGGACGAGATTAAGGAAACTCTACACCAGGTGGAGCAGATACGCATCCTTCGATGCACATGGTTTTTCAGATGGGTCGGAGCTAGCATATGCAGCGGTGGTGTATGCCAAAGGAAGAGATGAAGGTGGGAATATTGTTGCGAATCTTCTAACCGCCTAAACAGGGGTAGCTCCAATCCGACAAGTATCCCAGCCAAGATTGGAGCTCAACGCGGCAGCTTTACTGTCTCCACTGATGGAGTCGATAACGCAAGCACTCAACCATTTGGAAGTGGAAGCATGGGCCATATACAGACAGCAGTATTGTGCTTCACTGGCTGTCCACTCATTCTTGCAAATGAAAAACGTACGTGACTTATCGTACGTCAGCAATCTTAGAAGTTCTACCACGGGACCGCTGGAACCACGTGCGGGGTGAGGATAATCCTGCAGATTGTGCTTCACGTGGCCTTTCTCTTGGCGAACTTGTAGCGCATCCGCTTTGGTGGCATGGACCAGCCGAATGGAAATCGAATGCTGGACAGGGTAATGAGTTACTGGAATCACGCCAGTCGAAGGTACTCCACAAGACAGCGAAGTTCTTCAGGACGAGTTGTGCATTACTTGAATCGATTTTTGTTGGTGCTCAAGAAGTAAAACGTGAATCACGAACCTGCATGCAAACAGGAGCTAGAGCTACCGCAGAAAGGTAATGAAATGCCAGCCAAACATAAGTTGTCGGCTCTTCATCCTTTTTTGGACAGCCAAGGAGCGATGCGCGTGGGAGGACGTTTACAGAACTTATCATATGCCTACGACGTATGACATCCGGTTATACTCCCAGCAAACCACAAGGCAACCGAACTGTCATTGCGAGATCTCTATCTGCGCAATCTTTATGCCGGACCTACGCTACTTACAGCCACAGTCAATCAACAATATTGGGTGATCGGAGTACAAACCGCTGTTCGGCGAGCAGATCAAGGATGTACTCGATGCGTACGACTCAAGGCGAAGGCAGCGATTCAACTCATGGGCAGTCTACCTGTATCTCGGGTTATGGATACTCGAGCAATCACTGATGCCGGCGCGCGTAGACTACATCGGCCATCTACAGGGTTCATGCATCCTGCGTTCGAGGTGTGAAGACAACGAAAGGCTACATCGTAGTATTTGTGTGCATGGCGACCAAGGCGGTACACTTTGTCGCGAGTGACCTATCGACGAATATGTTCATATGTGCGTTGAAGCGGTTTATCTCAAGAAGGTTTCAACCGAACGAAATCTGGTCCAACTGTGGTCTCCCAAGTAACAATTTCAGTTCTATTCCAGCCGTATAGCACTCCTCCCGGTTTTGTTGATGAAACTACATTCAAAACTGTTTTGTCCACCAACACCTCCTCTATGCATCTTTAAAGCCGAAATGTGTACAAAGTGGCCCACTCTATAAACGGTTGTGAAAACAAATTAATAAAACCTTTCCAAGACCATAAAGATTTTGAAAATGTTCTAGTGAAAGACGTAATGACCTTGACTTGAGAACCATCATAAAACCTATTGGCTGCCATCAAAACCAGTATAGGGCCGAATGGCCACAGCTGTCAAACTTCACGGCGATATCGTGGTAGGTTTTTGTTTTTCTGCTTTGTTCGATTCTCTGCTCTTCTGATTCATTCAACAGTAAATAATGGCTAAAAAAAAGCTCAAGTGATGCGGGAAATTATGTTTGATAGCAAAATATATAAAACAAATTGAGTTTTTTTTATAGCGTATCATGCTCCAAATTATATGCGCATTTAATTTAATGGTAAATATTGGCACGATAAGAGCTAAAAATTAATGCGCCTCGGAAATTATCCGAGTTTACAACAACAAAAACAAAATTGAAAGAAATATATTCGATAAATTAATCAAGAAAATTCTGAAAATTGATGAAATTCAATAAGGTTATCTAAACGAATACCGAAATTTGTCTCAGATCTACAGTTCAATTGTATTACATTAAAAATTTGATGTATTTATTTTACATTTCAATTATTTCATATATTTCAATATGGCGATTGCAAGAAATCACAGTTTTGCCAAAAATCCAATTTGTCTTAGCAATGGCTACTATAAAACTATCTGGTCGCTTGGTAGCTTTCTTCAATGCCAATTAGCCGTTTAATGCATTTACTGGAAGCAAAATGGTTTTAAAATGCTTTTTCAACTGACCATAATAAGATAATATGAATGAGTCCTAAAACGGCATTTCAAAACAGCATTTTATGAGTTTACAAAGTCAAAATAAAACCTTTGATAGGAGTGAAAGGAATTTTAGAAGCCAAGGTTTTAAGATCGTTGCAAAGAAGCTGTGTAGGTTTTTATAAACCTGACTAAAATTTGAAACCTATTGGAATCTCTTGCTGCCATAATAAAACCGAATTGATTTCTAGTGGCTTTCATAAAACTTTCGTGAAACTTAATAAAGCTGGATGGTTCCAAGCTGCACGCCAGACGTACAACGGAGAAGCAAATCGGTTCCGCAGCAATCTTGGAATCAAGTGGGTGTGCAACCCGCCTTCAGCATCCCTCCGTGGCGGTCTCTGAGAGGCGGCGGTTAAGAGTGCCAAGATGCATCTGGTGGCAGTCTTGGGCTCCAAAGCAGCAACGTATCAGGAATTTTCAACAGTTTTGGCGCAAGTGAAGGAATGCCTCAACTCACGACCACTGTGCCCACTTTCAACCAATCCAGATTGCTATGAGGCGCTGACATCAGGCCATAGCCTAGTCGGTCAACCCATGAACCTCATTCCAGAACCAAAAGTACGCTACACCCCGAGTAATCGTCTGGACAAGTGGCAACTCCTGTATAAGTACACGACCGAAATCTGGAAACGCTGGCGTGATGAATACGTGACCAACCTGCATCCTCGGAATAAGCGGCGAAGAACTGAAAAGAATGTAGAGAAAGATCAGCATGTACAGGTAAGGAATGACAATACACCGCCAGCTAAGTGGGAGTTGGCCCGTATCGTGAAGGTTGAAGACTTCGTGAATTATTTTTCGAAATCAATGATTGAACTGTCCTTGTATTGGTAAATCTATTTGACCATATGTGTGAGAAAATGAAAATCAAAATCTAGTCTTAAGCTTACCACTACATGTGTATCCGTATTTAAGACATGTGTTTTCGTGGGAAGTATTGTAATTTCTTGCAATATCTATTTATTTAAATAACTCACGAAGTGAAAATGCTTGCGTATCGCTTTTTGATGAATGGGTTTTCATATCACATATGCTGAAAGATTAAATCAATAATAAAATTTAACATGGATTACAGTAGTCTATCATACAAACCATCGGGTACACAACAAAAGAAATTATAACATTGGTCAATGAAAATATTATATTAAAATTGTGTCCGGTTACATTTTTTACGTGCTGTAGAAGTGTTCCGAAAATATGTTTTTTTGTTGGGGCGTAGAACCACTGCGTCCATTGAATTGAACTTTTGTGGTATACAATATGTTTGTCCTGTCGAATGTGATTCCATGTTATAGTCGTAAGTAAAATCAAATAACTTTTTCTTGTGCTATTTATATTTGTTCGCGATCAGCAACAAACTTGCTCAGTAAAGCTCCAAGACCCCACCCAGCAAACAGGGGCATATATTTTGAATCGGTCACACGGTCCGGTTGAGGAAATCTTTCGGGTTGGAAATTTTCTCGACTTCCTTGGGCATATAGTATTGTTGTGCTTATCACACAATATACAAGTTCATGCTTTGTGTTGTTATCGAAAGCTCTAAATTAACAACTGTGAAAGTGCATCTAGAACATCAAGTTGTGAGTAGGCAATAAGCTAATTGTGAAAGCAATAAGCTTGACAAGTCAAGGAAAAGGGAAGAGATCTGAAAAAAGCAACGAAAAATGGTTGTAAAACCGCATGCAGAGAGTGAGTAACATAAAAATGAAAAGAGAATGATTTGAGTATTAGTAGCATGCAGGGTTTATGTGGGATTATTGGTGATATTCTCTTAACGACTTCTCGTTTCTCTGACTAAAAAGTTTGAGTCATTCCAAACTAACCATCAAGGAGAGAAAAAAAATACTGGCTTGAACCCCACATTACAGCCTACTCTACAGCTTGGGATCTAGTTGCTATCTCAAATATAAAATATTTCGAATAAGAACTAATTTGAAATTTTGAAAAGAACGGGTTTACCTTCTATCTAGCAGGTTCAGTTTTTATTTGTTGTTGTTTTCTGTTTATTTATAGTGTGGTATGAAGGATACAATCTCATCGCCTCGCCCTAAACCACAAACTTGAAATGAGAGCGGCCGGGTTAATTTTCCGTATTTGAACTCTTTGAAATTTGCAAACAAGGAGGTAACTAGAAAACAATAACCCTAGGATATTGTATACGATTCACCAAACACTGGTACTGATATTAACCACATGGAAAGGTTTATTCTACTGCTTCAAATGGCGCTTCCTAAGTGGGTCCCCGCGTCCTATCTCTAATATACCTGCCTGTCATGGTCTGTCGTAAGTAACACTTTTCAGTGACCACGTGCATTTGTGTTCGATTCGGAACTTTAGGGAAGCTTTCTAGCACTTCTTGGTAGTTCCAACTGAACTTTTGGTCTATTCGCAACTTCTGAGAAGTCCTCTTTTGAACTTCTGAGGAGTTCTCTAATGATTTTTTTGAAAAATTCATTCTTGACCCTAAAGGTAGTGCCTTCTCTGGTAAGTTTCTTTCTGAAATTCGGGGAAGTTTTTTTGATCCCATCCGGAACTGCGAGGAAAATTTTATTCCAAAATTTTTAGGAAAATTCCCTTAAATTTGTTCTTGAAGTTTCTTCCTAGACTTCTGAGAAGTCCTCTTCAGAACTTTTTTGGAAGTTTTCTCCAGAACTTTGGAGAAATTTGTTCCGGAACTATTGGGAAATTCGTGCTCAAATTAGAAGGAAGCACCCCCAATGCTCCTGGGAAGTTTCATTTTTTTCTCTCTAAAGAATTTTGAGAAATCCTTATTCAGAAATGCAGATTGTTCTCGTCTGACCTTTGGAAAAGCTGCCAAGCACTTCTAGGAAGTTCCAACTAACCATTCTTCCGGAACTTCTGGGAATGTTTTTCCTGAACTTGAGAGTTCTTTCCTCAGCTTCTATGACGCATCGTCCTGAGGATTTTTTTCCTGATTTTTTGATAAATTATAGGTAGTGCCCTTCCTGGAGATTTGGGAATGTTTTTTTTCTGAACTTCTGGAAAGTTCAACTTTGATTTCTGGGAAGAACTCCAAAACTTCTGAAAAAATCCAAACTTTAGAGAAGTCCTCTTCCCTACACTTCTTTCTGAAGCTTTGATACGTCCTCCCCTGATTCTTGGGAAAGTTCTGTCTTGAAATTCTGCTAAGTATGATCTTGAACTTTGGTAATGAATTTTTGAAGGTTCTTCTAGCATGAACTGGTTGCTCCCAATACTTTTGAGTTAGGAGAAGTTTTTTTTTCGAAGATGTCTCTAAATTTCTCAAATATGATTTGTATTGTTGTGAACCTGACTCGACTAGTCGAGTTATTAGTACGAGACACTGAAGAAGTCTGCACATTGTAGACGAAATACGCGTATCTGTCGAAGATAAGCAAAGGTAGTTGGAATTAAATGGAGATTACTAATTTTTCTTCCAAATTATAGTTACAATTCTACAAACTGAACGTGCACAGGAAAATGTAAGTCATGATTTATCACCGAAAATGGCTAAAAGGAATTTTTTGTCAATAAGAAGAAGAAAAAGAAGCAGGCAATCATCATCATTGTCTAAATTAGTTATGACTTCTTCAACCTTAAGCTACATCCGGACTCGACAGGAGTCGTCCGAACCGTAACTCTGCGACGCGGTCAAGCGTAGTACTCATGCCCCATTCAGAAGATCTGTATGGGTGGATGTTCCGGTATCGCCCAATGTTGTTATCCATATCTGTACAGGCTCCCTTAGGCAACTGTCAGATTTCACAAGAGAAATAGTATATTCTTTTTTCAAAAATAACAGAAACGAAAGAATGTGCTTTGGTCATAACTGTACTTAGCCTGAAGTAGAGAAGACAACAATAATTTGAGTTTTGGTTGTAATCGGTTCTGTTTTATTTCATTCCGTTTATTTGTCTGTGTTATTGTGTCCAAGGTCCAAAATAACAATCTATTGACCTTTGATATGCAAGGCTGGCGAAATGCAATCATGGACAGAACAGAATGGCGAAAACTTCTTTGTACAGCAGAAGCCACTCGGCCTTAGTTTGTGTCAGTTCGGTTCGGTACAGGTACGTTCCAAAAAGTTCAGCAGATGTTCAGAGCAAGCTCAGGGAAGATTAGGAGTACATTTTTTTTTATACAGACGAAAATCTTCTCGAACATCCAATCATTCTTGGTTGGAGCTAGTTGAATATTACCACGATCAAAATTGCTGCCTTATTAGCCGGCAATGATATACCGCAACTCAGCCTTAATTTTTTCCAGGGTCTTCGTAAATCCAGACACTGTTTACATTTATCCACCGTTATTGCACTCCAGCGGATATAAAGTGTAATGTAAAAGTAAGGAAGCTCTCACTATTCACACCACTCACTGCAGCAACATTTCCATGCTACAACTAATTAAGAAGTCAGACTAGCAGCTTTTTGCACTTGCTTAGTTGCCCATCATCGTCAACATCGCCGTATCCATACGTATTCTCCTCACCGAGTTGTGAACTTTTTAATTTTCCGACTTTCATCTCACCGCTAATCTCACCACCCACTTTGCCACTGTTTTCCGTTTCCCCCTCCAGAGGCGACGAAATCCAACATCACATGAGCAGCTCCATTTCATCATTATTCTAATCCAACAAAAGCACTCTTCAAAAGTTAATTTCATCCACTTGCTTCGGCAGCCAAACCATGTCAAAGCTTCGTTCTAGCAACTGTTTTTTTCTGCTTCTATTGCAAGCTGATTTTTCACTTTTTCATCACGTTGCAGTTGGACGAGAATCCGTCGAGAACTGTGGTGGGTGGTGGCAGGTCACCTGCGGAAAATCATTCCATCGCACTACTCGGGGCAGTCCTGTACTGGTTCTGGTTCCCCGTTCGACTTGATCCCATAACTCCGCACCGTGCTGAAACGAAGTAAAAAGAGCCAACGCAAGCAGCAGTGCATGTGTGCATGATTAACACACACATACATAACGTTCACTCGCTGCAAGGAAACCCTTTACTTTTGCCAACGGATTTTTTCGTTTTTTGTTCACTGCCTTTAGTTTGTGGTTCCGTGACGCTAAGAGATTGCAAACGTTCTCTGAGGGAAAATTGAAAAAAAAAATTAGAAGGACTTCCTGCTGGTGAGAACTAACCGGCCGGGATGTGCAGTTCGGGACAGTTTCCCCACATATGGTCAACCAACTTATCTGGACTACTTTTGTGTTGAACTTTTTCTTCAGATTCTAAATAGTTCATGTGAAAAACCATGCTGCGGTAAAATTTCAGCCACCGTCGAATTGTTGACTTTGATTTGATTAGTTAATCTGTGTTAGTATTTTTCATAACTGTTTCGCTTTTCTCATATTCCCACACACTCGACTGGAAACAGAGCGGATTTATAAGTCTTTGAAGTAAATTCACTACTACTATCATATTAGATTTCCAACTATTCGAAAATTCCAATTGGAATTCTAGCGGCAGTGTCAGAGGTTTGTAAGCTGTTGGATATTGGATCCTATTAGCCAATTTCTAATCACTATTGCCAACGCATTAAAATTTTCGATATTTTATTTAGGATATACATACATACTTACTTACCTTACCAATCAGACTAAGGCCGGCGTGGCCTCTGCTGTACACAGAAGTTGTCTCCATTCTATTCGGTCCATGGCTGTCACTCGCCAGCCTAGCTGTCTGCGGAGGGACGGCAGGTCGCCTTCTACTTAATTGATCCACCTTGCTCGTTGCGCGCCGCTTCTTCTTGTACTTTTCGAGAACCATTTTCACAGGACTGTCGAGCGACATTCTCACGACATGCCCAGCCCATCGTAGTCGACCGATTTTTGCGATGTGTACGATGGGAGGTTCTCCCAGCAACTGGTGCAATTCGTGGTTCATTCACCTCCTCTACGTTCCGTCTTCCATCTGCACTCCACCGTAGATGGTACGCAGCACCTTCCGTTCAAAGACTCCAAGGGCCCGTTGGTCCTCCACAAGCAATGTCCATGATTCGTGGCCGTAGAGAACTACCGGTCTAATTAATGTCTGGTAGATGGTCAATTTTGTGGTTCGGCGAACTTTGTTCGATCTAAGCGTCCTTCGGAGTCCAAAGTAGGCACGATTGCCAGCCATAATGCGCCTTTTTATTTTTCTGCTGGCGTCGTTATCGACGGTCACAAATGAGCCCAGATACATGAATTCGTCTACTACCTCGATTTCATCACCGTCGATCTGAACTCGTGCTAGGAGGCTAACATTGTCTTCTCGTGAGCCTCTTCCATTTTTTTAACGCATTAATCACAAGCCCAATCCTACTAGCGTCAGCCTTAAATCTGATATACATTTCCGCCATCGTCTCAAAGTTACGTGCTACGATATCAACGTCGTCGGCGAAGCCAAATAGTTTGACAGACTTCCTGAAAATCGTGCCACTCGTGTCTATCCCAGCTCTTCGAATCACACCCTCCAGTGCAATGTTAAACAACAAACACGACAATCCATCACCTTGCCGTAACCCTCTCCGAGATTCGAAGGGACTCGAGCGCGTCCCTGATACTCGGACGACACACATCACTCGATCCATCGTTGCTTTGATCGCTTTGATCAACCGCGTCAGTTTTCCGGAAATCCATATTCGTGCATGATTTGCCATAGCTGGTCTCGATCGATTGTATCATACGCTGATTTGAAATCGATGAAAAGATGATGTGTGGGCACGTTGTATTCGCGACATTTCTGCAGCACTTGCCGAATCGCGAAAATCTCGTCCGTAGTAGCGCGGGCACCCATGAATCCCGCATGGCCCCGAACTCCTTTGCAATTGATGACAGGCGGCGGCATGGTATTTGGGAGAGCGTAGGTAGCGCTCAGTAGCGTGATCGCACGATAATTTCAGCAATCCAGCTTGTCGCCCTTTTTATAGATGGGATACACTATTTCCTCCATCCAATCCTCCGGTAAACATTCCTCCTCCCAAATCTTGGTAATTACCCAGTGCAGCGCTCTGGCCAGTGCTTCACCACCGTATTTCAATAGCTCACTTGGGAGTTTGTCAACACCAGCGGCTTTGTTGTTTTTCAATCGACCAATTTCCTCCTCAACTTCCTGAAGGGTTGGAGTAGGGGTCCTGTCATCTTCTGCGCGTGTTCCTAGATTCATTACCGAGCCACTTTCGTTCGCTGTAAGATTACCGTTCAGGTCCTCATCGAAGTACTGCTTCCACCTTTCAATCACCTCACACTCTGCTGTGAGAAGGTTGCAATCCAGGTCTCTGCACGTACCAGCTTGTGGTACGTAGCCTTTGCGCGAGCTGTTCAACTTCTCATAGAATTGGCGTGTGTCGCTAGCACGGTACAGTGCTTCCATTTCTCCGCAGTCTCGATCTTCCCTCTGATGCTTTTTCCTTCAAAGAATGGAATTTTGTCTGTTCCGTGCCTATCTATACCGTTCCACATTCGCTCTCGTGCGGTGTTGCAGCTTTCTCGCCCGTGCTGCATTCTTCTCCTCTACTAACTGCTTGCATTCGCCATCAAACCAGTCATTTTTTCGATTCGGTGCAGAAGTACCTAGTGTCACTAATGCAGTGCTACCAATGGCAGTTCGAATATTTCTCCAGCCATCCTCAAGAGTAGCTGCGCCAAGCAGCTCTTCCGTTGTTAGGGCTGCTTCTAGCTGTTGCGCGTATTCCTGGGTAACTCCGATTTCCCGTAGTAGCTCAATGTTAGGTCGTGGCGTCCGAGTTCGACGCTTGTTGTACACCGTCGAGAGTTTTGAGCGCATACATTCTGCAACTAGGTAGTGGTCCGAGTCTATACTCGCGTCGCGGTAAGTGTGAACGTTGATGATATCGGAGAAGAATTTCCCGTCGATTAGAACATGGTCGATTTGGTTCTCTGTTCGTTGGTCAGGTGATCTCCAAGTGACTTTGTGGATGTCTTTACGAAGGAAGAAGGTACTTTGAACTACTAAACCACGGGAGGCCGCAAAGTTCACGCATCGTTGGCCATTATCGTTCGATACGGTATGCAGGTTGTTAGGCCCTATTACCGGTCTGTACATTGCCTCCCGTCCTACCTGAGCGTTCATGTCACCAATAACGATTTTTACGTCCCGCTGCGGGCAGCCATCATACACTTGCTCTAGCTGCGCGTAGAACGCTTCTTTCTCTTAATCGGGTCTCCCGTCGTGTGGACAGTGTACGTTGATGATGCTGTAGTTGAAGAAACGACCCATGATCCTCAGCTTGCACATTCTAGCGTTGATCGGAAACCATCCAATCACGCGTTGACGCATTTTGCCCAGCACTACAAAGCCGGTGCCCAGCTCGTTTGTGGTACCACAGCTCTGGTAGAAAGTAGCCGCTCAATGCCCGCTTTTCCATACCTTCTGTACCGTCCAGCAAACCTCCGGCAGTGCTACGACTTCAAAGTTACGTGGTTGAAGTTCGTCATAGATTATCCTATCGCAGCCAGCGAAGCAGAGCGATTTGCAGTTCCATGTTCCGAGTTTCAAATCGTAGTCTTTTTGTCGCCTAGGTTGCCGATTGTTCCCGTCCGTATTATCTTGTGTACTATAAGTAACATTGATTTTTTAAGGGCGGCTTGTTGGGCCTTCCCCAACCCCCTGTCTCGCCGAGGGACCATCGTGCACAGCACTGTTTAGAGTCCCACGCTGACACAAGGATGATGATCAGCCATTCCTAACATGGAGAACAGACGCTGTTTTGAGCCGCCCCGAACATAGAGAACAGACGCTCAGATAGACTACACCCTTTGAAGAGGGCAGCCTTCCCTGTACATACATACATACATACATGCATTCATTTGTTCAACATCACATTTGGGATAAGACATAATCAACAATAGTACACCACAATACTCGGTTTGCGGCTGCCGCTCTCCAACCTCGGTCACACCCAATGCTCGCCAGATCACGCTCCACCTGGTCCACCGGATCAGTAGCGAACACCAACTTTTCAGGGGTGTTATCCGGTATTCTTGCAACATGCCCAGCCCCCCGTATCCTTCCGGTATCGCCACCTTATGGATGCTGGATTCCCCGTAGAGAGCATCGAGATCGTGGTTCCTTCGCCGCCACACACCGTTCTCCTGCACACCGCCGAAGATCGTCCTTAGCACGCATTGCTCGAAAACTCCGAGTGCTGGCAGGTCCTCCTCGAGCATGGTCCATGTCTTGTGTCCGTAGGGGACCACTGGTCTCATGAGCATGTTGTACATGGTGCATTTGGTGCGGGGGTGAATCTTTTTAGACCGCAGTTTCTTCTGGAGGCCGTAGTAGACACGACGTCCACTGATGATGCGCCTTCGAATTTCACGACTCGTACTGTTGTCAGCCATCAGTAAGGATCCGAAGTAGACAAATTCCTCCACCACTACGAAGGTATCCCCGTCTATCGTGACATTACTTCCTAGGCGGATCCGGTCGTGTTTTCTCCTACCAGCATGTACTTTGTTTTTGACGCATTCACCACCAGCCCGACCTTTGCTGCTTCGCGTTTCAGGCGGGTGTACAGCTCTGCCACCGTTCCAAATGTCCATGTAGTCCGCAAAGCACACAACATCGTACCCCGGCTGTTGAGCCCGGCTCGTCGCATTACACCTTCCAGAGCGATGTTGAATAGTAGGCATGAGAGTCCGTCACTTTGTCGCAGTCCCCGACGAGATTCGAATGAACTGGATAGTTCACCCGAAACCCTTACGCAGTTTTGCACACCATCCATCGTTGCTTTGATGAGTCTGGTCAGGTTCCCAGGAAAGCCGTATTCGTCCATAATTTTCCATAACTCTGTGCGGCCGATACTGTCGTATGCCACCTTGAAGTCGATGAACAGGTGTTGCGTTGGGACCTGTCCAACACACATACTGCAGCGCTACGATGCCGAACCCGTGGACTTTCAGTAGGTCAGCGAGTATGCGGGGCTCCCAATAAAGTTGAGAGATCGGCAGTTTCACGTACCGAGTTTTCAATAGTAAGTCCTTTTTGTTCGTAGGGGTCGCTGCCGTTGCTCTCGGTTCGTATTATTCTGTTGCTGATTTTCCGTTGCAATTCTTTTCTACGGTTGGCTCGCAGAGCTGGCCACCAACCCCCTACTTTGCGGAGGACCATAGTGCACAGTTGAGCTTAGAGTCCTTTCCTGGCACTCGGACGTGAACCAATGAAGTATCAACTGTAATTTTAAGAATAACCAGTTATTATGTGCATGATTTAGAACTATAGTTAGATGCACAAGAACTTCATAGAGATAGCAAAGTTCACCGAATATACTGTTTGAACTTGAAACATTATATCAAATCAACTAGATTATTGTTATCTTCTGCTTCCTCCGCTTGATAACAATGAAAAACAAATCTGCTGAGGTCATTGTAGAAGATCTGTCCGGCCTGCTTTACGTTCAACATGGCCTATCGTGATATTCCGCAACAACTCAAACTCAAACATAACGAGGAACGTTGCTGAAACTGTATAATTACGAAAGACTATCCTTCGAAGGAGGAAATCGTTACCTTACCTTAATTCGGCTAACCTTCTTCTTTCCAAAAGAATTTTGACATTTCTACCGGGTTTGTTTTGGATCCCATCCAGGGATGCCAGATACTTTTTCCAAATATCTGTGATAAAAATTTGAAATGTCTGGGAAGGTCTGTAAAAGTCTGTATTTTTTTTATAAATTAGACTGTTGGTTCTGGCAGCACGGACTGAGAGTATGTCTCAAAATCCTCAAAACTGGTGCTAACGGTCGCGTAGTTCTAAATACTTTTCTTGCCCTTCTGGCAACCCCGTTTTGCTCAGCTGCTTTCGCGCGAACGTACCCGACCTACCAATCAATCATCGTCATCATCGTCAGTCGTTACCAGTCGTTCGATTTGCACGGAAGAAAATTAAATTGTCCCAAAAGTTTTATGAAGAGTACGTTTAATTCTTTTTGTGAGAACCATTTTGTGAGAAACACCATTGCGCCGTTGGTTAAAGTTTTATTGTGAAGTCGCTTACGTGAGCCGTCTTATTTTCTGGTGCTGCCCAGAGCTGAACCCTTGGTGCCCCTGGTGGAAGAAGAAAAGCACAACGTAGGGTAATCGCGCCAACATATTTTTGGTGCCGTGACCAGGATCTTGGTCGTACCGCGTGGTTAGCTATCTGGTGAGCGCTACCATTTTGGATGCTGGCTCATTTGTCGAACGTTCTGGAGATCTGGCTGCTGTTGCTGCTTGTATGAATACAAGGCTCGAATTCTCGAGCGGAAGGTAAAGACCTGTCCACTTCGATTTTGCTGCCTCCACAGGTACGCTTTAGATCTTTTCAATAAAGGCGAGCTTGCTTTCAAAATTGCCGTCAAATGATAGCGCCGCAATCCCTCGACTCTCTCAGGCTTCCTCCACTCTTTCTGGGATCAAGTTGCCAACGATTTCGCTCCCTGAGTTCAATGGGGATTATATGCAATGGCTTGCTTTTCACGATACGTTCTTGGCACTTATACATTCCAACCCGGACGTGCCGGATGTTCAAAAATTTCACTATTTACGGGCAGCAATCAAGGGGGAAGCTGCTCAGTTGATCGAATCTATTGGCATTAGTTCCGCAAACTACAGTTTGGCGTGGCAGACGTTGTAAACACGATACTCCAACGACTACTTACTCAAGAAGCGCCATCTACAGGCACTTTTCGACATCCCCAGCATGAAGAAGGAGTCGGCTGCTTCACTACACGGTTTGGTCGACGAGTTCGAGAGGCATACGAAGATTCTGCACCAACTGGGAGAGCCGACTGACACTTGGAGCACGATTTTGGAGCACCTGCTGTGCACTCGTCTGCACAAAGACACTGTGAAGGCGTGGGAGGACCATGCGTCAACTGTGGCGGACCCGGACTACGCCTGTCTCATCGACTTTCTTCAGCGGCGTACGAGAGTATTGGAATCCATTTCCGTGAACCACCACGCATCAGAAGTTGCACCCACCTCTGGGGCTCCATCTCATCCGCAGAGGAAGAATCATCACCATTCACAATTCCGGTTTTCATCGTGTGCAACGACTACCAGTTCCGTGGAGAAATGCTTTGCTTGTGGTCAGCCGCATTCAGTTCTGAAGTGCCAGAAATTCTACCAACTTTCACAGATTGAACGCCAGCAGCTAGTGAGTTCAAAGCGTCTTTGCCACAATTGCCTTAAGGGCAATCATTTCGCCCGCAACTGTCCATCAAGTTTCAACTGTCGGAAATGTAACCGACGTCATCACACGCTGCTCCACCCTGAACAGTCCGAAGGTACGAGAGGCTCCATCCATCAGAGTTCCACTTCCCGTCCATTGGCACCTGCTGCCTCCCCGACGTCGAACACTTCCTCTACGATAGCCTCGCCAACGCAGTCCATGGTTGCTGCTTCTGAAACAATCCCAACCGTTGAAGTTAGCACTGCTTTGCAAGGTCCCCGGGAAAATGTTTTCCTGCTCACCGTCATCGTTAAAATCGTTGACGACTACGGCGTGGAGCATCTAGCTCGCGCGCTGTTGGACAGCGCTTCGCAACCGAACCTCATCACAGATCGATTGGCAAAGATTTTACGATTACGGCGACAAAAGGTGAACGTGACGGTTCAGGGAGCCGGAAAACTCTCAAATTCGGTACGAGAATCCGTGTTCGCTCGAGTTCAATCCAGGAGACAAGACTTTTTGTGCGGCGTTAATTTCCTGGTTATGGACAAACTCACAGCTAATCTCCCGTCGCAAAACGTTTCCACTGTGGGATGGAAAATTCCGAAAGACTTGTTCCTTGCAGATCCAACGTTCAACGAGAGTCAACCGATTGACATGTTACTTGGAGCCAAGCACTTTTACTCGTTCTTTCCAAGCGCTGCACGCCTTCAACTCGACAAGAATCTACCTCTCTTGGTCGATAGCGTCTTTGGCTGGATCGTTGTTGGCTCTGCAGGTTCGATCTCCATCGATCAGTCTACCTCAAGCGCTTGTGAAGCAGTCACCGTTTCAATGATTTCACTGGAGGATAGTTTGGAGCGATTCTGGAAGACGGAGGAGCTGAGAACTACGGATACCTATTCGATTGAAGAACGACACTGCGAGTCCCAGTACAAGTCTACAGTTTCCCGAAATTCTGAAGGCCGATACATCGTGCGATACCCGCGAAAGGCTAAGTTTACCGAGATGATCGGCGATTCTAAGGAACATGCTCGTAGACGATTCGCCTATCTAGAAAGACGCCTGGAGCGAAACCCGCAACTGAAACACGAATATCATCAGTTCATACAAGAGTATCTCTCCCTCGGCCACATGCGCCTGGTCGAAGCGGACGACGAACAATCCTCTCTGACCTATTACCTGCCCCATCACCCCGTAATTAAGGAGGCAAGCACGACAACCAAGGTCCGTGTCGTGTTTGATGGCTCAGCGAAGACCTCTACCGGCTTCTCCCTCAACGAAGCTCTTTGCGTGGGACCCGTGGTGCAGGACGAACTTATTGATATCATCCTGCGGTTTCGAACGTTTCCAGTTGCTCTAGTCGGTGACATCGCCAAAATGTACCGGCAAGTCCTTATCCATCCCGATGACACCGCTCTGCAGCGCATACTATGGCGATTCTCATCACAAGATCCAGTGCAAACCTACGAACTTCTTACCGTTACGTACGGTTTAGCTCCCTCATCTTATCTGGCGACTCGAACACTAAAGCAGCTGTCAGAGGATGAAGGCAAATCATTTCCAGCAGGCGGTCCAGCATTGAAAAAGAGCTTCTACGTTGACGATTTTATCGGCGGAGCCCAATCCGTCGAAGAAGCGATCGTTTTGCGGAACGAGCTCAGCAAATTGTTGGAGGCGGGTGGATTTGAGCTGAGAAAATGGACCTCTAATCGGCTCGAAGTGCTGCAAGGCCTCAGTGACGAGCAAGTCGGTACGCAATCGTCTCTTCAATTCACTCCTCACGAAACCATCAAAGCGCTTGGAATCAGCTGGGAACCTGAAGCCGATTGTCTGCGATTCGACTCCCAGGTGCGAAGCAGCGACGAGCCTCCGACGAAACGATCAATTCTGTCAGACATTTCCAAACTCTTCGATCCACTCGGTCTCATTGCTCCCGTAATCGTTCGAGCGAAGATCCTGATGCAGAAATTGTGGGAGTTGTCATGCGGGTGGGACGATCCAGTTCCCGAACCTGTGAAATCGATGTGGGAAACTTATCACCAGGAACTCGAAAAAATCTCCGAACATCGGGTTGATCGTTATGCATTTCTTCCCGGGTCAGTGATCCAGCTACACACTTTCACCGATGCTTCCCTGGCTGCGTATGGTGCTTGCACTTATGCTCGCTGCGAAGACGATCAAGGAAGAGTTAGAATTCAGCTCCTAGCGTCGAAGTCTCGCGCAGCTCCACTAAATCGTCTCACCATTACCCGATTAGAGCTATGTGCAGCTGTTCTTGGCACTCATCTACATGATCGCATCAAAAAGGCAATTGACGTCAACGTGGCGGTCTCTTACTTCTGGTCGGATTCCGCATGCACTCTTCAGTGGCTTCGATCACCTCCGAATACCTGGCCAACTTTCGTGGCCAACCGCGTATCGGAAATACAGCAGTACACCCAAGGCTGCCACTGGAAACATGTTCCCGGAGTCGCAAATCCCGCTGACTTGGTATCACGCGGCATGTCCGTCACGGAATTCATCCACAGCGAACTTTGGAAAAGTGGACCAAGCTGGTTGGCGGGTCCGCAGCAAGATTGGCCGAAATCCATACCCCCAAAGATGTCCGACGAAGCACTGGAAATAAAATCTACTGTCGCAGTCGTTCAATCTTCGCCGTCCGTTCATCCGTTTTTCCTTCGCTGGTCCTCCTACAGCCGTCTTCTTCATGTCATCGGATATATCCTGCGCTTCATCACCAACAGCCGATTGAAACTCCGAACAAAGCCTTCAACAATTCATCCATCCAGCTGCATAGCCCTGTCAGTGGCCGAGATCGCCAATGCCACAACAATTCTCGTCCGATTAGCCCAGGAAGATGGTTACGCAGCGGAGATTAAACAGTTGAGGGAAGAGAAAAGTTTATTTAAACAGTCCCACATCCGCAACATGAACCCATTTTTTGACCCAGAGGGAGTGTTAAGAGTTGGAGGTCGCCTTAGTTTTGCCCTATTGCCCTATCAAGCCAAGCACCCAGCCCTTTTGCCCATGAGACATCCGTTTACCCGCCTAATCGTCGAACACTTTCATCGCAAATTGCTCCACGGTGGCGGGCGCCTACTATTGACTGCGATTCGGGAGGAGTTTTGGCCACCACGGGGTCGAAGATTGATCCAGAGCATCGTTAGGAGCTGTTTTCGTTGCACTCGTCTGAATCCCGTTCCTGCCCAACAGCAAATCGGTCAGTTTCCTGCCCAGCGAGTCATTCCCAGTCGCCCGTTCAGTGTTACTGGAGTGGATTATGCCGGTCCACTCTATCTTCGTCCGATTCATAAGCGTGCCTCACCTGCCAAAGCGTACCTATGCGTCTATGTATGCTTTTCAACCAAAGCCGTGCACCTTGAATTGGTCGGTGATTTATCCACACAAGCGTTTCTTGGCTCTCTCCGGCGCTTCATTTCCCGCCGCGGTCGGCCACTCCACATTCACTCCGATAACGGCAAGAACTTCGAGGGAGCGAAAAACGATTTGGCTGAACTTTTTGCCAGGTTCCAGGACCGATCACAGCAAGCTGAAATTGCATCGGTATGTTCTGACGAGGGAATCACCTGGCACTTGACCCCACCTAAAGCTCCACACTTTGGCGGCCTATGGGAGGCCGCCGTGAAAGTTGCCAAAAAACACCTCTTTCGCCAACTGGGACCGACTCGTCTTTCTTTCGAGGATATGTGCACAGTTTTAACGCAAATTGAGGCAATTATGAACAGCCGACCACTGCTTCCTTTGAACGAGGACCCAAATGATATGGCCGCATTGACCCCGGCTCATTTCCTCGTCGGATCTTCTCTGCACGCCCTGCCCGACCCTGATGTCCACAGCATACCAACGTGCAGGCTTCAACATTACCAGCAACTGCAGCAGCATGTCCAGCGATTTTGGATGCACTGGCGCCGAGAATACCTTCAAGAGCTGATAAAAAACACCCGCAGCTGGAAACGCAACGACGAAATCGTCCCGGGAACAATGGTCATCGTAGTCGACGAAATGCAACCACCAATTCGATGGCCTCTAGCTCGAATCCACTCCGTTTTGCCAGGAAAGGACAAATTAACACGAGTCGTCACTCTCCGCACTGCTCGTGGTATTATCACTCGTCCGATTGCGAAAATTTGCCTGCTGCCGTACTCCGAGAAGACTCTAGCAGACCCAGTTGATGAAGAATGTTTGCGCGAGGTCCAGCAGCATTCAGATGATCCAGCGGCGTGATAGCATCATTAGAATAAGCTAAAATTTGTTAGAACGTATAAGCAAAAGTTAGTCTGTAAGAGAAAAGAAAAATATTGTTGTTTGTTTACATTTCTATGTTGAACATGACTGTTCAAGGTGGCGGGTATGTTGGTTCTGGCAGCACGGACTGAGAGTATGTCTCAAAATCCTCAAAACTGGTGCTAACGGTCGCGTAGTTCTAAATACTTTTCTTGCCCTTCTGGCAACCCCGTTTTGCTCAGCTGCTTTCGCGCGAACGTACCCGACCTACCAATCAATCATCGTCATCATCGTCAGTCGTTACCAGTCGTTCGATTTGCACGGAAGAAAATTAAATTGTCCCAAAAGTTTTATGAAGAGTACGTTTAATTCTTTTTGTGAGAACCATTTTGTGAGAAACACCATTGCGCCGTTGGTTAAAGTTTTATTGTGAAGTCGCTTACGTGAGCCGTCTTATTTTCTGGTGCTGCCCAGAGCTGAGCCCTTGGTGCCCCTGGTCGAAGAAGAAAAGCACAACGTAGGGTAATCGCGCCAACATAAACTTCTTTCAACAAAAAGACGTAATAAGAGAGCGAGTTATGTCATTTACGCTATATGTGTGATTATGTAAACGTTTCTGGATCTTTTTCTTGGATAGTCCATACAGGATTGTATGTTTCCTCCTGAACTTCCTTCAGTTACTTTTTATTTTCTTCGAAATTCACATTTGGAGTCCAACTTTACCCTCCAGAAACATTTGGTAAGTTTTTTCCTGAACATAGTTGCTTTCTAAACTTCTGATAAGTCCCATCCTGAACTACGAGGAAAATTTTCGCAATACTTTGGGAAAGTACCCGCCAGAATTTCAAAGATGTAAGAAGTTTCTTCCTGAACTTATGAGAAGTTCCTTTCTGAACTTCCGACATGTTCTCTTCTGAACGTCAAGGGAGAATTCTCGTGAACTTCGGGGAAGTTTGTTCCTGAATTTATGAACTCCACCTATACTTCTGGAAAGTTTCTTCCTGATTTTATCAAAAGTATGTACCCGAACTTCGAGCAGTTCTCATTCTGAAATGCTGGAATGTTCGATTCGAAACTTTAGAGAAGCTATCTAGCACTTCTGGGTAGTTCCAACTAAATTTTTGGTCTCTTCGGAACTTTTGAGAAGTTCTCTTGTGAACTTCTGAGTAGTTCTTTACTGAATTTTTGGAAAAATTCCTTCTTGATTCTACAGGCAGTGCCCTTTCTGGTAAGATTCTTTCTAAAATTCGGGGGAGGTTTTTTCTTGAGCTTATTCTTACCAAACTTCTGATTGGTCCCATCCTGAACTGGGAGGAATTTTTGTTTTAAATTTTGGGAAGGCCGTCTCCATAATCTCTAAGATAATTCCCTTAAATTTGTACTTGAAGTTTCTTCCTGGACTGCTGAACTTTTGGGAAGTTTTCTCCAGAACTTTGAGGAAGTTTGTTCAGGAATTTTTGGGAAATTCGTGCTCAAAATAGAAACAAGTACCCACAATGCTCCTGGAAAGACTTATTCTGTTCTCTCTCTTATTCTGAAATTTTGAAATGTTTTCCTCTGAGCTTTGCAAAATCTGCTTAGCACTTCTTGATGATTATTTTCTTGATAAGTTGAGAAATTATAGGTAGTGTGCTTCCTGGTTAGTTCCCGTCTAAAATCTGGAAAGTTTTTTTCTGAACTTCTGGGAAGTTCAACCTGGAATTTCTGGCAAGAACTCCGAAACCTCTGAAGAGTTCCTAACTTCAAAGAAGTGCTCTTCCCTCCATTTCACCTAAAAGCTCTGATAAGCCCTTTTCTGATTCTTGGGGAAGTTCTCCTGAAATTCTGGTAAGTATGATCTTGAACTTCGATAATATTTGGTCCTGAATTTTTGAAAGTTCTTCTTACTTGAACTGCTTGCTTCCAATACTTCTGAGAAGTTTATGCCTTAACATTGGAGACGTTTTTTTCGAGGAAGCCTCTTCCTCGGGAATTATCTTTCCAAAGCTCTGGAAAGTCGTCCTCTAAACTTTCCAAGATGTATCCTAAATTGTGGGTCTTTTTTTTCTATACTTGTAGGAACCTAGGACTAATTCAGGGATATAATTCTAAATGCCTTGTACAAATGTACTGAAATGATGCATTTAGTAGTACTTTGGAAAATTCAGAGTTTTAAGATTTATTTCAATAGCTCAGAACTTTTACTGTTGTTCTGTCCCCCGATTGTCAACCGGCTGGGCTTAAGAGCAAATACTCAGCAAATAGTTTACGGTAAATTTCTCAAATATGATTTGTATTGTTGTGAACATTGATTTTCGTTGTGACTTGATGGCAAGGGACCAATATTACCAACGCTTTGACAATAATTTGACGCATGGGATTGAACATGAGTGGGATTGAATACTACCATAAGGAGTGTATCGAAAAGTAGTTATAAACATTCGATGCGTTATTACGCATAAACTACTGTATATATTTTTAGCGTGTAAGCGCCATTTGCTTTGTTTACATGTCAAAAATGATTATTCGGTTCATTCATTTCCGTTGATAAAGTTGTATTCAAAATGTCGCGAATTGAATTTGAGACTAAAAAGAAAATTCTGCACACTTGGTGCACCGAAAAGGGTGTTACTTTCAACCAGATTGCGAAAAGAGTAAATGTTCACCCGGCAAGTGTAAAACGCATCATCGAAAAGTTTGGTAAGGAGTGCTCCCTCAAGGATTTACCAAGAAGTGGCCGGAAACCCGGCTCCAGCAACCCCGATTTGGACCAAAAAGTTGTGGATTATATTCAACGGAACAAATCTGCCTCTACTCGCGATCTAGCCAAGAAGTTCAGGACCAGCATCGGAATGATTCAACGAATCAAGCGCAGGAATGACTTGAAGACGTACAAAAAGCAGAAAGTGCCCAAACAAACTCCGGAACAAAAGTCTCGTGCCAAAACCAGGGCTCGAAAGCTGTACAGCTGCATTTTGGACAATGTCGGCCAGTGCATTTTGATGGATGACGAAACATACGTTAAAGAAGATTCAAGAACGCTACCGGGGCCGCAGTTTTATACTAAATCTGTTGGGGAACGTGTGCCAACCGCAGATACGACTGTTGCGATGGAGAAATTCGGTCAGAAGGTGCTCATTTGGCAAGCTATTTGCACATGTGGCTTGCGTTCTTCAATTTTCTATACAAAAGGAACTATAAATGCTGAGATTTATCAAAGGAATGTTTGAAGAACAGGTTGCTACCATTGTATAGAAAGCACCAGTCCCCTCCTCTCTTCTGGCCAGATTTGGCATCGGCACATTACGCCAAATCCACTCTACAGTGGCTGACGGAGAATAACATCAAGTTCGTAGAAAAAGACATCAACCCACCAAACTGTCCCCAGTTGCGACCGATCGAACGCTATTGGGCAATAGTCAAGCGTATATTTAAGAAGGATGGTACAGTGTCCCAAAACATGACCGATTTTAAGAAAAATTGGGCAGCGGCATCCAGGAAGTGCACAAAGGTCACTGTGCAGAATTTGATGGCAGGTGTCAAATCAAAGGTACGGGCATTCTACAGAAATGAACATGATGAATAGTTTTTCCGTTTGGATCTTTTGTAAACATGTTAAGCTATAATAAACTGAAATAGTATGTTAATTTTAACCATGTTTTCATGCCTATTTTATTATTTGGAAGTTTATAACTACTTTTCGATACACTCCTTAAGTGGGGACTCCATGCTACCCTCCTCGAAAAGGGCCTATACGATACTTATCTCCGGGCCCATTGTGTCTCCAAGTTTCTTCAAGGATTTCTACTTTTAAATGATACCCACGATATTTTTATTTTTTCAACAAAGCTTGTACCGTATCTACAATACTGGTCAGATCCTTGTACGTTTTAAGGGGGGATATACAGTTAGAATGACCAAAAATTTCAAATTTTTTTTGCATAAAAAGTTAGTAAATTTCTCGTAAAATACGTTCGTGAAAACCTTTTTTCAAAATTTGAACTCCAAAAGTTTCGTTTCATCGTTTTTCGAAGACGCCTTCTTCGCGCACAGACCGATAAGGGAACGTCCATTAATTACGTCACCGAAAAATTGACTTTTTATAACCCCCCCTTGTCACGTTTTTTGTATGGACCTTCAAATTTTTTTGTATGGATCGTCACGTTTTCTCAAACCCCCCCTCCCCTCCTACTGCGTGACGTAATTAATGGACCTTCCCTAATTAAAACTTTCAACGCGTTTTTCTCAAAACAGCATTTTGGGAGTTTATGCCGGTGATAGCTCGAAAACTAATTATTCGATTAAGCTGAAACTTATAGGATTTCTTTATTATAGTATTACCTTCAATATGAATTCAAAATTGTTGTTATATTTTATTATTAAGTACAGAAAAATGTGATAAAATGGCGGAAAAAATGTGGATTTTTTCAAAAAAGTTACGCCAGAAGTACATTTTTTTTTTACTTTTTATTCAACTCATTTACTAACTGTAAATGTAATCAATGATTTTTTTTTGGGTTAGCAGGTTCCAGATCGAAACTGCGACCAGGAAAGCCGTCACCATCAAAATGCAACAACTTTTTCAACGTACTCTAAGGGCCGCCATTTTGTTGAAAAAAATTTGAAAAAATATTTTTGTATACTACATGGATACACTTATAATTGTAAAGAAATTTCGATTGATTTGAGTTAAAATTTCCCTTGAAATTGTTTTTTCAAAAATGAGTTTTTTTCTCGTTCTAACTGTATGTCGCCCCTTAATTCCGAACTTCAGAGAATACCTTTATTTGAAATTTAAAAAATAATTCAAATGTCTGTAAAAGTCTGCAACATAAATAAAATGTCTGCTAAATGTCTGCATCTTTAGAAAAATTTGCAACAACAACTAAAAGTCTGCAAATTTACAGACATGTCTGTGAATATGGCATCCCTGATCCCATCCTTTGTTTTCTCTTTTACTCCATGGCAAAAAGTGAGGTTAACTTTTGCGTGCAGTTGAAGTATTCTAAATTCTGCACTTAATTCAAGATGTTATTGGGCGGAACATGTCCTCTGCGCTGAAGTATATACATACTGCATTCAAGAGCTTGAGAAGTGATACATTGTATCCGAGATGCACACAACACGATGAAAAACCAGAAAAACCAACAGCAATCTATCCAGTGCATTCAGTTCGACCAGATAGTCATGCAAAAACTTTTCTCCAAGAGCAACTTTAAGAAAAATCGTTCCCCTTTATTTCCCTTTGCCTTTTCTCCCTGCTGAAAGGCAAGTCCTCACTTTGTTCAAGCCAAAGCAGCAACTTCCGGAGCGCATTCCCGCTTGGACTGTTACACACTTTCCAGAGCCATCTCACCACCTTCAGTGGGAAAGCATCGATATAAAGAGATGTCATTAAAAATGTTTCTGCGTAACTTTTTTTCTTTCTTCCCGTCGTCGCCATTGTCGTCCACTTCTTGAAAAGTAAATTGCTGATTCACAACGTAGGTACTTTCTAAAGTCATTTGCTGAAGGTAGTCCCCTCCCCCCTAGAAGATAGGTATATATAGAGAGAGAAAAAATAACGAAATGAAATGTCTCCGGAAGTCATTCTCGTGTGAAAGAAGCCAAAATGACTACTGAAAATGGGAGAATCACAATTCTCAAGCGATTCACCTGATTTTCTTTTTGACGTACATATTTTAGGGTAGGGTGTGAAATGACTTTTGTTTTGATAAGTGATATCCCTTACGAATTCTTATTTATATTCTAACTAGTTCGTTTATTTAAAAGGATCATTCGTGTTAGTTTGACGGCGCTGATATTTCATAGTTTTTGATAAAGTGATTGACTTAACACAACGTTTAGTAGAACCACAGGCAGCCATTCTAGCTCGAACAGAACAATTCAAATATTTTGTGTAAAAGTTCAAATCTAATAACGTTGAAATCATCTTGCACACTAGCGCCGCCTTATCATCTTATTAGTACATTAAAATTGACAGTATGACTGACAAACTATTTTTCACTACGTGATATCTTAAGGGAAACCATGTTTTTATAGACTGTTCCTGAAAGTATAGGAACACTTTCAAAATAACAAAAAAGTCATGTTTTTTTTAAGTTTTATTAATTTTATCTCGTTTAATCAAAATATTTAATCATAGCCAAGACTCCTAACTTTTCCTCGAACATGACCCATTAGCTTCTGCACAGTTGTACTTCCCACCATTTTGACCACTTTCAAACTTTTGGATGTCGTCCGCTGGTTTTATGAATTTTTTAAGCTATGCTTTGGTTAAAGCCCAAAGCGTCTGGATTGGCCGTGCTTCCGGGCAGTCCGGCGGATTCATGTCTTTCGGCACGAAACATACATTTTGACTTTTGTACCATTCTAAAGTGTCCTTTGCGTAATGACATGACGCCAAATCAGGCCAAAACACTACTTGACCTTCGTGCTGCCTGATCATCGGTGATAATCGCTTCTGGAGACATTCCTTAACGTATTTCTGAGTGTTTTACGTCTTCGTTTTTACCAAACTCGCATATTGTCTGCCAAACCATAACCTTCTTACCGAATTTTTCAGTAAAAAGAGCCTTCTCCGTTTTTGGGATGCCTTTGTCTTCGCTCACAGTATAGGATTGGTCCGGGAAGTGTTTTGTAATCTAGTTTCACATCCGTTTCATCGTCTTCTATTATACACCCAGCATATCTACACAATAACGAATCGTAGAGTTTGCGGGCCCGTGGTTTCATGGACGCGGCCTGTGTTGGGTTCCTTTTAGGTTTTTTCTGCTTCCATTATATTTTTAGCCCAAGTCATTCTTTGGCACGCATGACGTTACTCGACTAGGTCCCTAGTTTTTACGCAACATCCCGAACGGAAGTCACTGGTTTTCGCTTGTAGGCATTCCTGATCTTTTTATCGATATCCGGACTAACAAGACCGGATTTTCGACCACTCTTCGGCGCATCTTCAAACGTACACTGTTCTCTATATTTTCGTATCGCAGATCGTACCGCTCCGACGCTTACACCCTCTTCCTTGGCCAATTTTCTCAAGGAGAGTCCGCTCACAGTCCGCATCATTTGTGCACGATACTTTTTCGTTGTTCCGGAATAAGCATTTTGATAGGTAACACAAAACTGAGCACTTTTTTCATGATATGTCATTCAGAAATGTGTAAAAAAAAAGGACGCAGCCAAATCATGTTAAAATATTTCATGATATTCAAACTGACCGTTAAAATAAAGAGTGATTATACTTTCTGGAACAGTCGTTAGACAGGTAAATGAGATGAAGTCTATCTGTCTATGGTAGAACCAACAATCTATAGAAAACTAACGACATCTAATGGGCTTATAACATAGTTTATAGTTTGTATGTATGTATTTATGTATGCATGTATGAATGTATGTATGTAGGAAGCCACCATCCCAGCGTGGGCCTTGCCCTGCATGTGGCTCCACTTAACAGAAACATCATCCCTTCCACCGTTCTAAATTCAATATACTAATGTATGAAGAGCCAAACAGAGTTGGGCAGACTCATAAGTAGAGAAACTCACGCGAAAAACTGCGGGAATATGAGAATCTCCTTCCCGCAATATTGTTGTTTATGTTTTATGTTTTAAATCAATGAATAATGACTAGGTTCATATTATATATTTTGAATCTATATAAAACAAATGAATTTCTGTCTGCCTGTCAGGCTGAACCTTATAAACTCAAAAACTACTCAACCGATCGGCGTGAAATTTAGAACGGAGGAGTTCTTGGGACCAGGAAAGGTTCTTATGACAGTTAAAGACCCCTCCTTTCTCTGGAACGGGGGAGGGGGCTCCCTAACAAATGAAACACTAATTTCTCCATAACTTGAGAATTAATCAAGCAAATGGAACCAAATTTTGCATGTGAGAGATTTTGGAAGCAAGACTTAGTAATGTTTCTATGATGATTTGAGACCCCTCCCCTTTCTGAATGGCTCTCACACACTCAGCGAAATAAATGTTCGATATTCATTAGATTGCATTATGATTATTTGCTATAAAATTTAAGTCTGAATTACATAAATTTATCTTAGGCAGTATAATGACGTTGAAAAAATAAAACTGAGGAGCAACCCGGAATTGAACCTCGAACGATGTGGTTATGGGTCCAGTGACTTGCCCACTAGTACATATCAACATTTGAAATCTATAAAGCTTAAAGGTGTGCAAAAACAACGTCATGTAAAACAAAATCCGTTCATTTATCTGCCTTATGAAATCCCATAGCATAGTTCATAAGTAGAACCTTATGAAATTCTAAAGTTAATTTGCCTGAGTGTAGTACCTTACTCTACATCACGTGATGTAGGTTGTAATGTGAACGGAGCTTAAGGGGACCCTCCCCTGGATTTGGGCAAATATAAGGCAAAGTTTGTATTTTTTTTTTTTTGTGGGATATTGAAAAGGCGTACGAACTTTCGGTTTTGACGAATCAATTTGATTATTATTCAAAATTTCAAGGGAATAAAAAAATTGTGAAAATTCAAAGCGGTGGCTACAAAATGGCAATTTCTGTAAGCCTCTGCGCGCAAAACATGGGGCGACAACTTCAAGCCTGCAGTCTTTTGTAGTGGACAGAAATCAAATCTAGTAATCATTTCTGAAAGATAATGATATTTTCTACGGCTTGAACTAAATTTTAGGCAACTTAAACTTATATTCATTGCAAGGTGATCATTTGAACTGAAAATTTCACTTCAACCGTGTTCCAAAATTATAAATAACTAGCTGATCCCGGTGCGAGCGTTGCTACGCCTGCAACTAAACGAATGAACATTACATAGAACTGACGCTTTTTTTAATGAGTTTTTTTTTGAGTAATAAGGAGTTCAAACTTCTATCACAACATTCTTTTTACCCAGACAATACACAGTTTGTGGTTTAGTTACTTGAATAATTCTAAGGATTGGTTGAAATTTGTGTTTGATTTCACCATAGAGACATTTCTTGCATTCAAAAACCCCGCATACCATTTTTGATTCCATTTGCTTGATTAGTTCTCAAGCTATGCAGAAATTTGTGTTTCATTTGTATGCGAGCCGGAAGGGGAAAGCGGTCTCAAACAATCATAAGAACTTTCCCCAGCCCCAAAAATACCTGCATACATATTTTCACTCTGATCGGTCAGACAGACAGTCAGATAGAAATCTATTTTAAAATAAATAAAAATGCTGTTTCCAATAACCCCCACATGCCAAATGTGGTTTCATTTACTTGAATAGTTCTCGAGCTATGCCCCCCCTTTCAGAGGGCAGAGGGGTCTTAAACCACCATAGGAATATGTCTCTCCTTCAAAAATTCCACATGCCAAATTTGATTCCATTTGCTTTATTGGTTCTCGAGTTATGCAGAAATTTGTGTTTCATTTGTTTGAGAGCCCCCCCCCTTCAGAATGCGGAAGAGTCTCAATGACCATAAAAACATTTCTCTCTTTCAAAAACCTCCATATTGATTAGTTCTCGAGTTATGCAGAAAATAGTTTTTCATTTTGCATGGGAGCCCCCCTTTCTAAAGGGGGAGGGGTCTCGAACTATAATAAGATCCTTTCCCGGACTAAGAACCACTGAATACAAATTTGCAAAGCAGTAGGTATAGTTCTCATGTTTGGTTGAAATTTGTTTCATTTGTATGAGAGTCCCCCTTTTAAGAGGGAGGAGGGGCTTTGAACCACCATAAAAACATTTCATGCCTTAAAAAACTCGTCCATTCCAAATTTGGTTCCATTTAGCTTGATTATTTCTCGAGTTATGCAGAAATTTGGGTTTCATTTGTTTGAGAGCATCCCTCCCCCTTCCTCCTAATATGACGGAAAAGTTTCAAATCACCATAGAAACATTTACCTCCTTCAAAAACCTCCACATGCCAAATTTGGTTCCATATGCTTGATTAGTTCTCGAGTTATCCACAAATTTGTGTTTCATTAGTATGAGAGCCCCCTTCTTACAGAGGGTGGAGGGGTCTTGAGTTACTTTAGAAACATTTCTTGCCTTCAAAAACCTCTACCTGTCAAATTTGGTTCCATTTACTTGATTAGTTCTAGAGTTCTGCAGAAGCTTGTGTTTTATTTGTATGGGAGCACCGCCCCTCCCCCTATCAGCGAAGGAGGAGGGGCCTCGAACTATCGTGAAAACATTTATTGCCTTTAAAATCCCCGCAAGCCAAATTTGGTTCCATTTGCTTTATTAGATCTAGAGTTATGAAGAAATTACAGTTTCATTTGTATGACAGCACCCCTTCTAGGAGAGGGGAGGGGTCTCAAACTACCATAGAAACATTTTTCGCCACCAGAAAACCCCACATGCCAAATTTGGTTCCATTTGCGTGATTAGTTCTTGATATATGCAGAAACTTCTGTTTTATTTGTATGGGAGCCTCCCTTTCTAGAGAGGGACGGGTCTCAAACTTCCATAGAAACATTTCTTGCCTCCAAATACTTCGACCTGCTAAATTTGGGTTCCTTTGCTTGATCAGTTCTCGAGTTATGCAGAAAAATGTGTTTCATTTGTATGGGAGCCCCCTTTCAGAGGAGGAGGGTCTCAAACCATCATAAGATTATTCTCGGCCCCAAAAATCTCTGCATACAAAATTTCACGCCGATCGGTCCTTCCGCTCGCGAGTTAAATCGTGACAAAGGAAACCCCAACTCATTTTTATTATATAGATTAATTTTTAATGCCAATTTTTAGTTCAAGCCGTACAAAAATGTAAAACATTTCACAGTTATTCGATGGAGGGAATCGGATTAATAGATCAAGCCCGGGGCTTGAAGTTAGATTGAAAAACATGGTTTTGAGAAATCGCCATTTTGCAGCCGCCATTTTGAATTTTCACAATTTTTTTATCTCTTTGAAATCTTGAATAATAATCAAATTTAATCGCCAAAAGCGGAAGTTCGTACGCCTTTTCATTCTCCCACAAAAAAGATACAAACTTTGCCTTATTATTGCCCAAATTCAGGAGAGGGTCTCCTAATGCAACGCGCTAAAATTACTGTCTCTAACAATCTTTTCGAGAAGCAAAGAGAAACAACAAGCGACAGTAATTTGAGCGTGTTGGTCGTGTTTCTCTTTTCGTTTTTTACAATATCGAGAGAGCGAATGCAAAGCACCAACTCAATAGTAAGTTTATGATGTTAACCATTCAATATTTTCATTTATACGTGAAAAAGATGACATTTGATAGTTGACATGCATTTAGTAGAGAGGTTCAATTATATCACAATTGTGATTACCTGTCAAAGACTGAAGAGAAGGGTGTTCCGATCAAAATTTGGTCAAACAGTAATGTGTGTGAGTCGATCAAAGTGTTTATTAATAAGTAAAATTCTTTTTCTTTTTCAAGTTCAGTTAATACAGAATACAGGAGCAATATTCAGCTAAGCTTCCTTTTTACCGAATGCGAATTGCCGGGTCTTTCGTTTAACACCTGCCATAAAATGTTGTACAGTCTCCTTGTCCAGTTTATTCGCCGCAGAACACCAGCTTGCCTTGAACTATTTCTCGCTCACAACAGCTTTTTTAGTCTTCTTAAGATTCCACTTGACGATGGCCCAATATTGCTCGATTGGGTGGAGCTCGGGCGTGTTGGGAGGTTTTTTATCCTTGGGCACCACTTGAACGATGTTGGCAGCATACCACTCCATGGCCTTTTTCCGAAATGGCACGATGCAAAATCCGGCCAAAATAGAACGGAACAATTGTGTCGCTTCAGGAAAGGCAGTAGACGTGTTTGTAGGCGCTCGCTTGGATAAATTTCGTGGCTGCGGGTCCGGTCGCAATGTAAACGTTGCTGTTCAAGCCACAGGTACAGATGGCCTGCCACACCAGATATATCTTCGCGAACTTTGATAGTTTAATGTGCTTGAACATATCTGCCACCGTCCGGTTGGGGTATAAAAATCCTGTCCAGGAAGCTGTTTAAAGTCTACCTTGGCGCAAGTTTCGTCGTGATTTGGAGTCACCACTTTCTTTTATGTTGACAGTCCAGCTCGTTTTTTAGCTCTATCCACGGTTGAAGGCACCACTCCCAGTTTCTTTGCGACATCTTGGATAGAGAGGTTGGTGCTCCGCTCGAAACAGCGGGCAACTCTTTTTATTGTCGCTGTGGCCTCCGGCTTTTGATTTCCCCCCGGTCCACCTTTCCTGGCTGTCAACAAACGTTCACCGAACACTTTTAATACGTTGGTAACAGTTGATTTAGCCGCATTCAACAATTTCGCCAACTTGGCGTAAGAGTAGTTTGGATTTTCACCATTCAAGTGCAAAATTTTAATCCGTTGCTTCTCTTCCTTCAACGACATTTTGATAACTGAAGTGCTAATCTCAAAATCAAAATAATGGCATAAAGGTGATTAACATCCATACCTTTCACGCCAAAGTCACGAGTTCGAAACTCACCCCCGGACAAGTTACGAAAATACCCAAAAGGTATTTCAGTGACTACTACGGGAGATGAACCAGCCCAGGGCTGAAAATCTCGATAAAAAAGGACAAAAAATAAATAAATTAAGGCATGATGCTCCACGTACACACCTTCAAAATGAGGGGTGTGTAAAAAATTTTAATGCACGATGAAAGGAAATGCGTCAAGTCTATGTCGACAAAGTTTTGATCAAAACACCCTTTAACTGAAACGACACGTTCAAGTGATGCTATAGTGCAGTGTGGGACAAAGCTGAAAATACATGAAAAAGCCTGAATAAACGTCAACTTGCTTTGGAAAACTTTCAAAGAAGATACAGTACTTTTATTTATTATTATTATCAACAGACACAATGTGGTCTTAATGGTAGAAAAATTAAACTGGCATCTAAAGTCAAAGCAAAAGCAGCTGCATATGTTCTGATTATGGACTGTACTTGCGACAAAAGTGAATGCAGATCGTCACCGCAAGAGCATTCAAAAGGAAGATATTTTGTCTAAGAAAATAATGCCACTCAAGATTGTATGTTATAAATATTGTAAAACATTTTCCACCTATTTGAAAAAATGAACTAGATAAAGTCTACGTAGACTTTAAGGAGGTTGGGGAGTAGCGGTGGGTTAGAAAAAGTCAATTAAAGTCTACGAGGAGGAAAAGGGGTTTGAAAATGTCAAATTTCGGTCCACGTGGTTTATTAAAACCCCCGGGGAAGATCGATATCAAATTGATAACCTAGTTGGATTTTTAGAAATTTGCTCAGATTACAAGATTAAAAAAAAAACAAATCGCAGCAATAGCGAAATAAATAAGCCTTAAAAAATATTATAACACTAGCTGATCCCGGTGCGAGCGTTGCTACGCCTGCAAATAAATGAAATTTTTTAATGAGTTTTTTTTGAGTAATAAGGAGTTCAAACTTCTATCAGAACATTCTTCTTACCTAGGCAATACACAGTTTGTGGCTAAGTTACCTGGATAATTCTCAGGATTGGTAGAAATTTGTGTTTGAATTAACCATAGAAACATTTCTTGCATTCAAAAAACCCTGCATACCATTTTTGATTCCACTTGCTTGATTAGTTCTCAAGCTATGCAGAAATTTGTGTTTCATTTGTATGCAAGCCGGAAGGGGGAAGCGGTCTCAAACAATCATAAGAACCTTCCCCATCCCCAAAAATACCTGCATACATATTTATACTCCCGATCGGTCAGACAGACAGTCAGACAGAAATCCATTTTTATATAAATAAAAATCCTGTTTCCAATAACCCCCACATGCCAAATGTGGTATCATTTACTTGAATAGTTCTCGAGTTATGCAGAAAATTGCGTATCATTTCTTTGGGACCCCCCCTCATTAAGAGGGCAGAGTGGTCTTGAACCACCATAGGAATATGTCTCTCCTTTAAAAAATTCCACATGCCAAATTTGATTCCATTTGCTTTATTAGTTCTCAAGTTATGCAGAAATTTGTGTTTCATTTGTATGAGAGCTCCCCCCCCCCCCCCCTTCAGAAGGCGGAAGAGTCTCAATGGCCATAAAAACATTTCTCTCCTTCAAAAACCTCCATATGCCAAATTTGGTTCCATTTGCTGGATTAGTTCTCGAGTTATGCAAAAATTTGTGTTTCATTTATATGGGAGATCCCTTCCTCAACTTTAAGAAGGCGGAGGGGTCTCAAATCATCATAGAAACATTTCCCTCCTTCAAAAACTTCCATATGCCAAATTTGGTTCCATTTTCTTGATTAGTTCTCGAGTTATGCATAAATTTGTGTTTCATTTGTATATGAGCCCCCCCCCCCTTCAGAAAAGGGAGGGGTCTCAAATTAGCATTGAAACAGTATTCATCTACAATAACCTCCACATATCAGATTTGGTTCAATTTGCTTGATTAGTTCTCGAGTTATACAGAATATTGTATTTCATTTGTATAGGAGCCCCCCCTTTCAGGGCGAAGAGGAATCTGAAACCATCATAGAAACCTTTCTTGCCTTTAAAACCTCACACATGCTAAATTTGGTTTCTTTTGCTTGGGATCTCAAACCACCGTAGAAACATTTCTTGCCTACAAAACCTCCACATGCCATATTTGGTTCCATTTGTTTGATTAGTTCTTGAGTTATGCAAAACATAGTTTTTCATTTGCATGAGAGCCCCCCTTTCTAAAGGCGAGAGGGGTGTTGAACTATAATAAGATCCTTTCCCGGGCCCAAAAACCCCTGCATACAAATTTGCATAGCGGTAGGGATAGTTCTCATGTTTGGTTTAAATTTTTGTTTCGTATGTATGTATCCATTTTCGAGTGAGGAGAGGTCTTAAATTACCACAAAAACATTTCTTGCCTTCAAAAACTCACCCATACCAATGTTGGTTCCATTTGCTTGATTAGTTCTCGAGTTATGCAGGAATTTGTTTTTCATTTGCATGGGATACCACCCTTTCTAGAAGCGGGAGGGCTCTCGAACTATAAGATGCTTTCCCGGACCCAAAAACCACTGAATACAAATTTGCAAAGCAGTAGGTATAGTTCTCATGTTTGGTTGAAATTTGTTTCATTTGTATGAGAGCCCCCCTTTTTAGAGGGAGGAGGAGCTTTGAACCACCATAAAAACATATCATGCCTTAAAAATCTCGTCCATTCCAAATTTGGTTCCATTTGCTTGATTATTTCTCGAGTTATGCAGAAATTTGGGTTCCATTTGTTTGAGATCACTTCCTCCCCCCTTCCTCCTCATATGACGGAAGAGTCTCAAATCACCATAGAAACATTTCCCTCCTTCAAAAACTTCCACATGCGAAATTTGGTTCCATTTCTCTTATTAGTTCTCGAGTTATGCAAGGATTTGCGTTTCATTTGAATAGGTTTCCCCCCCTTTTCAGAAAGGGGAGGGGTCTCAAATCAACATAGAACAATTTTTTGTCTTCAAAAACCACCACATACTAAATTTGGTTCCATTTGCTTGATTAGTTCTCGAGTCATGCAGAATAGTGTATTTCATTTGTATCGGACCCCCCCCCCCTTTAGGAGAGGAAAGGGGTGTCAAACCAACATAGAAACATTTTTTGTCTTAAAAAACCACCACATGCTAAAATTCGTTCCGTTTGCTTGATTAGTTCCCGAGTTATGCAGAATATTGTGTTTTATTTGTATGGGAGCCCCCCCTTTTATGACGGGGAGGGTTCTCAAGCTACCATAAAAACCTTTTTTGCCTTCAAAAACTCACACATGCTAAATTTGGTTTCTTTTGCTTGATTAGTTCTCGAGTTGTGTAGAAATTTGTGTTTCATTTGTATGGGAGCCCCCCTTTCCAGTGAAGGGAGGGGTCTCAAACCATCATAAGAACCTTCTCCGGCCCCAAAAATCTCTGCATACAAAATTTCACGCCGATCGGTCCTTCCGCTCGCGAGTTAAATCGTGACAAAGGAAACCACAACTCATTTTTATTATATAGATAGTGATACCACATTAAGTGATTAAACTATTATTACTTGGTATTGCAATTTGTTATCAGTTTGTTATCATCCTGTGCTCGGGTTTGCACCACCAACTTTCAATGTAATGTATACTCACTAGTCACTTCTCGTTGCCACTGAAGGCATAAAGAACTGTCAGCGAATATGACATTGTTTACCTGCGGAATCCAAGTGTTTTTTTTTCAATTAGAAATAATATTTCAAAGAAATACAAAAATACTTTTACTAATGTTAGCTGAACTATTCTTTCTTTACAGGTAATCCCAGAGACAATCTTCACAAGGACAAGATATGTAAGATTTCCTAGGTTTTTTTATTAGGATAATTGTTCGAATGTGAGAATCGTTCACTTTTGACGTGTTTCTTCATGCGTCTGCCAGAAATCTCAATTTTCATGCGTTTCGTATCACTCAGCATGACAAAGAGTCAGTTTTCTAGCACAAAATAATTAAAGAGCCTATATAAGAAAAAAGGCTGCATCTCATCCTTTTGACAGGTCTCATGCTGTCAAACGTAGAATGATATACGACGATAATGCACAGTCGTTGAATAATACACATATACACATTCAAACCTGTTATTAAGTCTACTAATCTGACGTCCGTGTTGGGAAGCAATCGTTCAGATGAACGTGATTGGTTGAGGCAGTGATTCACATCTGACCATTTATCAAAAACGAAAAGTTTAAAACCAAGTATAAAGTTTTAAATATTGGAATTGACGCGTAGTAAATGTTCAAATCGATTGATGCAAATTTTTTGAAAATCGATAGTGAAGTGACTGAGTTATCAACGTTCAAAATCTTACCATATTTCGTGACGCTCCGACGTTTCTCACTCGTAACGCGTACCACAGTATTGAAAATTTATCATCAATACATTAGATCAATATCACACAAAATATGCAATGCCATATAAAATAATATACAAGTTAACAAAGTTAACCCCGATCCCCAACACTTAAGACACCAGCGACCATCGAGGAATTCATCAAATCGCTATGGCTAAGCGGACCACGACCACCATCATCATCATCATCATCATCGATAGCCGGTAGCAACGACATCAACGAACCAACGACGTAAGGGCGATACGGTCAAAATTTGGTCAATATCAACTTGATGTATTTCTTTCAATTTTGCATTTAAAAAACCTGAACACCCCTCATTTTGAAGGTGTGTGTGTGTAGAATGTTGCTCCTATTTTGATTTTGGAATTCACTCTTCAGTTGTCAAAATGCCGTCCAAGCCAGAAGAGCAGCGTATCAAAATTTTGCTCGCGCATCGCGAAAATCCGAGCTACTCGCACGCAAAGTTAGCAAAATCAGCCAAAAGTTGACAAATCAACCGTTACAAATGTAATTAAAGTGTTTGGGGAACGTTTGTCGACAGCCAGGAAGTCTGGATCGGGGGAAATCGAAAACCGGAAGCCGCTGAGACGACAAAGAGAGTTGCCGGTAGTTTCCAAGCGAAACCTAACCTATCTCTCCGAGATGCCGCAAATAAGCTGGGTGTATCGTCTACAACCGTGCATCAGGCCAAAAAACGAGCCGGACTTTCGACTTACAAGAAGGTAGTGACTCCAAATCGCGATGATAAACAAAATACGACGGCCAAAGCGCGATCCCGGAGGCTGTACACGACGATGCTGACGAAGTTTGACTGCGTGGTAATGGACGACGAAACCTACGTCAAAGCCGACTACAAGCAGCTTCCGGGACAGGAGTTTTATACGGCAAAAGGAAGGGGAAAGGTAGCAGATATTTTCAAGCACACGAAACTGTCAAAGTTCGCAAAGAAATATCTGGTTTGGCAAGCCATCTGTACCTGTGGCTTGAAAAGGGACTGTCAACCAAGAAATTTACGTGAAAGAGTTTTTGAATAAACGTCTGCTGCCTTTCCTGAAGAAACACGGTTGTTCCGTACTGTTTTGGCCGGATTTGGCATCTTGCCATTACGGTAAAAAGGCCATGGAGTGGTACGCCGCCAACAACGTGCAGGTGGTTCCCAAGGACAAGAACCCTCCCAACACGCCAGAGCTCCGCCCAATTCAGAAATACTGGGCTATTGTCAAGCGGAACCTAAAGAAGACCAAAACAACTGCTAAGGACGAGCAGCAGTTCAAAGCAAACTGGCTTTCTGCGGCGAAGAAGGTGGACAAGGTGGCTGTACAAAATCTGATGGCAGGGGTCAAGCGTAAGGCCCAGCAATTCGGATTTGGAAAAGCGGAAGCCTAACTGAATATTTTTCCTGAATTTTATACTAATTGAACTTGAAAAAGAAATTTAATTTGATTTTTTAAATAAACGATTTCACCGATTTACACGCGTTTTCCCTTGACCAAATTTTGACCGTATCACCCTTTACACTTGACGACTCAGCACGAGACGGCAACGACGGTTGTCACCATCGATAGCAGCTAGCAACAACGCCAACGACCTGACGACGCTACATTTTCCCGTACTTCGGACCCGGACGACGACTCAGCAGCAGCGGCCTGGGTCGGAATTGCTGTGTAGGGACTTTAGGGTATTTCGATAGGTTTCGATGTAAGCTTTGATTACTAATAAAATTCATTATCGTTTCAACCTCCCACTGGTGTAGTTCGCGTTTAAGTCTTTTTAAAAACTTCGAAAAACCAAATAATTATTAACTTACATAATAATGTGAAGGATATAAGAAAGTGAACTGATAATAGCAACTCTATTTTGAATTACACATCTGCAGATTGTTGTCCTTCTGCAAATGCAGAAAAGCTCGCGAATCCAAAATTCACCTGAGAATTTACACAATGTAATACAATGTAAAAAAAATAGAAATATTTAACAAACTTGGTATTTCCATGGATAACCTGAAATAATTTGGCATTAATACCTAGTAAGATCAATGTGCGAATCCCCAATAACAATAATAAGAGAATATAATTTATTAAGGTCCAAATATATCTAATATAAACGATATGCTGAAATCCTGAAAAACAAATTGAGCTTTCAATGCTTGAAATGTTGCCCCATGCTCATAAGATCAATGGTTTTGGAACACAAAGATGATCACATAGCGTGTTGAAATTTTTAATTGAATTTAGATGTTCGCAATCCCTCTCTTCGCTTTTTTTTTTCAAATTGGCAACATTGCCCAGGCTACGCAAACTAGCGTCTCCATGTTTCAGCTGGCAGTCTTTTGTGATCATATGAATCATGGAGGCGTGAGCTAGGAACTTGTGAGGGCCTCTGTCGCACCCTCCTTCGAATTTGTCAAATCACCATTGAAGCCCTACCTATAACATATGTTATGGAAGGCAAAAAGGGTGACCCGCATCAAATTGCATCATGGAAAAACGCTGTAGAAAATTACCCATTGGGTATACTAGAAGTAAACGAAGTAGTTTAGAGTGTTTGTTTCGCTGTCAGTTTTTTTTAAGTTGATAAAAATCGCGTCACCCGAAGAGCAATGTCCGTCGCGAATTGATTTTGCACATGCACCACATCGGAAAACAACCCATGTAGCACACTACGATCATAATTAGTTGTAATAACTCGATTATAACTTAGGAAGTCATATTTATGTTAACTCAACCGAATGGCAACAAATGTGCTACTAGGGAAGTCGGAATCGTGCAGTCAACGGTGAATCCTGTGATTGAACGTTACTACGGAACTGTACACTGAGTGACAAAATCGAGAGGAATTCATAGGAATATCAAATGGAAATTTGCCAGAATATATTCTTGCACATTTTCCTTCCGAATGACAAGGAGTTCGCCCGTCTGGGTTTCAGAGACGAAAGGTCACAATCCCATGAGTTTATACACGCTCAATCCATGGCTGTACAGCAAGAGGGCGTGCTTTTCTCGACCAATGTTATAGTAATCATTTCATACGATTTCGTATGGAATAAGTCTTGAACATTTGCTTTGTGTTTATAAGTTCCGATCATTAACGAAAATCGTACGGAGGAATTTCCTGAGTGTAAGCATCGAACGGAAGGAGAAATGCGGTCAGCATGGATGTTTAATTAGAGATCAGAGGATCACATGCGTGTTTGTGACAGCGTTTAAGCGGAATCTTAATGCTTCCGTCAGGGATGTGACCAACAAGATGAATCTGTCAAGTTTTTTCAGAGACTGCATACGTATAAAGTGCAGAAGGCTCCAAATCTCTACACTCCAGATGCTGGGCCTCGATTGTCTCAACATGGATGATGAGTCTTACGCGAGCGGACTTCCCGGCAGGCTTCTGTGGCTTCTGTTCATCACCGCCAGCACCAGTTGATGCTCCGGAGGACATAAGGAAGCAGTAACTTTCAAAGCTTGTCAGAAAATGCGAATTCTGCTCATGTGACGAAAGGTGCACCGTTCGTGTCTACCGGGCCTGGAAACGGAAGGCTACCTCAAAAGTGTCTACAGAAGCGCCTGCTTTCTCTGTTGAATCAACACGAGGTCCCAGCGATCTTCAGGCTGGTTAGACTAATGTCACTGTTAAAATGTTGTCCTTAGTGGTACAAAACCAACCCAGGTCATTTTCGTACCCAAGGAAATGAAAAGAAATGCTTTCAAGGACTCTAATTTACTGAAAAAAGTTCATCTTGACAATCACATCTCATTCAATTCTCCATTTTTTTTTTTTTTTTTGTTGTGTGATATTATTATTGTGTGTGTGTGTGCGTGTGCGTGTGTGTGATGATGATTTGATGATGGGATCATCGGACAGTTGTGCACATCGGATGTTTATAAAGTTTGCTTCGTTCATCGATTGTGAACGGTGTATCGTTACCTCTTTTGGTGTCAGGTTTGGCGCGTTGTCTATTGTTTCGGTTATCTAATTACCGGTGGCGCGATCCATTGAACACGGAAATAAACAGCAGATCTGTTACCCGATTATATCTCGAGATTCGTTGGTTGTGGTGAGCTGGTGGTAAGTATCATAATTAGCTTTGATCATTGATATTGATTCACCATAACGTTTGTATTAATAAAAATGGACAAAAACTGTCGATTTTTCATGGGTTTACCTTTACCCGCATCAATCATAGTAACTCATGAATCAGCAAACAAAATTTGACAGCTCCATCAGTCGAACTCTAACCGTGCTGGCAAAACCAGTGAAGCACTTTGTGGACGCCGGACACGCTCGTTCCAGCATCTATAACATCTTGGCATTATTGGAAAACAACAACACGGAAAACAACATCGAAAGAAAGCCCGGCTCCGGACGGCCGACGACCCCGAGCGACAAGAAACTCCAAAAGATACTGAAGAGGAAGACCGAGGGAAAAGTGGCTACATCGCTGCGTGCGCTTGGCCGGAAGGTCGGTGCAATCGGCCAAACAGTGAAAAAGTACCTGGCAAACATGAACATACATGTCAGAAAGCGGAAGTCGCGTCCACTGGTTTCGGAGCTGCAGGCAACGACGCAGCGGCAGCGGCTGAATAAGATGGTGCACTCGATTTTCCCGGCGAATCGCGACGTGATAGTGGTGATGGACGACGAAACCCATCTCACCCTTGATGGCAATGACTGGCAGGACACTTCCTATTTACTTCTCCCACGAAGGAAGTGAGCTCCTAGGTGAAGTTCATTTCACACACCTAGTTTCCCAAGAAGGTGATGCTGTGGCTGACAATCAGCGAGAAGGGGTTGTCAAAGCCGCTCTTCTTTCACTCTGGACTGGCCGTGAACGGGGTAATTTATAATACGAAATGCCAAGAAGTTGCGTCGTTCATCAAGAAATATCATAAGGGCTAAGTCGTTGTGTTCTGGCCGGATCTGGCGTCGGCCCACTACTCGAAGCGATCGTTGGAGGAGATGGAGCGGCTGAATATCGATGTGGTACCCAAGTTGGCGAACCCACCCAACGTTTCACATCTGCGTTCCGTTGAGCATTTCTGGGCCAACCTTAAGCAAAAGATCTTCTCCAACAATTTTGTCGCGAAAACTGAGGAGGAATTGAAAAATAAAACGAAGAAAGAACTAAAAAACATGCCTACTCGCATGTTTTCGTCCACCATGGTGAATGTTCCGGTTAACTGCCGGAAGGCCGCTGGCAAGGGCGTAGAATTTATTTGCAAGTAGACCTAGATAATTCCCTTCCATGGGAAATTTATCAAAAGCAATTATCTGTCTTTGCTTTATTTTTAACACCATGTGAAGAAAAAACAAGTCAATTTCTTTGAATGCATACGTTACTTTAGAACGAGTTAACCATTATCCGTTTAAAACCTTCTGTGACTGGCACTGACGACATCCTTACTGTTGGTATAAATGAATTGAAATCAGAAATCTGAACTACTATTTAAAGGTTTTACTAGACGTTGCGTAAATTTAGCTAATCGCTTACCAAAAAGAACCATGCTGCCAACCAATCCTGCTATCCAACATTCAAGTGATTCCACGTGGAAGTACAGAGGTGTTCTCGGCTTCCAGTATAGCGAGTATCACACGAACATATTTCTACCCTTTCTTTATTTGACCTGCACTCGGGTGAAGCCGGCGCCGGTATTGTCTAAATTTGGGATCATCAGTTTTTACACATTGAGGATGTATGTTGGTCCCAAACTTCATCTGTTCGTTCTTTGATTAATTACTACTAGTCTGCCAATAACGGAGTAGCAAGCTCTCTCGTTTTCGACGTTTGAATTACAGATACAGGGTGCGGCAGAAAATAATGCAAAAATTTGTTGAATTTATTTCAAATCTCATTTTTAACTAATTTAAGCAATAATATCAACATCTTCGAAAGCAGTTATCTTTATTAAGTTCTTTTTAACAAATTTATTCAATGTGGTGTCCTCCATTTTTATTAATAACATCCTCGAGCCGACGCCAGAAGCCAGAGCATGCCTTTCGGACGTAGTTCTCCGACATTGACTGCCTTGTGCGTGTTATGGTTGACTTCAGGGTTTTCACACTAGGGTGTGATTTTTTGCAAGCTCGTGCCTCAACATATGCTCAAATTGAATAATCCAACGGATTAAGATCTTGGCTGCTAGGGGGCCACATATCCTTCGGCCAAAACGTCATGTTATCGTTCAACTATTGCTGGGTTTGATTGGACGTGTGACACGGCGCTCCATCCTGCTGTAGGACAACGTTTTGGTCCTCGGAGAAGTTGGCCTTCACCCAGGGAAGCACTTGGTCCTTTAAAATACCGATATACATTTCGATATTGATTTTAACTCCAGCATCAATGAAAACAGGTGACATTTTCAAACCGTTGGACGCCACCAAGTCAAACATCATGAAACCAGCCGGATGTTTGGTTTGAAATTTGAATTTCACTTTTTCCGGAATGTTCTCCATTTTTTGCTGTTGGCCACAGCATCATTTTTTTCCTTCTTCAACAAGGAAAGCAATCTCTTGGAACAAGTCACTCGTAGTTCCTTGACCCGGTCCGTAATCAAGTGGCGTTTCACTCTGGCTCTGGAAGAAGCATGCAGGTCTTTTTTGATGACTCCCCGCATGGATTTTTTTCGATATATTGGCTTCTTTTGCAAGTTTTCTTATGGAACGCACCGATTTGATCACGTTCAGCGTGCGTGCAAAGCGCGGAGATCCGCTTCCCGGTTTCCGCTGCTTAGGACCATCCTGCAGGAACTTTTTTATGCGGTAAACTATTGCCAAATGGCACCCTACCACCTTGGCAATCTCTTCCGGCTTCTTCTGGGCAAGCAACAAACTGGTGATCACTTCTTTCGCGAACATTTTGACGAATTTGCAATAAAAAAAAATAGAATGTTTGGATGCAGCACAAGTGAACATAAACAAATACACTTTCGACAGAAATTAGTCACTAGCTACACGAAATAACCCAATACTCAAGTTTGAACATTTTCGCATTATTTTCTGCCGCACCCTGTATGTAGCAAAACACGATGAGACACCTCTGGATTTTCCATTTGAGCGTACAACATTTTTTCACGCGTCTCAACTTGACTCACTTCCATGTTGGCCGTAACAAACTACGCAATTCACAGGATGTAAACAATAAATTTTAAAGAGGCACTGAGCAAAATTTGTTGGATTTCTGTCCAGTGGAAAAAAAAAGGGTTACAGCCAGTTGCAAGCGTTGCAATAATTTAGTGTTCGCTCTTTAAGTCAAAAAAAACTAACAAAGCTCCCAAAATGAAAATTAAGCACACCTTCACCAGTAAAGGATCTCGTGAACCTTTTGGTGCTATTCGATGAGATGCCTCCCCTGCATGGATCGTCCTGCCTGAGGGCTAATCCGTGCTGGTTTCCATGTTTTCGGAAGATACAGCCACTCGCCAAGGGGAGGCCGCAATTAAAATGACAAATGATGGTCAGTTGAGCAGCTCCATTAGCATTCGAGAGATACGCCCGCCCCTATTCCGTATTCCGTTCGACACGGATTTTCCATACAGTCAGTTATCCGTCATATAACCAACTTCCCGGGCAATGAAATACATCCATTAACTACGTCCGAAGAGACAAAGGGATTGCTCTTAGCGGGGACACGAGTACTGCAGAATGTATTCTATTATGCAACAAAGCGTGGCAGATAAAGCTTTTAAATAAATAAATAAATAAAAATGAAGCCGGCAGGGGCTGGGCGTCGTCGGGAGTGATGGCGTCGGCAGCGACAGCGTTACTTCAGCAAGGATCTACGGCCATTTGCAGAATGAATGCAGAAATGAAACAAATGCCGCAAAGTCAATGTAAACACTGTTGGCAGTTTTAAGTGGGTCTCCGGAAAGGACTGGTTGATTTGAAATTAAGTGGGCAGGGGTGACAGACTAGGCCGGCGAGTAAAGATTTGAAATTCAATTTCTGCTAATCTGTTTTGCTTGTAAATAAATTTATAACGGGGAATATTTATGATGTTTGCAAACTGACAGCAGCAAGAAGGTGGCGCTCTGTTCGGCTTGTTTCGTGATGAGAAGTAAGTAGTTCCAGAAAAATTTGGTTAGCGATGGTTGAGCAAATGCGCTATGAGAAATCGCAATGCAAATTAATGGACGCCACACGTTGGGTCAATTCAGGTTTCTCCCGAATACTCGTATTTGGCAATTGGTCCGTTAAAACACGTTCCTTGAAAAATCTTCCAGAATATTTTAGCCAGGTTTAATGAACATCCGAAAACCCTTCCACAATTTTGCAATCAAGGCGCGTCTCACATGTTGAGCATACTCCGTTCAGCATGACAAGGGTTTCAGCATCGTCATCTTCTACCGCAGAAAGTGGCACCCACAGCGGCATCTAGCACTTACACATTACCTGTCGGAAAATCCTCTTCCCAGTTCCACTCATTAGGGATTGTCCCGAGGGCGAAAAGACTCGACAGGTCTTTCCGCGATCTCCGAAGCTCTCCAGCCCATCATAGTCATCATACCTAGTGAGCAACTTTTAATGCGGTCTCATTATCACCATCCATGGCGCCTCCATGTGGTAATATGAGATTTCCTATGAAACTCTTGAATTTAAAGGCGATTTACCCGCATGGAACAGTCACCTTGACATTGGAGAAGGCAGTCGCAACGATGCTGCTTAGGAAATAGGTCATGTCTTTATTTAAAGCCTTCTTGTACACATCTTCAACGGTGCCATTCATGGGAACGACGAACGATTTATGCTTGAGTAGTTTCTACACTAAATCAACTTCATCGAAGAGCTCTTTTGCTGATGCTCTAAAGAGAGACGGGAAACGACGGAGAGTCGCCAATTTAATCTTACCTGATGTGGCTGCTGCATCCGAAGGTAAGCTAAGTCACGCTCCCGGCTGGTTGGAGGTGGTGGTGTGCCATTCGACTGAGTGCTTCGTCGTCTGGAAGGGCTTATGGTTCATGCGATGATGCTGCAGCACCAAGCCACCATCCTGATGGGATGCAGTGAAGTGTATCCTGATGGGAATAGGTAGTGCTTCTTTCTCTGATACAACACCAACAAACTAGAAAGGTACACCAATATACCTATTACCCCGTGCTATGGCATCTGATGTGCATTTCCTAATCCGCTACTCTGGAGCAGCGCCAATCCCTGCTGGGAGCCGCTCGGCGATGAACCTTTATGAATTTTAATTAAATTTTAACTCAACCGAAGGGTGTTGATTTATGCTGTTCGTAGGAAGGTGTACGTGCGAAATGGAAATTTTAGCACTTTGTGGTGGACCCGGGGTAGGAACCATATTTCAACTGTTTTGACAAATAGTCTACTAATGTATGCAATGGCACTCTCCGATATGGGTTCGTAATGTATGAGTCGTGTCTGGCTGTTTCGGCTGTACTTTTCCAGTTGTATCAAGGAACTTCTTTGTTGTATCATAAATATGATATTGAAATGAGGAATCCTTGACCACCAAGCCACATCGAGTATTGGAAGGCTGAACACAGTTACTACTGAACAATATTAGGTTTAAATTGACGGACCTCTTACAGGGTGCGGCAGAAAATAATGCGAAAAAGTTCAAACTTGAGTATTGGGTTAATTCGTGTTGCTAGTGACTAATTTCTGTCGAAAGTGTATTTGTTTATGATTACTTTCAAGTGCTGCGTCCAAACATTCTATTTGTTTTATTGCAAATTCGTCAAAATGTTCGCGAAAGAAGTGATCACCAGTTTGTTGCTGGCCCAGAAGAAGCCA